>CM040394.1:93999332-94449332 GCA_022702515.1 Ilyophis sp. 1 JC-2022
TATGTTGTATGTGTCTGTAGCAGCAAACTCCAAACTCCTTCCACCAGCAACCAGTGAAATTGGCCCTTATTTGTAAAGTTTTTAAATAATGTTGTTGAGCAGAGGAATTTCTCTCCTTATAATGACCAGGCACAACCAGGTAGATCCAAGAAGAAAAGGATTTATTTCTCTGCAGAAAGAGTCCAGTACTTACACACCCACAAGGTGGTCAAGCATGAACTGAAGAGACGGAGACAATCTCCGCCATATATAATCAAAAAGCTAATACATAGATTATCCTAACTCTGATTGGTGCACAGTTAATACATAGGCATAGAGTAGAATATACAAAGTCAATGATTGGTTAGATCACACATTTTGGATGAGTGCACAGTGACCCCTAGCCCTTAACGATACACAAACAGTTTTCAATACTATTTGGTCTCCCAGAGTCGTCTTGTTTTCAGGATTCAAAATGAAGTGTCTCCTCTGGCCTTGCGCCTGGTTTGTGGGTCAGAGGCCACACGCCTGCAGTTTCATAGAGAAGAAATAGACAGAAGGGAGAAAGAGAGACAAAAAGAGAGACAGAAAAATGCGCACACACACAAGCTATAATCTATATATTTTGTCTCTGGTTTGCTTTGGCTGACTGAGAGATCGACAGACTTTCCAGATAAGAAAGACCCCACATTCCTGCTACTTCTACATCTCAAATTTAATACATGTTTCAATTGGTATGATTGTACAATGAGAGATCTTTTTTCTATTACTGTGATTATACTAGTGTGCTGAAAACACCCTTCTCTTCAATGTACATATTGGAATAACAGTCAAAACAGTTCCTGTCACGTAGGACTACATTAATTTGTGTTCTGTTCAATAAACATAAAAAAACACATTAAAAAGCAAAGGGAAGTGGCACGGTCTGTAGGGTGGCTGCCCTGTCCGCCCTGAGCCTCCACGGACTTTGGTTGACGTCACATGCGTGCCCAGTGTAAATGCGTGAGCGCATGAGAGTGCAAGGGCTCAAAATGGCAAAATAAAACAAAACATTAGCTTCCTTGTATTTTTCCAAACAACGTTTATTGATCCCACTACTTGTTTTCACTGGCAGTGAGCAGGCTGCAGTGGAAAGGACAGCATAGACAGGACCTGTACAACTATTACAAAAAAGTGTCCGATTCCTATGAACAGATAGGGATCTCCAGAGCTGCGTTCTTCACACAGTCCTCATATATACCTGAGTCATTTTGAATGCTCATCTTTATATTCAAATGAAGGCGTCAATTTCTGTTCGCACCGCTTCACTGTCTTGTTGTTACATTCTGGATGGGATCCCTTCACTGATTCTGGTTCCAGATCATTTTACTTTGTTTTCAAAGGCAAATTTTATTGTAATAATATACGATTAGCTATCTCATTTCGGTGGCCTTACTTAATAGATGAATTTGGTCATATCCTCCTTGCAGATGAATTATGGGGATTCTCAGATTTAAAAAAAAATAAATCCCTCAAAATAGAACGAGAGCACACTGCATGCCAATGTAATGTTTAATATGAAATCATGAAGATTATACATAATGTACAGTTTTGGACAATGTCAGAAGCTAAAGTGCAAAACTTTTGCAGGAAGATTTCACTGGCTTGGTATCGTTTTGTAAACCATTTTATGAGAGGAGTGTATCTTGGTCTGTACTGATTTATGAGAGGAGTGTACCTTGGTCTGTACTGTTTTATGAGAGGAGTGTACCTTGGTCTGTACTGTTTTACGAGAGGAGTGTATCTTGGTCTGTACTGATTTACGAGAGGAGTGTATCTTGGTCTGTACTGTTTTATGAGAGGAGTGTATCTTGGTCTGTACTGATTTATGAGAGAAGTGTATCTTGGTCTGTACTGATTTACGAGAGGAGTGTATCTTGGTCTGTACTGTTTTATGAGAGGAGTGTATCTTGGTCTGTACTGATTCATGAAAGGAGTGTATCTTGGTCTGTACTGTTTTATGACAGAAGTGTATCTTGGTCTGTACTGATTTATGAGAGGAGTGTATCTTGGTCTGTACTGTTTTATGACAGAAGTGTATCTTGGTCTGTACTGTTTTATGAGAGGAGTGTATCTTGGTCTGTACTGTTTTATGAGAGGAGTGTATCTTGGTCTGTACTGTTTTATGAGAAGAGTGTATCTTGGTCTGTACTGATTTATGAGTGGAGTGTATCTTGGTCTGTACTGATTCCTTTTATTGTTCAGAGACATTACGCCTTGTCATAAAATTTGACAGATTGTGTCAGACTGTTTTCACATATTCTATTACCAGTTGTTTTTCTTTTCATTGCTCAGGGGATTAACAGAACAAAACATGAACCAACTGAAAGTTACTTCACTGAAAAACATGCTTGCGCTTAATCACACATAGGCTACTCTATATAGACAAATTAATATAATTGACTGAGTTTAATTGAAGTAAATAATCAAAATTCATTGTGGTGAAGCTTCCTAGTCTTAGGCATTTCTTCCTTTTTACCTTTATTGTATATTTATTGAGTCTCAGTGACTAAATACCCTCAGACGTGAGAGCGCTCCAGGTCCAAGAGTGTTGTGTGAGAGAGACGGATTCACTGACTTTGTGTTTCCACACCCACCCACCCACACACACACACACACACACACACACACACACACACACACACACACAATATAATTATATAAGTAGAAGTTGGAAGTTTACATACACTTAGGTTTGAGTCATAAAAACTCATTTTTAACCACTCCACAGATTTCATGTTAGAAAACTATAGTGTTGGCTAGTCAGTTAGGCATGAGTCATGACGCAAGTAATCTTTCCAACGATTGTTTACAGACAGATTATTTCACTTTTAATTCACTATATCACAATTCCAGTGGGTCAAAAGTTTACATACACTAAGTTGACTGTACCTTTAAACAGCTTGGAAAATTCCAGAAAATTATATCATGGCTTTAGAAACTTCTGATAGGCTAATTGACATTATTTTGAGTCAATCGGAGGTGTACCTGTGGATGTATTTTAAGGCCTACCTTCAAACTCAGTGCCTCTTTGCTTGACATCATGGGAAAATCTAAAGAAATCAGCCAAGTCTGTACAGACTATAGTACGCAAGTATAAACACCACGGGACCAGGCAGACATCATACCGCTCAGGAAGGAGACATGTTCTGTCTCCTAGAGATGAACGTGCTTTGGTGTGAAAATGGCCAATCAATCCCAGAACAACAGCAAAAGACCTTGTGAAGATGTTGGAAGGAACAGGTACAAAAGTATCTATATCCACAGTAAAACGAGTCCTATATCAACATAACCTGAAAGGCTGCTCAGCAAGGAAGAAGCCACTACCCCAAAACCGCCATAAAAAAGCCAGACTATAGTTTGCAACTGCACATGGAGACTAAGAAATTGGAGAACTGCACATGGAGACTAAGAAATTGAAGAACTGTACATGGAGACTAATTTAAACAAATTTCTCTATCAATCCCTCCTTTTATGATTTTATACCCTATACCAAGTCATAACTAATACATTTCATTTACATCAGTTTTTTGCCTTTCTGTTTTTAGCCAAAAACGTCATCAGTGAAATGTCCATTGTTCAGTGTTTTGGGAAGCTTATTCTTCGAAAAGCTTCACAAGGTTCACGACTTCCACCTCATCATATTTCTCGGGAGGGACCACGGTCTTGTAATCAGTTTCATTGTCTGTCATAGACAATGCTTGGTATTCAGGAGTACCAGTGATCATCTTAGATATCAGTCCTTTTATCAGGGGTACACCGCAACAGCTGCAGATCATGAGCAATCCAAGTGTTCCTGCCAATAACCCTCCTACAGCTAGGATTGTCGTCTTCCATCCCCCAACCAGAACCAAGTTCCACCAGCCATCTCCTGCCGAGGTCAGTTCTTGTTGTTGGAGTCTGGCCAATTCTCTCAGCCTATTCATGGCCTGGTCGATCTCACCCCCATCTGCGTCATTTGCTGGCACAAAGGTGCAGCACGAAGCTCCTACTAGGACACACACACCACCTTGGGAGGCTGTTAACATATCCAACACAATCCTGTTCTGCAGGGTCATTAACCTTAAGGCTGTTAATTCCCTTTTTATTGATTCAGTAATATTAGTAGTCAAATTAATTATTGCTGTCATTCGATAATTCATTGTTTCAACTCTCAGCATTACTTTTCCCACTCCAAGATGGGGAAAGAGAGCCAACATCACCTTTTCTCTTGTTGTCCACAATTTCTGATCATCCGGCACATTAGACCCCCACACAGCATCATGCCCATCCCCAAGGTCTCTCTAGACACGTGGTCACTTATGTTTCTCAGTGATATGATGTTCGTGTGGTCAGTTAGCATTACGTATGCGCAGGTTCCTGCCCAATTAGCAGGTAAGGCCAAATACACCTGGTGTCCACACAGCCAGTACCAACCATCCACCACTCTCGTTCCGTTTATTGTAGGTGCCAAAGAAGTACATGTTGTGCTTGGCAACGGTTCTGTATCATAAGTTTTGGATGTCCTATAGTATGGTCCGCAATAGCTACATGTGTTGTTGCATAGCGTCGTTTCACCCAGCCAGGCTGTCCCATTACCTTTTACACAATGGACTAACCCTCCGTGAAGTCTATACGGTACCGTCATTATGGGTTTTGTTAACCCTTGTCTCGAAGTTTTCTAAATCCCATCACGATCAGTACAGTTTATTCCAGCTATTATTTTACTAGGTGAAGTGTCAACTTCAGAGGTGGGATCGAAATATGTCAATTTTCCCGGGTGGGTAGACAATGCTATTGCACATGTCACAGTGAGTGATACATTTAGGGAAGGTGATGATGGTTGCGCCACTGTTACCCTAGGTGCTATTGAGGACACAGGCATATGGGTGCACACAAAACAGTCATCTTTGTGGCCACTACTTTTTACCGTGCGATTAGCAAATCTCCACCAAGTGTTTGTAGCATATGCATGCGGGGGATTGAGTGCCGTATCATGCTCAGGAATATTTTGTATGAACCTTCTGTGACGCAAGCCCTTTTTATCTACTGATATCAATAGCAGAACCACCAGGGTTATTCCCAGCCCCCACAATACCCCGCGCAACATATCTTCAGGTGTTTTCAAGTTTCAGGAGCTCACTTTCTTCACCAGTTTTGAGACGACAAGCCCTATTGGTTCCTGCCCCCTTTGTAGCTGGACTAGCTCTCTGTAACTCCTTCTGATACGTGCGTTACCTTTTTGCAGTGGGTCGTGTATCCAAGAGGAACGTTCGGCTATGCGGATAGCGGTGGGTGTGGACAGAAGCACCTGGTAAGGTCCTTTCCACTTAGGGCTGCTCCAATTTCGCCGTCGTACGGCCTCTTGTCTCCAAAATGTCCTCTTGTCTCCAAAACAGCTCGACCATCTGTGGCTGACAGATTCTCTCAGATCCAGCAGAACCCTGCTGCGAGCCGCTGAGAGAAAGTGGAGAAAATCCAGATCCCCAGATGACCTGGCCTCCTATCACACTCTGCTGGCAGCCTTCACAGCTACAATTACATCGGCTAAGGCTTCTTTTTTTCAGTCTAGAATTAATGCATGTGTATCTAATCCACGGAAACTCTTTTCCACCTTCTCCTCCCTGCTTATCCCCCCTCCACCCCCTTCACCCTCCTCCCTCTCTGCAGATGACTTCCTGACCCACTTCGAGGGGAAGGTGGCCATGATCCGCAACTCCTTCACACCTCAGGTGACACCCCACATCCCCCATACCGAACCCATCGCCACGCTGTCGTCCTTCAAGACTCTGGAGGACGCAGATGTGCTCCAACTCATGACGCACCAGCGCGCAACCACCTGTGCACTGGACCCCATCCCGTCGGCAGTCCTCCAGTCAATATCCGCTGAGCTCGTTCCATATCTGTCCTCTATTATAAACACCTCCCTAACCTGTGGCCATGTTCCTGCTGTTTTTAAGACTGCCCGTGTAACCCCACTCTTAAAAAAACCTAGCTTGGACCCTTGAACGAGCTGTCCATAACCAACTGTCTGTTTTTCTCCACCAGAATAACCTGCTTGACCCCCATCAGTCCGGCTTCAGAACCGGACATTCCACGGAAACTGCTCTCCTGGCCGTGACCGAGGCACTCTCCAATGCTAGAGCCTCATCCCTCTCCTCTGTCCTGATTCTACTTGACCTGCCTGCAGCATTCGACACGGTCAACCACAAACTCCTGATCTCTACACTTTCTGAGATGGGCATTTCTGGGACTGCCCTCTCCTGGTTTGTATCGTACCTCACTGATAGATCCTACCAAGTCTCTTGGAAGGGTTCTGTTTCTGCACCCCATCCCCTGTCTACAGGAGTCCCGCAGGGATCTGTACTTGGTCCTCTGCTGTTCTTCATTTATACAAAGTCTCTTGGTTCAGTAATCAATTCACATGGCTTCTCATACCATAGTTATGCTGAGGATACTCAACTCTTCCTTTCTTTCCCTCCCTCTACCGAACAGGTGAAGGAGAGGATATCTGCTTGTCTGGCCGACATCTCTGAGTGGATGACTAACCATCACCTGAAGCTCAACCTCGACAAGACAGAGCTCCTCTTCATGCCATACAAAACCTCCCCACTACTTGACCTCTCCATCACCGTTGACGGGACCGTCGTGGCTGCCTCCCGCTCTGCAAAGAACCTGGGGGTGGTCCTAGACGACCAGCTGGACTTCAAAGACCACATCAGGGCGACGGCACGGTCCTGCAGGTTCCTCCTGTACAACATCAGGAGGATTCGACCGTACCTGACCACCTACTCCACCCAGCTTCTGGTCCAGACTATGGTCACCTCACGCCTGGACTACTGCAACTCCCTGCTCGCAAGCTTACCAGCCTGCGCCATACTGCCTCTTCAACTGATCCAGAACGCAGCTGCCCGGCTTGTGTTTAACCTCCTGAAATTTTCACTTGTCACCCCCCTGTTGAGGTCACTCCACTGGCTGCCAGTTGCAGCTAGGATCAGGTTCAAAGTTCTGACCCTGGCCCACACTGCAGCTAATAGGACAGGCCCCGTCTACCTGCAGGACCTGATCCAGACCTATGTTCCTGCTCGACCACTTCGCTCATCTACAGCAGGGCGCCTCACACTTCCCCCCCTCCGTGTCAATGGCGCTCGCTCCTCCCGACTGCGGAGCTTTTCCACCCTAGCTCCCCAGTGGTGGAACGAACTTCCCATTCCCCTACGCTCAATACCAACCCTGCCTGCTTTCCGTCGTGGCCTGAAAACACACCTTTTCAGGCTCCACCTGGACTAATACTTATCTAGGACCTCATGGTATGTCTTCTTGTTGAACTGTGTATTCAAGTTTATACTATCTAGAATATAATTGTAGTAGAGCTCATTTACCCAGTTCACTGTGAACTGCATTGTGTTCGTTACTAGGGATAGCTGCTACTGTATGGGAAGAATGTGCTTTCTTATCTGTTCTGTAGTTACTTCGATGACCTTTCTATATGCACTTACTGTATGTCGTTTTGGATAAAAGCGTCTGCTAAATGACTGTAATGTAATGTAATGTAATGTCTTTATCAACACCCAATCTCCTGGTTTGAGCTCTGGCACTGGTTCTGGGGAGGCAATAGACCACGCACAACCTCTTTGTCAGTTAACAATTTTCTCATATAGTCAGCTAACGTTGGTCTTTCATCATCTTTCTTATCCCCAAACTGTGGTAACCTGTAAGGTTCCCCATGGACTATCTCGTAAGGAGACACTCCATGTGGACCCCTTGTGATTCTCATACTGGTCAGGGCAAGGGGTAAACATGCCACCCAGCCCCATCCTGTTTCCTGCATAGCCTTACTCATTTTATTTTTAAGGGTGCCATTGCTTCTCTCCACTAATCCAGCAGATTGTGGGTGGTATGCACAGTGCTTTTTCATGTTAATGCCTAATTGTTTTCCCATTCTGTCTAGAACTGCATTCCTAAATTCTGGGCCATTGTCACTGTACAATGTAGCTGGTATTCCCCACCTTGGTATTATTTCTCTGCATAATATTTTTGCCACTACCGATGCGTCAATAGTGGAGGTGGGAAATGCTTCCACCCACTTTGTGAATGGGCACACCAAAACCAGGCAGTTTTTCTTTCCTTCACTTGGTGTGAGGTGGATGAAATCCATCATCCATGTTACAAATGGTTTCCGTTCAAAGGGAATCTGCCCTGGTGTAGTGCGCACATTCCCTTGTGGATTGTGTTTCAAGCATGTCAAACATCGTTTACAAAAATGTTTTGAGTAGTTAGAGAATCCAAACGAAGTATATTGTTTGTTTACCATATTAACCATCCCTCCTTTTGAGACATGACTTACACCATGGCTCAATTCCACCGCAATTGTAAAGAAAGATCTGGGTAGAACTGGTTTCCCCTCTGGACCCACCCACAAGCCGTCTGCGGTCTCAGTGCATTTGTGATCGCCCCACATCCTTTTTTCTAACTCCTTCGCTTCCTCTTGCATTTCTCGCAACAGCGTGTGATCAATGTTAGATTCTGTTAATGCAAAAGTTTCGGTTGTCACTGCTGCTTTTTTTGCTGCCTCGTCTACTCGCGCGTTCCCTAGTGACACTTCATCTTGCCCTTTCGTGTGTGCAGCACATTTACATATGGCCAATTCTTCAGGTAATTGTAGTGCTGTGATCAAATCCAATATCAATGGTGTATGCGCTATTAGTTTACCTGTTGAGGTAATCATACCTCTGTTTCGCCATTGACTTGCAAAAATGTGGCATGTAGAGTGTGCATATTGAGAGTCAGTGTAGATAGTAGCTCTTTTTCCCTTTGCTAACGCTCATGCTCGTGTCAGAGCGACAAGCTCGGCCATTTGTGCAGAGTAGTGTGGTGGAAGGGAGTTAGCTTCAGCAGTCTCAGTCAGTGTGAATACAACATAACCATAACCACTTTCCCTGCATGCTTTTTTTACAGGAGTCTACAAAGTACGTCAACTCTGAGTTAGTCAAGGGTGTGTCTTGAAGGCCTGGACGTGCTGATACTGATCGTGACGTTTCCGCCACACAGTCATGTGGGTCACCGTCATCAGCCGTGGGCACCATTGTTGATGGATTCAATGTGGTGCATCTCTGTATTGTCAAATTCGGTGTTGCCAACAATACTGCCATGCAAGATAATTGTCGCGCAGGGGACAGGAAGGTATTCTTGATCTGCAGTAGTAGGGCAGACACAGCATGCGGTACCAACAATAACAATGGTTGGTACAGTACCACCGGCTGTGACGCTCTCACTGCTAATGCCGCTGCTTCCACAGCTTGCAAACAGCATGGCATTCCCTGTGCTACCGCATCTAAGCGGGTGGAGTAGTAGGCCAATGGCCTCTGTTTTCCCCCAAATGTTTGCATAAGCACTGAAGTCATGAAACCCCCCCTTGTGTCCACCGTCTGTGTATATGGTTTGGTTGGGTCAGGATTCGCCAGGACCGCAGAGCTTACCAACACCTTTTTTACCTGTTCAAAGGCTTGGACAGCTTCTGTTGTCCAATTAATTTTGTCCCTGGCTTCCATTGGCTCCCCGTAAATGGCATCTAACAGGGGCTGCGTTAACTCGGCATATGCACAGATCCAGGCTCGGCAGTAATTTATCATTCCCAAAAATGACATCATTTGCCTTTTAGTTACAGGTCTTGGCGCCTGTAAGATGGCAGTTTTTCGGTCTGGCATCAGGCTACGCCCCTCGCCAGACAAGTTGTGTCCCAAATATTTTACATTCGGTTGACACCATTGTAATTTGTTCCTGCTGACCTTGTGGCCTTGTTCTGCTAGAAACCTCATAAAGGCAGGGGAGTCTTTTTCACAATGTTGCATCGTATCTGAACAAATTATAATGTCATCCACATACAGTAAGATCTGACTTCCTGCAGGTGGTTCAAATTTGGCCAAATTTGCTTCCATGGCTTGCGAAAATATCGCAGGTGACTTTACGTATCCCTGTGGACAGCGAGTGTAGGTGTACCTTTGATTTTCAAATGTGAAAGCAAACCAGTATTGGGACTCACGAGCTACAGGTATGAAAAAGAAAGCATTTGCCAAGTCTATAACCGTAAAAACTGCAGCATCCGGTCGCATGTCATTTAGCAAGGTGCTTGGATCAGGTGTTATTGGCGCCCGTGCAATCACAGCATTGTTTACAGCCTGGAGATCCTGCACCAACCTCCATCCCACAGAGGGCGGAACCTTCTTAACAGGAAACAAAGGAGTGTTACAAGGAGAATGTTTACAAAAGACCAATACCCCCTTATCTAGCAGTGCTTGGAATATAGGTCGCACACCTTCTATCGCTTCACGTCGTAAAGGGTATTGCCGTTGATACGGTCTGTGGGTGCCTTTTGGTATTATCTCAATGGGAGTTACTCCCTTCATCAAACCCACATCTGCTGATCCTTGTGACCAGAGTTCTTTAGGTAACACCTCCAATTGTTCCTCCTGTTCCCTAGTCAGCAATAATGACCATGGCGCCATGGGGGGGCCTTGTAGGCTCCTCACCCTTTTCCCATGAACAGTCCAATTTAATTGTTGACAGCACATATCACATTTCTGAGAGTGATATATACCTTTGTCAATTGTTTCCTTCCAATCGAAAGTTCGCTTCCCCTTTTCTACCAGATCGCCCCACTTATACTGGCTTGATTTCGCTATCGACATATGAGGCCAGTTCCCTATTTTGAAACCCCCCTTGTCCTCCATTCTGAGTTGAACAGCCGCAGCCATAAAATCTTTTCCCCAGATTAGTGTATCAAGCACGTATGAGACTGAAAAGGGCCTGCGTCACTCAGTGATGTTCCGTGCTACCACTAGCTGATTTTGTGCTTATTTTATCGGTACTCATGCAGTACGGAAAGCATGCATCATTTCGTCTTATCACTGTGCGACATGCTCCGGTATCACATAGGAATTTTACTTTACAACCGTTTACCCACAATGTTAGCCACACACATCGAGAGCTCGATATTAAGGCATAAATGTGAGTCCACTCTTCCCCCCCCTCTTCCTCCTTCTCCTCCTCGGAATCTTCTGATTCCGGGAGGAGTTGTAACTGCTGCAGTCACGTTTGGGGAGATTGGGATTCGCTCTGTTCCTTTTTGCGATCCGGGCACTCTCGCGCCCAGTGACCTTTTTTGCCGCAGACATAGCACAGGTTTTTTTCTTTATCTGGTCTTTTACGCTGCTTATTTTTCTTTTTCCACTCACTCTTGCCTTCTTGGGCAGGTGGCTTTTGCTCTACTGCTGCGTAGGCAGACAAATCGGAATTAGATTTTTGCTTCTTTTCTTGTCTAGCAGCTTCCCTTTTTGTTCTCTCGAAATGGGTCGCATGGTCCACTACCTGGTTTAACCCGCCTGTCTGCCACGTTATTACATGTTGTTTTATCAGTTGTGACAGACTTGGATATAACCCGCTCATAAATGCACTTTTTAATTATTAAACATAAACTCCTACGTCATCTGGTTGAGGTGGCGGTTCTAAACCGCTATTAACATTAAACACTTTTTTTTAACCTATTTAGGTACTACATAACCAATTCTTCTCTGTTTTACTGGCAATCTACTATTACCGAGTAGTTACACCTTCCCCGATAAAATTGGGTTATCCTTCCTAATAGGGCATCAACCGGTCCCCAATAGGCGTTTTACGCTCTTAGTGCTGCTTCAACTGGCATTGCTACCCATAGTCGCTACACACCATCATCCGCAACTGCCCTCCAATCTCCCTCGATATTACACCACCCAGTTTTTAACACACACCTAACACATCTCTCTATCTCCAACAAATATAGTCGGTAACTTGCAATTAGATCATGCATATATTGTATGAATTCTCTCGGACCCTGATCAAGATGCGGGCAGTCAGCTATTGCTGCCGCTAAATCCGCATTTATCCAGGGTCTGTAAACGTACATGGCCTGGTCATCATTTTGCCCCGCGACCTGGATCATGGGGAATAATTCCCCTTCGGCTCCCATAACTGGAGATCTTGGCTGCGTGGTATGTTTACTGCGGAGGTCATAATCAGATAATACGGGAGGCGGTTTCGACGGTTTGGTATCTAGTCTACGGGGTAGCAGTAAGCCCTTTTCTAATTATAGTGCTTCATGGGCTTTTCAGCCTTTTTTAGATCCTGATTTTAGGTACACCCCCCTGGTGGCCCGGTGCAGGTGGGCCTCTGGATTTCTGTGAGTGTGGTCCTACCTGCTCAGCTGGGAGGGGGTGGTCCCGATGTGGTGGTTCTGAGTTGTGGTCTCCCCTGGTGCCAATTAATGTGCTCTCTCATCTTTTAATAATACCTTTTCTCATTTTTTTTTTTGCTTTTTCTTTTTTTCTTTTTTTCATTTTTTTTTATTCTTTTTTTTCTTTTTTTTTTTTTTTTTTGTTGGCACCTTTTTTTTTTTTTTTTTTTTGTTTTTTTTTTTTTTTCACTTTTTCTTTTCTTTTTTTTTTTTTTTTCTTAAAGTTTCTTCTTCCCATCCCCCTTTCACTTTTCCCTCTACCCGCTCTGAGAAACCCTGCTTTACCACTAAACTTTTTTTTTTCTTACATTTACTTAAAAATTTTAACACAACATTTTTTTTACTTACTTATCAATCACTTTACAGCTATATCCTACTTATTTTTTTTTTAATTTTAATTTTTTTTTTTTTAAAATTTCAAAATCAAAAAAAAAAAGCTTCACGTTGAGGGTGAGGAGATGATCTGGCCCCCTCCACTTATCCAGATATCCTTTTTCTTCGATCCGGGAAACTTTCAAAAAAGTATCCGGAACACAGCCTTTCACGGTTTCAGACCAGCTCCCTTACTCCAGGTTCCAGACCCAGAGAGAGCCCGCGCCCCCCGAGCCCCATGGATTTGTTCTTCAATTTGTAATGTTGGTAAGACTGTAAGAAATAAGCAAAGAATGAGATAGAAAAGAAGAAGCAACAAGAGCAAAAATATAATTTTATAAATTAACAAATAAATAAATATGGGGTTTCATGTCTCCCTGTCATTGTCAGACAATGAGCACAAAGTTGCAGTTTTTTTGCATAGTTTTTTTTTCATTTTATTCATATTCTATGCTCTATAGCTTCTATCTCTGCGCCACTCTGCTTCACACAGTTCAGTCACATTTCAGCATTCCGCCCACATTCCTCTTTGTTTTTTTGTTTTACACAGTTCGGTTCTTTTCTAAGCAAAAGCACATTATGCACATTCATCACATTTATGCAAACAATGCAAAAAAAAAAAAAAAAAAAAAAAAAATTAATCTATCTACAACAGCCTACAAAGGCAAACCTGCCTACTCAGTTACACAGTCAGGAGGGGGGGAATTCAAGCAAAAGCAAGCTCTTGTCTGAAGCTGTGGAAGTGAAAACCCACCCAAACCAAAGTTAAGGACCAAGTTAAACAATAAAACTAAACAAATACTAAACAGATGTAATGTCTGTAACTTCCACTCCACTGGAATGTGGAGAAAAAAAAAAAAAAAAAAAAATTCTCTCTCTCTCTATATTTATTACATTCACATTTAAATTAATTAAAGTAACTGATCCTAAACTGACCAAAGACAGGGAATGTTTTAAAGAGAAAAATGTGAAGGAATTGAAAAAAACTGAGTTTAAATGGATTTGGCTAGGTGTATGTAAATTTTTTTTTTGAACTGTATATAATACAGCTCTGGAAAAAAATTGAGACCACTGCTAATTTTTTGTTGTTGTCTGTTATTTTTGTTCTGTACTCTCTAGCACTGAGTTTGAAAAAAGATACAACAACAACGAAGTGCAGATAGTCAGCTTTAATTAGAGGGTTTTTTTAGGATGAGAACCGTTTAAAATATTAGAACCTTTTGTACAATCCCCCCCATTTTTTTTTGGCTCTCTGCATTTGAATGGATCGATGGGAATTGGGGGGGGGGGACTAGATTTAGCTGTAAATTATCCTCTAACAGTATGGAACACATGGTTGGTAAAATGGCTATAAGGCATCATGGGTCTGAGGTATCAAACGAGCCTCAAATAATCACTCTGCTGCCAGACATGCAGTATGGATGCATCACTTTAAGGGTTGTTTCTCCTGACAAATTTTCCTATTGAACTCTATAGAAATAAATCAGGAGAATAAACCCTTCAAGTTATCCATCCATATCTACTATCTACTCTACACAGTGTGTGCATTTGCAAATGGCTGCAGCCTCTACATGGTGTGTGCATTTGCAAATGGCTGCAGCCTCTACACGGTGTGTGCATTTGCAAATGGCTACAGCCTTTCTACCGTGTGTGTGTGCGTGTGTGTGTGTCTGCAAAAGGCTAGAGCCTCTACCCTGTGCACGCTTGCAAATGGCTACAGCCTCTACCCTGTGCACGCTTGCAAAAAGCTACAGCCTCTAGCCTGTGCACGCTTGCAAAAAGCTACAGCCTCTACCCTGTGCACGCTTGCAAAAAGCTACAGCCTCTACCCTGTGCACGCTTGCAAAAAGCTACAGCCTCTACCCTGTGCACGCTTGCAAAGGGCTACAGCCTCTACCCTGTGCACGCTTGCAAAGGGCTACAGCCTCTACCCTGTGCACGCTTGCAAAGGGCTACAGCCTCTACCCTGTGCACGCTTGCAAAGGGCTACAGCCTCTACCCTGTGTGCGCTTGCAAAGGGCTACAGCCTCTTCCCTGTGCGCGCTTGCAAAGGGCTACAGCCTCTTCCCTGTGCGCGCTTGCAAAGGGCTACAGCCTCTACCCTGTGCGCGCTTGCAAAGGGCTACAGCCTCTTCCCTGTGCACGCTTGCAAACTGTGATCTCTTGCAGACTCTCTACCTCTACAGGGCAGATAAGAGCACGGCTTTCATCAGGCCCCAAAGACCAGTGCTCCACACCAGGGGTCCTCTCCAGTCTCCAGGGCGTATGAACATATGTACTGAGGCTTAATTTTGATGAAGGACAATCTTCTACCCCATGAACCATACTGTACATCCTCAAACAGAGCCATGATACACACCGTGGAGATGTATTCAATAACAAAAATATACACCGTGGATTCAAACCACGTGCAATAATGATAATGGATTGCATTTATATAATGGGGGTTGCATTTGTATGATAATGGAATGCATTTATATAATGTGTAGAGGCTGCTGCCATTTGCAAATGCACACACTGTGTAGAGTAGATAGTAGATATGGATGGATAACTTGTATGATAATGGTTTGCATTTATATAATGGGGGTTTAATTTGTATGATAATGGCTTGCATTTATATAATGGGGGTTGCATTTGTATGATAATGGATGCATTTATATAATGGGGTTGCATTTGTATGATAATGGATGCATTTATATAATGGGGGTTGCATTTGTATGATAATGGTTTGCATTTATATAATGGGGGTTGCATTTGTATGATAATGGTTTGCATTTATATAATGGGGGTTGCATTTGTATGGCGTATTTCACAGAAGTAATGAGAGGAGGGTTTTACTTTCCTTAACCGGCAAAAATATTCGCCCACCTGGCGCACAACAGGTGAAGTTCTCACAGAGAAGGATCATTTAGTGAACTGTACTGGGAGATGGGGATTAGGCGGCCATATTGGGAAATTAAACAGCAATCCACCCCCAACTACCTTTTGTGATAAGTGTAAACAGAGTGAGTGAGGACCTCAGTTCATCAGGGTCAACAAGGTTTTCCTTATAGCTGTGCTGCTGGATTCCAAGAGCAGTCAAACCTATCAAATACGACGTGCAGTGACTGACAATAAAACCCCATGAAAGGAATTTCATTTGTCTGGGAAATAAATTTTACCGCATGGCTTTAAATATGCAGCTGTGATCTATTTTTCCGTTCTGTAACACTACCCACTACCTCAAGTCCGACGTGTCCTTGGTCCGCTCATCTTAGAGTTTTCAGCGAATTTGTCACCTGTGGGAACTAACTGGACCTGCACTGACCTGTACTCGCAAAAAATAAAAATAAAAAAATTTAAAAATTTAAAAAGCACAAGTTTGCTGACAGCTGAGAGGGAAGTGTTATTGGTCAATGTTGAGGCGGGAAGAATGGGTTCAGCTCCCTGGAGGGAATTGGACAACTGCCGCATGATTTGCGCCACGAGAGTGCATCTAGACAGCGTTTGTTGATTTTTCTGCCGTCGGATTGGTTAAGTATCTTCTTAACATTCGGTTTTAGCTGTGCATTAAATAATTGAACCACTTTGTAGTAATTTGTGTAGCTGAGGTAAATTAAAGCAGAGGCTGCCGATCAGTAATTTGTAAGACATGTCTGTTTGTTCTTATCTTTTCACCACCTACCATGTGTATAACCCCCATTCCTCTGTGCTATATACCTTGAGCCTGGAGGTCCAACCACCGCAGGCGCTGCCCGGCTAACCTGGTCTGCCCACCCCTGTCCCTTTGAAGTATAATAAATCGAACAATCCTTTCACCGCCCTGTCGGGAGGGGTCAGGACCATTCCACTACACGTAACTTAAACTTTCTTACAAATAGACACAACATTCTAGAGTCTGGTATAACGTAATTTATTATAAAAAGATTTTCACGAATATACATACCCAGGCGGATCGGCTAAACATACATATGTTAAAAACATTCTCAATCACACGGTCCAGTCTAAGTCAGTCAATTTCATGCTCACCCACAGGACGTAAAAACAGGTCCGTTAATGACAGAAGCAAAACATAACAGCAGCACCATGAAGTTCAGCTGACATCTTATATGTTATCGACCCCCCCTTTTTTGGGGGTTTTCCCATTACTTGGGCGATTACTTTTTCCATGGTCTGCAGCGGTCTCTGCCGGTTTTAATTAAGCATTACATATGACCCTTATTTATATGGTAGTTTTGATGAATTGCCATGATTTAATTATATCAGAAACATCCTAGTCACGGTTTGACAATAGTAGTTCAATACATAGTTTTTTATACCAAAGTTTGTAAGTGTTTTCTTTGGATTGAATAAACTCTATTAGTTCCTCAAACTGCACACACACATACATTTCCAAGGCTAGGGTGCTGGACGTTCTTCTCGACAATCAGGCCCCAAAGAATGTGTAGGGAGTAATTCATGCTTATCTCTTCAGACGGGCTAGGAACATTTAATTGCCTGTGTGTGTGTGTGTGTGTGTGTGTGTGTATGTGTGTATGTGTGTGTGAATGAATGGGTCCATTGCCTGCTTTTTGAGATCACAAAAAAAACTCGCCATGGGAAATTTTGGGGAGTGTATTGCAATATGGCTGTTTCCGCTGAAAGCGAGTTTTTCTTCAATTTCCCTGCATGTGGGTGTGTGTATATGTCCTTGATTTACAGGTGTCGAGATGAGCTCATACTATGTGCCTAGCTTGGGACAATTGTTCATTGACCACACTTCGATACAAATAATGAGCTCATTTTCCGGCGTGTCTGCCCTTGAATTTGAGGCCTTGAATATGTGCTGTTGTGCACATATGGGCCTTTTGTGCAATTCATCCTACCACAGAAAAACATATTCATATTAACACCACATTTTATATAGTTGGTCCTACAGTATGATATTTAATTATATATAAATAATGAATAATCTATATTTTTCACAACACCTTCATAAGGAACTCTCAGTGGTGGGTGGACTATGGAACAGCCGCTCAGCTGTCCAGAAAACTGACTTCATCACTGCCTATGCCAAGGTGAAGTCCCTCCACTTCTTAGCTCTCACTGAGACCTGGATCACTCCAGATAACACAGCCACTCCCGCTGCTCTGTCTGCTGGCTATTCCTTCTCCCACACCCCCAGGGCCTCTGGCCGAGGCGGGGGTACTGGGTTGCTTTGGGTTTAACCAGAGGGGATAATCTTACTAATGTAGACACTGACATAATGGTGGAGTAAACAGGGTGACTAACAAACACATGAACATACTAGGCCTCCATGTTTATAATGGGTTTTGTTCGTACAGGGAAACAGTGGACATTGTTCATTCTGTGGATGTCTGATGTACATTAAACATGGCAAGCCTTCATGGTCCCTTACATGTAGATTTCGGCCATTTTGCAGACAATCTTTCCAGAGCAACTTACACAATTTACATTTGTTACATACGTTGCATTTTACCGCCTGGGAATCAAACCTACAACCTTGGAGTTCCCTAACCATACTACACTTCCATCCTTGTAGCAGTTAGTTGAACCATTTCAAATTGAGCATTCCATTTTTTCTGCCAATTACATTGCTTTAATTGAGACAGAGGCAACAATGAGAACAAGCACATCATTTAAAAAAAAAAGTTTAGGATCTGTATATCTGTGATTATCTTCGGCACTCTGTCTGTGGTCTCGTACCTACGACTGGATCACAGCCGTGCTGATAAACAATATAGCCTAACATCACTCCCTCTCATGTGAGATTGCTTAAATATTCACCCTCGTGCCATCTTATATATAATGCCACAATCATTCTCAGATACCCAGTATAGCCTAGCTTGTTGTCATTGAACTATTTCCAATACATTCCATACCCATTCCATATAAACGCGTATTGCAATTCTTCTCAGTAAGAGCTCAATACTGAGTCATCTGCCATTGTTGCAATCACTGCAGTCAAGCCAACCGCCAGTTGTGAAACACAGTCAAGCCACGTTATTTTGTATTGTGCGTATATTAAAATTATTGTGGTAATACATTTTCTGCATGAGACACCAGGGGCACATGCGTATAAGAATGCTCAGGGTGAAAGTCGGAAATCTGCTTAAAAAAAGTTTAGCATTTTCTACCTCTGCCTTTTGGTCACGGTGTCGCCATATCACAGACCCCAAACATTGCGTACGTATGGTGTCCATCGTGTGCAGAGGTGCGCAGATTCTCACAGCACGTGTTATATTATACATCTGAATTTCTGCGTGAAAACTCGCTTACGCTGCTTTCTGAGGGCATTTTTCTGCTCAGCGCTGTTTATACGTGGCCCCAGGAGCGAAACAAATTCTTCAGATAGATAGTAGACCATTGCATACTACCACTCACAAATGATGATGATGATGATGTTCTGATGTAAAATTTCAAAGTAAAAGCACAAAAACAAATCATATAGAGCAGGGGTGGGCAACTCCAGTTCTAGAGGGCCGTATCTGTTTCTGGATTTCAGACTAACTTCTGCTCTTAATTATTTAATTAGCCCGATTATTTACGTTAGGTGATATTTTAGCTACATTCTGTGATATTATACATCTGATCTGTGATATACATATCTGATCATATTATCATATATAATTAATTACATATGATTAAGGGCCTGATTTACTAAGACTTTTAGCACCAATCATTGTTTGTGTTAGTAGTAGTTTGGCGTGTGCTAAAAGGTTTTGCACATGCTAAAAGTCTTAGTAAATCAGGCTCTAAGTGCTTTCATTTTAAAATTCCAAAGTCCTGTTAGAGAAAAATAAATCTATGCATTACTCAATGATTAAAGCTATTAAATAGAGGTGTTTATTATCCAAAATGTATGATCACATGTTTACTGGAAGGTTTTGACACAATCAGACAAAACCTGTTAGTCATAAAGGGGGGGTCTGGTGAAAGGAGATTGAAGGCTTATGAATGTGAAACTCGAACGGAAAGTCCTGTGCAGTAAACAGAATGTTGCAAAAAGCACATTCTGTAGATAAAGGAATGGAGGAGTATTGAGACATTATTCGCTTATGATTGGATGGTTTTTGCTGCATTAAGAAGAATATAACTACAGGAGGGCTGTATTCTTTTGTTAGAGTGTATGCTACGCAGCTGTATGTGATACATCTCTCCTTGTTTGTTGCTGCAGTAATAAAGCTTGTAAAAGGAAAACTTCCTTGCTGTTTGAAAGACTCTCAGTTTGTACTTTGTATAAAACTAGAGCTAGTTTTCATGGGATACTTTGCAAGAAGTTCACAAACCCACAAGATAGGGAAATTTCCCTGACAGTCCTGATACTGTTTTAATGAATCAGACAGTTTATTTTGAATAACAGTCTAATAACACAGATAGATCATGGCTAACGGGCCAGGGCTGGCAGTCTGTTCAGCGGCCTTTTCTACAAGCCAAAGATACAGTGACCCTATACACAATTGTGGAAAGGCAGTGACTCTGTACACAATCCTGACTTGTTTGACATCTTTTCTGCTAAACTGACCTCTCCCAAGCACAGTTATTGATAATTGCGCAGATGTGCCCTGTGGGTAAAATGGCAGTGATTCATCTTGGTACTGGCAGGCAACAGCTTCCTTCCATAGAAGAGCCCTCAATAACGTGGAACCTGAAACAAGAACATTGATCACATGACTTAGATCCAAAGAATCTAGACTAATCGTTTCTAAGAAATAGAAACAGAAACAGAAACATCTGAGTCATGGAGCTCTTACACAATACAATTATCAGTGTTAATTCAACTATAACAGAGTCGATTACATATGAGTCCAATTGGGATAATATGTACACTGTAAGAGTTGGTGTACTTTCTGAAGAGTAAGCTCTTGCTATACTACTGTGGATATGTTGGCAGTATAGATGTACATAAAAGCCTGGGTGACAGTGTTTCCTTAATGGCTTTTCTGATGTGAACTTAAAAGAAGACTGCCATGAACCGGAAACTAGACAATAACTACTTTAATTGCTTGTCTCTTGTAAGAACATTTGTCTCGCATCTCTACAAAAAACAATCATAGTAAAGAGAAGTGAACAATTACATTTGTGACAGCAATGAACACAGACAGGACAACAAAAATGGAGGGTTTGGAAGATGGTGGGAGATTATCAGTGGCTGATGTATTTTTTTAATTTTTTAATTTTATTTATTTTATTATTTCCCGCCACCACCCCCCCCCTCTTGGGAGGTCAACTTTATTTTTTATTATTACATTTGCCACTTTTAAGAAAGAAAAGAGGAGAAAAATATTGTGAAGTCTCTTTGAGGGGGGGTTAAGTTAAGCAAAACAAACAAATAAACAAACAAACAAAAATATACAGATTAATGCAATATGTGTGTGTGTGTGTGTGTGTGTGTGTATGCAAAAAGAAATTATATATTTAAAAAAAAAAAACATATATATATATATATATATATAAATAAAATAGAAAAACTAAGCACATTGAAACATCAATAATTAAAGTGAGAAGGGGTGACTGCTACACAAAACATAATACAAAAAAGGTTAAGAAGATATAATATTAATAACAAATACCGGGATGCAAAAGATAAACAAATAACAAAAATTGATAAATACATTGGTTCATGAGCAGATAGGGGGATGTCAGTGTTATGGAAGTTGTGGGTGCATATTTACAACTTTTTATAATAATAACAGTAATAAGTATCAACAAAACATAGTTAATATTGTCAAAAAATAACAACAGTAATAATGATAATAACAACAACGAAACAAAAACATTGAAATAAAAATAATTAAATAACTTATAAAGTTAATGTGTGTGTTGCAATATGATTTATGTGTGGGAGTGTGGGAATGTGGGAATGTGCGTGGCATTAGCCCAGCCCCAACAAGGACAAGAATGGAGACCATCTTTCCTTGAAGACTGTGGTGATGTTGTTATTGTGAGCAGTGATTTTTTCCATAGATATGTATTCTGAAATGAGATTGGTCCAATGATTAATATTTATTGATTGTTTTGATTTCCAGTTTAAGAGAATAGTTTTCTTGGCGACAGTTAGAGAAATGAGCAAGCTGTTCTTGTATTTGTTTGGTATGTTGATTTCTGAAGTGTCTCCTAATAGACAGAGCTGTGGGGATGGAGGAATTCTGCAGTTCAAGATGGTGGAAAGTTTTTGTGTTACGGAGTCCCAAAAAGAGTGAACCGGTTGACAAGCCCAGAGTGCATGAAAATAATTATCTATTGTGCCTATCGTGCATTGTGAACAAATGCCTGTGTTTGCCAGTCCCATTTTGTACATTTTATATTGAGTAACATGTGTTCTATGGATGATTTTGTATTGAATTAGCTGTAGGTTTGTATTGGGCGTCATGGTAAAAATAGTTTTATTGATTTCTATCCAGAAGTCGTTTGAGGGAGAGATGTTTAAATCGGTGTTCCAGCTGGCTGCTGGGACTGTTATAGAATCATCTGAGGTTAATAAAAGTCTGTAAAGTTGTGAAGTTAGTTTATTTAAATTTGTAAATTGAATTATATCATTGATTATTTTGGAAGGTTCGAGTGGGTTAGAAGAAATGTTAATTTTTGTTTTGATTACGGATTTAAGTTGTAGATATTCTAAAAATTGATGTCTCCCAAGTCCGTACTTCTTTATGAGGTCTTTAAAGTCTATGAACTGATTGTTATTGAAAAGATGGTGAAGGTGTGTGATACCTTTTTGTGCCCAAGTGTGATAGTGAAGAGGGGTGCCGCGGAGTTGGAAGTCGGGGTTATGCCATATAGGAGTGTATTTACATGGTGTCGGAGTAGAACCAAATATCTTAATGACTTTCCACCAGGCTGTCAGAGTTGTGGATATTGCCGTATTTTTATAGCAGGGGTGCTGTTTGATGGTTGTGCTAAGGAGAGGTAAATCTGGGAGTGAGATGTTTTTGCAATATAGATGTTCTAAGTCTATCCATGGGATGTTGTGGTCAGTTAGATGGATCCATTTGGTAAGGTATTGTATTTGATTTGCCAGGTAGTAGAAAAGAAAGTTTGGGGCGTCTAGTCCACCTTGAGATTAACTTTTTTGTAGAGTGGATAATTTAACTTTGGCTTTTTTATTTTTCCAGTAGAAATGTGTAATGAGAGAGTTAATAGATTTGAACCATTTATCTGTTGGTGTGACAGGCAGCATTGAAAATAAATAGTTAATGTGGGGGAGTATTTTCATTTTAACAGTTGCAATTCGTCCTATGAGAGTAAGAGGTAGATTCGTCCAGCGCCGGAGGTTATCTTCTACTGTTTTTAGCAATGGAGTATAGTTAAGATGAAACAACTCTGACAGCCGGGGGGAAATGTCAATACCCAAATATCTAATGTTACCAGTGCGAAGTGGGAGTGATGAGTTTTGTTCTGCAGAATCCCAAGCATCTTCAGAAAGTGGAAGTATAATGAACTTATTCCAGTTTATTGTATAATTAGAGATTTTAGAGAAGGTGGCGATGAGATTAAAGGTTTCTTTTAACGAGGGTACGGGGTCCTGTAAATACAATAAAATATCATCAGCATAGAGGCTAATTTTATGTTGAAGGTTTGTGGTGTGAACTCCTTTAATGGCATTGTTTTGACGTATAGCTGCAGCAAGTGGTTCTATGAAGATAGCAAATAATGAGGGAGAGAGTGGGCATCCTTGCCTGGTGCCCCGGTGAAGTGTGAAACTCTTTGATGTGATTCCATTTGTGGTGACTGTGGCTTTGGGTGAGGTGTAGAGTGTCCTTATCCAATGGATAAACGACTCCCCGAAGCCAAATTTGTGTAGTGTGTTTAATAGGAAGATCCAGTTAACTTGGTCAAATGCTTTTTCTGCGTCAAGTGATGCAATTATTGTCTTGGTTTGAGTTTGTTGTGAGAAGTTAATGATATTAATCAGTCTTCGTACATTATCTGAGGCATGTCTTCCCTTGATAAAGCCTGTCTGGTCGGGGTGTATTAATGTGGAAATGACTGTTTCTAATCTGATGGCTAGGGCTTTTGTAATTATTTTTAGATCGGTATTTATTAATGACAGAGGGCGGTAGCTGGTATGTTGAGTTGGATCTTTATTGGGTTTAAGTAGAACTGATATAAAAGATGTATTCATGTGTGTAGGAATTTGCGATGTATTTTGTATTTCTGATGTTAGTTTGTAAAATAGTGGGGATAGTATGTGCCAAAAATGTTTATAAAATTCAGGAGGGAAACCATCGGGTCCGGGTGATTTATTATTTGGCATCTGGAGTAGAGCTTTGTAGAGTTTGTCTAGTGTTAATGGCGCATCTAGGGTGTCTGCATCTTGATTAGATAGATTGGGTAAATCCAGGTTGTTAAGGAAGGACTGTATCTCTGATGGGTCAGGGTCTGTATTTGAAGAATATAAATTACTGTAAAAAATTTGAAATATTTTATTTATTTCTTGTGGGTTTTGTGTGGGTTCGCCTACTGAATTCTTTATGGTTGAAATTATTGCTTTTTCTTTTTTGCGTTGCAACTGACTAGCTAAATATTTGCCTGACTTATTGCCATTTTCAAAATTATCATATTTAAGTTGTTGAATCATAAATTGCGTTTTTTTGTTTATAATTTCGTTTAACTGGAATTTGGTATTTTGTAACTCATTTTGTATTTGTTCATCGGGATTGTTTGAGTATGTATCTGTAAGTTGTTTAATCTTCTGTTCCAGATGTATTTCTAATTCCTGTTCCTTTTTTTTCTTGTTTGTTGAGTATGATATTATGTATCCCCTAATTACTGCTTTACCTGTTTCCCATAGTATTGATGGTGAGATTTCTGGGGAGTCGTTCAATTCCATATAGGATGCCCACTCTCTCTGTATAAAGGCAGTAAAATCAAAATCTTTGAGCAGTGAGGTATTGAAGCGCCAGCGGGGAGAGTGTTTGGTAGTGGTAGAGGATTTAATGTTTAAGGTGAGGGATACTGGTGCGTGGTCACTAATAATGATTGGATGTATGATGGTTTCGGATACCTTAGTTAGAAGTATATTATTGATCAAAAAAAAGTCTAATCGGGAGAATGATTGGTGTAGTGGGGAGAAATAAGAATATTCTCTAGATGATGGGTTTCTTAATCTCCAACTGTCACCAAGACCAAAATCTCCCATATATTGTTTTAATAATTCTGTAGAGTGCCAGTTTCTTAAATTACCGGCTGTACTTGACCGATCAATTGCGGGATTGATTACAGTATTGAAGTCACCGCCAATTATGATATTTGTTGATTCTTGTAGTGTAGAGAATACATGGCTGATGTATTTAATAGTCATGGAAACATGTGTTCTGTAAAGTAAAAATACAAATGTAAGGTCTAGTTTTAGGCAGTTTAGGTTTGCCTGATACTGAAATTAACCTGTAATATTAAAGATGAGTGACATTAATAAAACCCTATACTATTCCATTCCAAAAATAAAAGGCCAAGTCTATAAAAAATTAAATAAAAAGTTTATAATTCATAAGCAAGACAGGCTACAGAGAAGCAACCACTCAAGCAGCTAAAATAATCCTTTAATGTGAAGGTACGCATGACTTGAGCTACCCTAGACAACAAAACGTGATATATAAAATCATCTTTTTCAAAACAGTAGGCCTACTTCTTGTCACCTTTGCATTTTTACCAGAATATTTTGATCACGTAAAAATTATTAATTTATTTTATTGACTCTTTTAGTCTAAGCAAAATAGCAAAAAAATCCAATTGACTCCCGGTCAAACCAGACCACTGCTACCTCTTAGTTCTTGCGGACAGAATATCCATCGACTTGGCTCTCGCGCTCCGACTCACTGACGAGCCCCCGCCCCCAGTCAACCAAGCAAAGTTTGTTATAAATGACGGATGGTAGCAGAGTGTCACTCACTGTCCAGGAAAGATCGCAGAAACAAGCTCAACAAATCTCTAATATTTTGCCAGATATTACTTGTTAGACCCTGAACGTGAAACACAAAAGCACATCCACCTATACGGCATTAACATACCAGGTAAGATAAGAACATTTTATCGTTACTTAACTTCTGTTCATGTTTTGCTGTAAAGTAATTAAAATGGTATTTTTTTGTTTTATTACAGGTTTTGTGTAATTTAATAGAAAGCGAAGAATATAGCTTGAATTTATTATTTATAGTTTGTAGCCTACTGTAATCATGATTTATAACGTATTTAGGCCTAAAACCGAAAGAGGGTTGCTTTTCAAAAGTATAGTCGCACTACCACCAACAGACTACAAGCTTATTTCATATTATTTTCCGTAGCTTTTGCGTCAAATTTAACGAGGCCATCAAGTGTCCATTGCATGATGTTGTGTTCAGTAAATTTTGTATCTTGAAATAGAAGAAAGCATCTTTTACATGTGCTGCGTACAATATGAAGCATATGTTTTCATACGGCTTTCGAGAGATGTGCCATTATAATGACGTCTCTTAATTGTTGGAAATCCCCATGTTTATTCTTGGTATTATCTGGACGCTTGTTCCAGTAAACCGATCTACGATGTCTTTTGCGTTTATTCCGCATTTTGTCCATTATAATTTTGTGAGACATGATTTCAGCACGGTTTTCCATACAATCATTTACTGTACAACTCTCTTTTGTACCTATGGTGTATGTCACTCACCCTGGCGTGTACAGTGCCTGAAGTGTGCAAGAGAATCTGCAGCCCACACAATACTACAGGAGACCGATAACACACACCGTATAAGAACCATACATTTCACCGAGACTAATAATAATAATAAGAAATTCGCAGAAGGAAAACTTTTCACATAAGGCACGCAAATCACTTGAGAAATTAAATAAAAACACCCAAATCAAGTGCATCATTGACCCTGCACTGTAAAAAATTTGACTGTAAATTCACAGTAAATTACAGGTTACTAGTTGCATTACTTTCACAGTAATTTTCACAATAATTTAATTGTATACTGTGATTTCAGTCAATTTGCTCGTGAAATTCAAATGAGACAGATAAACTAGAAACATTGACTGCAACACATTGATAAACAGTACAAAAGCTTTATTTGACATTTTGAGAATTGTTTTGATGGCAAAGCTTTTTAATATAATTCAAAAACAATTGACAAGGCAGATTCAACATTTTAGATAGTTGATTTCACAGAAGAATAAACCATCAACATGATCAACTTTATAACATTTAAAAGATTCAGCTTTTAGATGTAGAAACCCCAATTCCAAATAAATTGGGACAGTATGTAAAATGCACATGAAAGCAGAAAGCAGCGATTTGTAAATGATCTATTACATATATTTAATTGAAAACAGTACAAAGAAAATATATTTAATGTTTTATCTTATCAACTTTATTGATTTTTGTAAATATACGCTAATTCCGAATTTGATGCCTGCAACACGTTCCAAAAAAATTGGGACAGGGGCAAAAAAAAAAAGACTGAGAAGTTTAAAAAAAACTAAAAACCTGTTTGGAACATTCCACAGGTAAACAGGTGATGCTATCATGTCTGGGTATAACATTATATCAAAAGACTCAATATCATATTTTCAGGTACTCTGACAAGCAATACTATAACCTCTCTGCATTTGAATGGATTTATACGGGAATTGGGGGGGTTGGACTAGATTAAGCTGTAAATTACATGGGAATAACATGAAACCCATGGTTGGCTAAATGGCTGTAAATCCTCAACAGTCTGCGGTATCAAACGAGCCTCAGACCATCACTCTGCTGCCAGATATGCAGTAGATATGGATGGATCACTTGAAGGGTTGTTTCTCCTGACTTATTTTTCCATATAGTTCAATAGGAAAATGAGTCAGGAGAAACAACCCTTCAAGTGATCCCCATCCATATCTATTGCATATCTGGCAGCAGTGATGGTTTCAGGCTTGTTTGATACCTCAGACCCTTGAGGATCTACAGCCATTTAGCCAACCATGGGTTCCATACTATTCCCGTGTAATTTCCACTTAATCTAGTCCCACCCGCCAATTCCCATAGAGATCCATTCAAATGCAGAGAGGTTATAGTATCGCTTGTCAGAGTACCTGAAAATCTTGTTTCGTTATATCCTTTTATACCCAGTCATGATAGCATCACCTGTTTACCTGTGGAATGTTCCAAACAGGTTTTTTTTTTTTTTTGCCCCTGCCACTTTTTTGGAACGTGTTGCAGGCATCAAATTCGGAATTAGCGTATATTTACAAAAATCCATAAAGTTGATAAGGTAAAACATTAAATATCTTTTCTTTGTACGGTTTTCAATTAAATATATGTAAAAGAGAATTTACAAATCACTGCTTTCTGCTGTGAAATAACAATATAAAACATATTGGACAAGACAGTGGTCGAGTGGAAAAACTAACGTACATATGTAGCCAGCGAGACCAACCGCATATTACAAGCAGTACTACTTGTATATCGAGGAGGAAAAACTCCCGTCAGCGAATGCATTTTCGGTAAACCGTTTGCGTAATACTAAACTGATCAAACAAAAAATGCTGTTACGCTGGGCTGTAATTTAGAAATGGCAAACACTGTTAAAAAGGATATACTGTCTGCTATTGGATAATTTGTTGTAAATTTTGGTTGCTTTACAATTGACATAAATGAATTTAAAGGAAAATAAATGAATTTTAAAAAAAATTATTAAAAAAAATATATATATGGTTTTAGTACCTGCCGTGCTCGTATCCTAGTAATAATTTTTTTTTAAAATTCCAATATGGAAAATGTCAGATACATGTTTACAACCATTCAAAATCTACGAGTTTTCTTACAAATGTCAAAACTTGTGGGTTGAAGCCACGCTTCTTCGATTTTGAACTCATCTCTGGGTTAATACCCAAGAAGCACCTGTAAACAAAAGGTCAAGACAAAAACTTTCAGTTTAATATAAATCTTTTGCATTACTTCTCCAAGGCACATGCAATGATGCTCCTTGATACCACATCTAACAAGTAGGTGGTGACGGTTTGGAGCAAATTACTCTGGTTTAAGTTCCACCACCGTATGCCACCGGTCACCCTGACATCCCTAGTATGCACCACTGATAAAATTAACTAATCAACAAGTATAGAGGAAAGGCAGGTTGTATACCAAGACAACAAGAAAGCCATTCAGTACAACGTTGATGCGAATGTTACATTACCTTTGGATAAACTCCAGAGTACATGAAGCGTCTTCAGGGTACTTCAAATTGAAGTTGTAATAGCTTGCAAAGATTGCAGCTATACCATTAATTAAGTAATTGTATGGTCCCATGACCACTTGACCATCAATGGACAATAACCAGGCCCTTGGAGTCATCATGTCACCTGAAATAAACAGAAATACCCATCATGTGCTATTGTAGAGAAGCGTGTGAAAGCAGTGGGTTGCTTTCCAACACCGGGGTCTTAGATTACAAGCATTAAATGCAAGTAACAGAAATAATTATACTAACTTTACTTTAAATGCTGAGGAGTCCTATGTCTGCGCACTATGTTTGAAACGTTAAGGATTGAGTAAAATTCTATACGAGGTAACCACAATTTTGCATTAAAACATACAGTGGCCTATGGACGTTTTGGGACAAGGAAGCATTTTCTCTTCATTTGGCTCTATACTCCAAAAGTTCAGATTTGAAGGTATCAGCTTTTATTTGAGTGTATTTGTATAACTATTAAATTCACCATTTAGAAATTATAACACTTTTTAAACATAGTTAAGACCAATTAAATTATTGGGACAAATTAACATAATGTAAAATAAAGTAGCCATGTTTAGTATTTTGTTACATATCCTTTGCACGCCATGACTTTTTTGATGTCTACTTCAAAAGACCCTTGACATCTTATTTTCTGGTACTCTTACAAGTGATACTATAACCTCTCTGCATTTCAATGGTCTCTATGGGAATTGGGGGGTGGGACTAGATTAAGATGTAAATTATGCAGGTATAGTATAGAACACATAGTTGGCTAAATGGCTGTAAGTCATCAATGGTCTGAGGTATCAAATATGACTCAAACCATCACTCTGCTGCCAGATACACAGTAGATATGGATGGATCACTTTAAGAGTTGTTTCTCCCGACACATTTTCCTATTGAACTCTGCGGAAAAAATAATTCAGGAGAAGAAAACCTTAAAGGGATCCATCCACATCTACTGCATATCTGGCAGCAGAGTGAAGATTTGAGGCTTGTTTGATACCTCAGACCCTTGATGACATAATTTAAAACAGACACCCCCCCCCCCCCATTCCAATAGAGATCCATTCAAATGCAGAGAGGTTATAGTATCGCTTGTAAGAGTACCGGAAAATAAGATATCAAGAGTCCTTTGAAGTTGTTGGGTCACAGACATCAAAAAGTCATGGCATGCAAAGGATATGTAACCAAATACTTAACATGGCTACTTTATTTTACATTATGTTAATTTGTCCCAGTACTTTAGTTTGCCTGAAATAGGGGGACTCCATAGAAAAGTGTTATAATTACTAAATAGTGAATCCAATATTTATACCTTCTAATAAAATATGAAAATTTGTACTTTAAAGTCATGAATGGTTTGATTTCACATCTGAACTTTTGCAGTATAGAGCCAAATGGAGAAAATACTTCCTTGTCCCAATACTGTATGCGGAAATAACAACTCAACCAATTGACATCGTAAGGTATATTTTTTAGAGATAGAAATATCCATATGAAATCAAGATGTCAACATTACCTTGGACAATCAATCGAGGGGTGCTTGGCAGTTGGCAGCATCATTGTCGTCCTGACATCAGCGGCTGTGGCTGACGGCTGTAAAAATAAGACGCAACTGTAACATACACATATGGTAGCACATTATTCAACATGGTGCATATGAGACAATCCCTTGGCCTCACTGACCCATTATTTTAGATTAAGCAGTCTGTATTTTACTGAAAATGTGAAAATTGGCACCACTCACTAGCAATGTTGTAATTTTGTTTGTGGATAACACCAGATAACACCGAGTCAAAAGCAGAAAACAGACTAGGATCCCAAAGAAAAAACACTTAACAATACAGAATCGGGGCAAACTGTGAAAACGACCTATATAAGTATATAAGTATGGAAAGCTTATATACCAGACAACTACACAGTTTAACAACCACTGCTACGAAAGGAACTTTTTATTTCCCCACCCTGTAGTAGCTGTTGATGACTAATGCTGTAGATAACCTTAGTCTAGTAGTCCACTAATAGAAATACCCTTACAAATAACCTAGAAAAAGTCTGTAATTAAATTAATTTAAAGGTAAAATCACTACAGATGAACCTCGATCCAACGGACACCGATGCAACGGATTCCGGATCCAACGGACACAATCCGCTAGAGCAGGGGTGTCAAACTCTGGCACAATTTGAGTTGGCCCGCCGGTAACACATGCACCGCTAATACTACAAATCCCAGAATGCTCTGCTAGTGCCTTGGTGCGTCAAGACCCGCAAGCATCACCTCCTCTTAAGTAGGCTATCTGATGCGTGTATCGACGTGGCTGGTTAACGGGTATTTACTTTCACGAAATAACAGACAAACGCAGAAGCGGACGCACACCCGCGGTACATACGTGAAATAAAACGTAAAACGAAGTTTGTATAAAAATAAAAAATAAAGGCGATTGCACCCCCCCCCCGTCAACAAAAATAATTGATTGCACCCCCCCGTCAACAATTACAATCGAGGTCCGCAAAAATCCCAAGTATGGTTATATTTATAGTCTTAGAGCTACAACCGGCCCTTTGAGGGCAACCATAATGCTAATTTGGCCCGGGGTGAAAATGAGTTTGACACCCCTGCGCTAGAGTGAATATCTGGTCCGAACGTTTAAAACTCCCGGGTGAAGCGAACCGAGACCGCTACTTGAGTAAGCGGCCGCTTGGCGGCGCGCACGTGTTGTTTGCAAGCGTCGGTTTGCCTGGTTGTTGTGCGCTACATATCTCTTGTTATAGTGACATTTTGCAGTGTCGCATTATTCGCTGCAACGGACAAACGGCTTTAACGGACAACTGCTCCCCCCTATTAGTCCGTTGGATCGAGGTTCATCTGTACCACTATCGCCAAGCATTTTCACAACCAAAGTTAGCTGTAGTTTACCGATGAAAAAATGCTGCACAATCCCCTACTTGCTGCCACGTGACGCCTTTAGCAACGGAATTAACTGATACAAGCCTTTTTATTTTTTTTAAAGGACAGTTATTGTCCATAATACGTTTATTTAAGGTTAAACTGACATTTTAAGCACAGTATTTATGTTGATTTTCTGAAATACATTTTTCGGTTGTCCTGCCTAAGGTGGGTCTACTTGCCAGCAGTTTTTGTAACGTTACAGGGTTGGAACAATTGTGAGGGAAACTTGGGATTGGATCAGAGAGGAATACATAATCATAAACAGAATGAAACTGTTCCGTAAATATATCTGTAGGACGAATATTTCGCAGTTACCTAGCAAAGCACGTATTTATTTTGAAAGTGTGAGCAATCACTTAGCCGCGGTGGCTGTGTCTCCATAACATAAACTAACAGCACACTTCGGCTACAAAGCCTTAAAATGAAAGCAAAACTATCTCAGTTACAAGATTTAAAAAATATATATAGTCATAATGGGGACACCAGTGTTAAGATACGCTATATAACTACATTCGTTATACATATAAGTTAACAAAATTGAACATTGAATGAGGCTACATAACGTTAGGCCTAATACTTACCGTAACTGATGATCCAATGTGGCGCCGAACAACAAGGGGTTGATGCAATTAACTTCACGTGTTTCCAACTTTCCGTTGCTGCCGTATCCCACAATGCTGCGCGGTCCAGTACAATTAAAAATTTCACAGTAATTGGCTGTGTTATGGCATAGCCTGCATTGATTTCACAATAACATTCTGAACACAGTATTTTACTGTGAAATATTACTGTTACATCTTGTGAAATCCTGGTAATATTTTACAGTGTGGGAAACATTATATCTGGGGTAGGCAACCCTGGTCCTGGATTGTCAGATATAGGATGGAGCAAAAACCAGGGCCATAACTACATAACTGGATTAATTTAAATTAATCAGGTGTAATGAATGCAGGTGACCATGCGCTGTTCAGAATATTCAGGCTCATCCATCAAACTCTTGTGATGAAGTTGAGATTGAACAAAAATCAAAAACGTCACCAGCACTCCAGGACCAGGGTTGCCTACCCCTGAATTATATAATAATCCTTCCACTTGTACATATGCAAGTGGTTCATGGTGGGTCTTTGCCGTTAGTAGACTTTCAGTTTACTAGTTAATTATTTTATCTTCCTGTTTATGTGGGCCAATTTATTTGTACTTTATAACTGTAAATAAAATGTTTCATCACAATGGAAATAGTCAACTTGTGTGTGAAGTCACTAAAACATTGCAGTCCAAAACGATTCATGTTTTAAGTTATGGAATGTTGAAAACAGGTATAAGTATCGATAAATGATATCAAAACTAAATAAATATGTCTGCGAGGACATCTTTGGCATCCATCAGTGGGATAGAAAGCCAATTTCAGCATCAGAATAAATCTATTCAAAAGACAACTTGCATCAAGTCTTTATGCAGGCTACTTGAAGGAAACTCATTAGCATCGGAATCGATGTGAATTGAACCCAAAGCAGTGGAAACATGAGCACTTGTGAAATTGGGTTCGGTGGCTGCTGCGGGTGGGATGGGTGCAAAAAAAAAAAAGGTCTTTTGCAATTTAAGTGTTCTGTGTGCCGTTTGGTGCCCCCGGGGCACTTTGATGCATTTTGAACCCAGTTCCATTCAGCTCTCTTCCTTTTGACCTTCAGCAAAAATTTTAAAGCATGTACTTGTTCAGGTCAATTCAGGGCACTTTATTGGCATGACCCAAATGCGCTTGTTTTGTCTCAGCATCTACACAATAGAGCATCATTAAAGGCCCCATTAAGCACAGGGAGCAGGGAGTAATTGTGTATTTTATAACATGCAAGCAGAAAAATAATAAGAGGGTTTAACAATGAGACCCCTGGATGTAGGAAAAACTACATCTTTGCCTTGAGCGTTCTTTAGGCCGATCTTGTATCACCCACCGGTCACTGCTTCCTCTGCAAGAGCCAGTGAGATACAACACGGGCTATTTTTCAAAAGATAAACTGTTTCAGCGACAGAATTTACAGCCTATTGCCGCTCATTGTGCTGATGAAGCTCCAATTGAAATTGCTTCTCTGATTCACATCATTATTACATTTTCAAAACATTTGAAGTCTCAAACCCCTCCTGAATCTCATCAGAGTAAAATGTGTACTGTTTTGAGCCTCTCTGCATAACCCCTCCTGTCGTTCCAAGTGCTCCCCATTATGCGGTTTCCAAATGATCTGCTCTATCGTCGATGACTTACGACTTTGGTTCCCCCATTTTCTTCCAGTAGGCTACTTAAGCTGCCCTTTTGGTTATGTTCTTAACTTCTTTATTACTTCCTGTGTGCTAGATTTACAGTAACGGAAGGTGTATTAGCAGTCTCTTTGTGTGCATTAAAAATGGAGATGGTGCTTTGCCTTTTACAAATAAGGATTTTTGCAGTGTCTCTCTCTAAACAACTTCTATAACATCAGTTTTTAAACTCAAATTTGACAATCTCCATAATTTGTGTGAAAAGCCACGGGCCCCATCATGCCTAATATTGTTCTGGTGACAATATAAAATCATAATATCAGCGTTTGTGCAATCCTTATCAAATATTTGATGACCGTTAATTCCTGATATAAGTGATTAATGCATATCGCTCTTAAGACCAGGAACTACAAGATGTGACTTTCTGAAAATATTTCAGGTCAGTTTCTGGGTTCAAGTCTAGGCTAAATATGCACAAGTAGCAGCAGCTCGTTGTCCTGACAACCAGCTTTTTTCTCACCCTGTTGGAAGATGCTCAATATTCAGTGAACCAAGCAACTAATAATAGAATTATGTGTGTGAGTTATATAAGACACAATTGGGGTGAATATAAGAAGATTTACAAATTAAGCAGACTGCAACCCAATTGCCTTTGAAGTAATTACGTCACTACATTTAACACTCAAGGGTTTCCTTGACTAAATTGCTCGTATGTATCAAGCCATATTAGGCTCATAACATTACATTTACATTTGTCATTTAGCAGAGGCTCTTATCCAGAGGGACGTACATAGTGCATTTCCGAACTAGGAACAAGTGCGTTAAAACAACCCTAAAAGGTAAATACGAATTCAAGTACCAGCGGAGGTTGGAAGGGTTGCGTCGCCGTGGAGGGCCACTTCGTTGGAAGCGGGTTCTGAATGGAAGTGAGCGGATAGGGAGAACACACACAAACTGGGAGGGAGCGACAGTGTCGCTCTTCCAGAAGTCTTTTGAAATGCACACAGCTGATTGCAATTGGTTAACAGCTGTGTGAGACATTTCACAAGCACGGATAAATAATTATTACCAATTAAAAAGCACAATACCCCGAAACTAACAGCCTATCCAATCTAACAAACAGCCAATCGCAGAACAAACACAAATTAGCAATGAAATTGGTATGATCAGCGTTATACAAGGTCTAATTAAAATCACGCAAGCAGCGGCTAGTACGCTTAAAAACGGCACTACCTTTCACGGGACGGTTAAAACGGCTCTTGCTACACAGGAAAGAAGATGCACTCTGATAAGTCTTCTTCTTCTTCTTCGGTTTTATTGGGGGATAACTTCCATTTATGGAGTATTACCGACACCTACTGAAGGTATTACAATACTTTATATTCTGTTAATCAGTCCAGTTATTTGTAGGAATGAAAATAAATGTTTAATTATTATGCTCACAGATGGATTATTGAGAACTGATTTAAGGTCCATATTACTGATTCCTTCTTTTTTTTAAAATCTTCAGATAATATTTTCCTCTCCTGTGTATATTGTATGCAGTTGCAAAGTACATGTTCCACATTTTCTCTCTCATGACAGGTGTCACATTGTCCAGTTGGGTGTTTTTTAATGAGCTGTAATGATTAATTTAATTTTGTATGTCCTAGTCTTAATCTACTTATGATGCACTCTTCTTTCCTGTTTCGTCCTAATGGTCTGCTAACTCCAACCATCTTTTGAATTTGATATAACTGTCTACTTTTCGTATCTCTATCCCATCTCTCCTGCCACTGTTTTTTTTATTTGATGCCAGATGTATGATTTTGCCTCTGCTTTACTAATAGGTATTTCTATGTCTATTTCCTCCCGTTTTAAAGTTCCCTTAGCAAACATGTCAACCCTCTCATTTCCCTCAACCCTCACATGAGCTGGGATCCACAAAAACAGAACCTCAATAGCAAGTTTGTTTATTCTAAACAATGTTTGCAATATTTTATATAAAATGTCCTGTCTACAACTGGATGAAAAGGATTTTAGACTAATCAGTGATGCACTTTGTGTCTGAGCAAATTACCTGTAGTACTGGCTGCACTTCCTCTATCCATTGAAATGCAAGAAGAATCGCCATCATTTCTGCCGAATATATCGATACATGATCTGAGATTCTTTTACTCACCTTTATCTCTCATTCAGGGATATAGAACGCACACCCTGTCCTACCTGTAATAGGGTCTTTTGATCCATCAGTATATATAGGAATATATACACTATATTTACTTTTTATAACATTTTCTACTAGCACTATTTGTTACTTCTTTATTTGAATGTATTTTCTCCAATATGCTCAAATCTACCATTGGTTGAGGTAGAATCCAAGGCGGTACTGCTGGCAATGGCAAAGTAGGGCTAAATTCCCATTTGCATATTTTCATTTCTTTAGCTATCTCACCACCTACCCTCATAAAACACTCCTTTTTTCCTTTCCCCATTTCCCAACATTGTTTCACTATTTTTTTTGTAGAATGACATTATTTTTGTCCCTGCAGATCAGTCCAGGAATTAGCCATTAAATGTTGTCTCCTTAATTGTAGTGGCATCTCCCCTACTTCCACTTGCAACGCTACAATTGATGTTGATTTGAGAGCTCCGCAACAAATTCTTAATGCTTGTGCCTGTATATTGTCTAATCTTTTCAAAGTGGTTTCAGCTGCCGAGCCAAATACTACACTTCCATAGTCTAAAACTGATCTGACCAAAGTCACATATAAGGTTTTCAGGGCAAATCTATCTGCTCCCCATACTATACCTGTCAAGCACCTCATAACATTCAACACTTTTTTACACTTGGTTTAAAATGTATCAATATGGTATTTCCATGTTGCTTTGGTATCAAACCATACTCCAAGAAATTTAAATATCTCTACCCTCTCTAACTTTTTCCCATATAATTTCAAATGGATATCCTCACCTACTCTTTTCTGAGTGAAGAACATTGTTTGAGTTTTCTCTACAGAAAACTTAAACCCCCATCTTAACGACCATGCTTCTACTACAAGAATTGCCTCTTCTACCTTTTGTACTGTATATCTGTATAGTTCCTTCCTCTTTTCCAAAGAGCCCCATCATCTGCAAATAACAACTTACCTATATTTTGATTTACCTGATCATATATATCATTTATCATAATTGTAAATAGAAGTGGACTAATTATACTTCCCTGGGGTGTACCATTATCTACTACATATTTACCTGATAAATTATTCCCAATTCTTACCTGTATGGACCTACCAAATAGAAAGTCTTTAATCCAATTATATGTTCTTCCTCCAACTCCCAAAATGTTGAGTTTAATCAATACTCCCTCCTTCCACATCATATCATATGCTTTTTCCACATCAAAGAATACGGCTACTACTCCTTCCTTATTGGCTTATGCTTTCCTTATATCCGATTCTAAACATACCAATGGGTCCATTGTGTTACGACCTCTTCTAAACCCACTTTGAAATGGTGACAACAGACTTCTACTCTCTAAATAATTTGTTCATCTGTTTGTAATCATCCTTTCCATTATTTTACAGATACGAGATGTTAATGCAATTGGTCTATAGCTAGATGGGTTGTTTGGATCTTTACCCGTTTTCCTTATTGGAACTATAATTGCTTCCTTCCAGCAAGCTGGCATTTTCCCCTCAAACCAACACTTGTTGTCCAACATTTTCCTTAGTGAAGGATCACTCATGTGTGCTAACATAATATAGCATATATTATATTTCCCTGGTGCAGTCATGCCTGGTTTTCCTATTGCTCTTCTCAACTCTTCTATGAAAAAAGGTACATCTATTAAACTCTGCATATTTCTCTTTTTCTCAAGAACATTTGGATGTCTTCCTTTCATTTCCTGTCTCCCCAACTTACCTTCCCCTGTTATATTATCACAACTGTGAATCTGGACAAATGTTTTTGCCAAAAGTTCCACTTTTTCTACTTCCTCAACAGCCCATTCATCTCCCTTCGTAAGTACTGGTAAATCCCATTATTTTCTTATTCCACTCATCTTTTTAATCATACCCCATACTTCACCTATCGGCGTTGTCCGCCCAATATTTGTACAAAATTCCCTCCAACATAACCTTTTTGCTCTTCTAATTGTTTTCATAGCTACAGCTTGGGCCAGTTTGTATTCTATCAGGTTCTGAAAGCTATGGCATCTCTTTAATAATTTAAAAGCTCTATTTTTTTCCTTAATTGCCATTGTACATTCCTCACTCCACCATGGAACCATCTTTTTATTAAATTTTCCAGTACTTTGAGGTATGGATTGTGAAACTGCTTTAATTATCCCTACTGTTATCTGTTCATTTATTATGTCTACATTAGTGCTCATTTCTACATTACATAACTCCTTATCACACAATACTTGAAATTGATTCCACTTTGCTTTACCAAACGCCCATCTCTTCAATCCTTCATTTTGTTTGCTTTTGATGTCCAGTTTAATTAAAATAGGATAATGATCACTTCCTATTGTATCATCACCTAATACTTCTCAATCACTAGTTCTTGCCATTTCATTAGATACCAAGGTTAGATCTATTGCGGATTCCTTACCATTGCTCAAATTTATCCGTGTTCCCCTTCCATCATTTAAGCATACTAATCTTTTTGCTTCTATTAATTCTTCTACAACTTTGCCATTGCTATCAGTTACTTTACCTCCCCATAGTGTACTGTGGGCATTGAAATCTCCACACCAAATCAATTTACAATTTTCCCCGCCTATTTGTTCCAATTCTTCCAGGTACAATTTTTTACAGGGATTATATACATTCACAATTATATAGCTAGTTCTACCTATCCATATCTCCAGAATTATATTTTCCAGATCTGATGTTCTGTCCTCGTTTAAATTAAATGTTATTTCTCTATGTGCTAATCCCTCTTTAATGAATGTGATACATCCTCCTCCTTGATTCCCTATTCTATCTTGATGTATACCCTCTAACAATTATTACAATAATAATAATTCCTGATCATTAGCTATTAAACTCCTAGCATTCCATTGTAGTAAATGGAATACCATAATTTAATCACTACACTGTGACTGTGCATCCATCGGACGTAACATTTCATGAATACTTTCAACACTAATATCCTTTATTCCAAAGAATTCTGTTGCTGCATCTACGATTGTTTTGAGTCTTGAACTTTTCCTTTTTTGCTGGTACGTCACGTTAATGACCTTACCGACAAATGCTACAAAACGGAGCTTGTCAACAACCAATGTATCAGATGATACCGCACATTTATGTGAACACGTAGGGTATGTTTCGCTTTGTAGTACCTGCGGTAATCTGGGGAATTCTGAGAGGCTTTCTATCCTAATTGATGAATTTGCTCCTTGTTTAATTTCCCTCCCCTGCACTCCATCCGATACCTTTCTTGTGGCTTCAGCGTATGATACTGTATTTAAAGTTTTATACCGCTGAATCTCTCTCGCCTTTCTTTGCACTTCACATCCCAAAATACGCTGCACTGTGTTCTCCTCCGCAGTTACAACATTTTAGTTTTGTACCCGCTGCACAAGCCCCATACTCATGCTCTCCTACACATTTGGCACATCTTAGTTTCCCTTTCCTACGTTCAATATTTACAGCATTCCTTATTTCGCCTCCCTTTGACCATCTCCCTCGACCGCATCATGCTGAGGACGCCGCCATTCAATCTGACACCCTCAAGACCTTTCTTCTTCCTCGTCTGGTTGCCGCTTACTCGCTTCACACGCCAAACTTTCTCCTTGCTTCCAGGTCAACCCTCTTGTTCTCTGATAAGTCAGTGTTTAACTTCAGTCTATATAGCAGTCGCTCTTCCAGAAGTCTTTTGAAATGCACACAGCTGATTGCAATTGGCTAACAGCTGTGTGTGTTACGTTTCAGACAGAGACCCAATAGCAGACAAGGAAGTAGCAAGAACGAGGTTTATTTCAAAGGGTGAGGTCAAAAAGCCAGGATATCAGAATAGAGACAGTACAAAAACGGAATGCAATAAGAGTAGTCAGGGATCAAAAAGTCGAAGAACCGGGAATCAAAGGCAGAGGTACAAAAAACAGCAGGCAATGGCAAAGTAAAAAAACAGTCAGAAGTCGAAACCAAATAGCAAACAAACAAAATCGCTAGGCTAACTCGGGTCGTACGGAAAGGGTGTCTCAGGTAATCAATAAGTCGCTGGCTTTCTCAATCTCAGGCTCAGGAAATAAAGGGTACGTTCTGACAGGGAACAAACAGATTTGTGGGTCTTATACGTATAGGAAAGGGAGGGGAACAAACTACGTGAGGTTAACACATGAGGTAGCAATGATACGATCACGGAAACATAACAAAGACATGGAAGGGACTAGGAAACATGCATAACAAACAACGGGCTCGAAGAGGAGCGGAGTGTGCTCAGTAATCACGAGAGGTGGAAACTACATACAAACAGCTGGGGCGAATTACAGAGATCGCGGAAAACTGGTTAATCTGTTAGTACCTAACTATAAGACAGACCGTTAGTTGTTAGTATACATTTATGTTAATTGGTTTAGTAAGTGCATTTAACTAATAAACCACCCGAGTGATTGTTAGCATAAGTTAGTACTCTATAAAATTACACGTAAGGTAAACCAGGAAGTAGCAGAAAACGAAACCCTCGGAAAATCCCGAAGTCACCTAAACAGTGCATACACGAGACAGGATAAACAAACAAACGAATGCGACTCGGACAACCCACGAACATAGGGGAATGCAATGATAAACAATAATAAAACAGACACAAGTACAGAATATCACAGTGTGAGACACTTCGCAAGCACGGATAAATAAGTATTACCAATTAAAAAGCACAATACCCCGAAACTAACAGCCTATCCAATCTAACAATCTAATAAACAGCCAATCGCAGAACAAACACAAACTAGCAATGCAATTGGTATGATCAGCGTTCAACAAGGTCTAATTAAGGTCTAATTAAAATCATGCAAGCAGCGGCTAGTACGCTTAAAAACGACACTACCTTTCGCGGGACGGTTAAAACTGCTCTTGCGAAAAAGGAAGGAAGATGCACTGGTTAAAAATAACACAGCAGAGGGACTGTTTATACCTATGACGATCTGCACGGGGTTAGATGTGTGTCAAAAAAACATGTCAATAAATATATACAGTTGAAGTCGGAAGTTTTCATACACTTTGGTTGAAGTAATTAAAACTAATTTTTAACCACTCCACAGATTTCATGTTAGCAAACTATAGTGTTGGCAAGTCAGTTAGGACATCTACTTTGTGCATGACACAAGTAATTTTTCCACCATTGTTTACAGACAGATTATTTCACTTTTAATTCACTATATCCAATTCATAATTCCAGTGGGTCAGAAGTTTACAGGGTCTGACATATCAAACAAGCCTTAAACCATCACTCTGCTGCCAGAAATACAGTAGATATGGATGGATAACTTGAAGGGTTTCTTCTCCTGACTTATTTTTCCATAGAGTTGAACAGGAAAATTTGTCAGGAGAAAGAACCCTTAAAGTGATCCATCCATATCGACTGTATATCTGGCAACAGAGTGATGGTTTGAGGCTTGTTTGATATGTCAGACCCTTGATGACTTACAGCCATTTTACCAATCATGTATTCCATACTGTTCCAGCATAATTTACAGCTAAATCTAGTCCCACCCCCCAATTCCCATAGAGATCCATTCAAATGCAGAGACGTTATAGTATTGCTTGCAAGAGTACCAGAAAATAAGATATCTAGAGTCTTTTGATGTTGTTGGGTCACAGACATCAGGAAGTCATGGCATGCAAAGGATATGCGACCAAAATTTTTTTAATTTAAAGGCACAGTCAACTTAGTGTATGCAAACCTTTGACGCACTGGAATTGTGATATAGTGAATTAAAAGTGAAATAATCTGTCTGTAAACAATTGTTGGAAAAATTACTTGTCATGCACAAAGTAGATGCATGTTGCCAACACTATAGTTTGCTAACATGAAATCTGTGGAATGGTTAAAAATAAGTTTTAATGACTTCAACCTAAGTGCATGTAAACGTCTGACTTCAACTGTATGTAGGCTTTGAATCAGTGTGCAGATGTGGCATGTTTTGTATGCTGACGAATGCATTTCCAATAGTGTCAATTACCAAACCCTTCAGTTTCATAAGTTTATTACCTCAGGAATGGCAACCACATAGCTAACAAGAAAAAGGGCATCAGGTTCACATTTGCATGGTGCCCGAGTGATCTCAAAAATATTCTACAAATAAAACGGAACATACTTGATCTTGTCCCCCTCACAGTTTTTGATCAAAGCTATAGTTTAAAACAATCAATGGAGAGAAGAATATAGGATTTTTAAAAAAGAAAACACTTTTTGGTTTTTTACAGCTAAATCTAGTCCCACTCCCCAATTCCCATAGAGATCCATTCAAATGCAGAGACATTATAGTATCGATTTTAAGAGTACCAGAAAATAAGATATCAAGAGTCTTTTGATGTTGTTGGGTCACAGACATCAGGAAGTCATCGCATATGTCACCAAATATTTAAAATTATTACTTTATTCTATATATAAATGCAGGGGTGCCAATAATTGTGGCACATGTGGTTTTGTTAAAAATAATAATTTTTTGATGAGGGATTATTTTTTCTCATAATAAATTAACTTCAATTAAAAGTTGGACTTTTCCAATTTTTTTCAGTGTGAGGGGCACTGTATACAGTATATATACACTATATCTCTATTTGGTCAAAAGTATGTGGACACCTGACCATCACAACTATATGAGCTTGTTGGACATCCCATTCCAAAACCATGGGCATTAATAGGGAGTTGGCCCCCCCCCCTTGCGGCTATAACCGCCACCACTCTTCTGGGAAGGCTGTCCACAAGATTTTGGAGTGTGTCTGTGGGAATCTGTGCCCAATCAGTTAAAAGAGCATTTGTGAGGTCAGGCACTGATGTTGGACGAGAAGGCCTGGCTCACAATCAGCATTCCAATTCATCTCAAAAGTGTTCAATGGGGTTGTGTAGGCCACTCGAGTTACTCCACACCAAACCTGTCAAACCATGTGTTTATGGACCTCGCTTTGTGCACAGGGGCACAGTCATGCTGGAACACGAAAGGGCCTTCCCCAAACTGTTGCCACAAAGTTGGATGGCCATTCTAAGAAGGTCTGGGGTAACCCAATACCTAGATGTTTTCCTAAGAGTGGTATAAGTACCAATTTATTAAAAAAAATATTTGAACAAAGTCAGAACAAAGGTAATGTTAGTTGGATTCACTCACCTTATCCTGCTCCCAATAAACCTTCTCCTGTCAAATTGTTTAGTCTCCGGTCACTATATACAGTGAGCACCATAATTAATTGGACAGTGACACATTTTTTGTTATTTTGGTTCTGTACGCAAGCGCTTTGAGTTTGAAAGGATACAATGACAATGATAACTTGAAGGGTTTCTTCTCCTGACTTATTTTCCCATAGAGTTCCCATAGAGTTCAACAATTTGTCAGGAGAAACAACACTTCAAGATATCCATCCATATCTACTGCATATCTGGTTTAAGGCTTGTTTGATACGTCAGACACTTGATGACTTGAAGCCATTTAGTCAACCACGTGTTCCATACTGTTCCAGTGTAATTTACAGCAATATTATGCTGTTCAAACTCCAGTCTCAGTCAGGTACAGGGGGAAAGAAATGGATGGAAGACTAGGCATACAAATAGATAGACCGATAAATATGTATTATTTTCTTTAATAGAGTATTGGGTAGCCCTCCTTTCAAAGAATTTTGAATTTCAGGTCCAAAAAAAGTAATTAACAAGATCCAAAAACAAAAACCGAAACAATTTCACACATAAAGTATTATGATAATAACTCATAGCCTCCCCTCTCTCCATTTGCAGTTCTCCCCCATACAGTGAACACACAACACCCCTAAAATCCCACACATTTCAAACATCTCCAGCCGATTTGTCAGCTTGTAATATATGAATTACCCTTTTATTCTGCCACTAATTAAACCTTTGAACATTGTAACAGCATCACTCTCTACCTTTTTGTGACATGCAAATGGTCTTGACTTTAAAATAGCCAGTTTAGCCTGACAAAGCGGGGCGTTTGGAATAGGTTTCAGAAGAAACGTATGACAAATTATTCAACTTCTTCATGCTCTGAAGAAAAGTGAGAAGTTTCTATCTATGACGAGACAGAGATTTATTATACAACATTAGACATGTTCGGTGGTAATACAAATAGAGTAAAATGAAGGATACAGATTAAAGAGTTAATCTATAGCAGCCAAACAAGTGAAAAGTGAATACGGTCAGATGTATTGTATCACTAAGTCAGTTGCTATTTTAAATGCTTTCGGTAAATTCCGTTCATGTCATTGCATTTATCCCACAAAAGGCCTTTTGAACCATTTATAAATACTTCTTCTTGGCAAGAGTAATAAATAAATTGAATTTAGAAATCAACAATGCTGAGACTATTATGGATAATGGAAATCATATGCACTTACTAAATGGTACACTTCTGCATTGTTTACTCTCATGATATTGACTTCGGCATAGTTTCGCACACTCAGTGCTGTACACTTTATAATCTCTTGTACTACACTATAAGATTATTGTACTACTGATCAATATAAAAGTTTTCATAATTCATATTTAAGTTTATTCTTGGCTTGATGTCAGACCAACCCCCCTCCGCCACGTGGTGCCTGTACATTCACCTATCAGTGCTACAACAAGAAGTTACAAAATCTCCCCTGCAGACTGTTTACTTTCTTAACACTATGGTCCTTAAATATGCACTCCTGTTAGGTAAGTTCCGTATTAATGGCTATCTGTTGTGATGCTGATGATTTGACACCAGCTCTTTGTGGCCCAAACCATTTTGTGTGAACTGATCTGTTGCTCTGGATAAGAGTGTCTGCTGAATGCCTAAATGTACGTGCATTGTGTAACTTCTCAATTCGTAGGATGGCACTGCTCAACTACCCCATTCCAGATTTGGAGGTGACCCTGCAGGAGGTGGGCCGTGTACTCCAGCTCACCTTGGGCCCGGAGAAATACCTGCAGTACAAAGATGCCCTTCGCCAGCAGCAGGAGGTGCTGCGAGACATCCACAGCCGTTTGGCAGCCGATGCCTCGGGGCGAGAGAACTGGGTCACTGAGCAGTTTAAGAACCAGCTGCTCAGCTGCACCGATCCTCTGCCCACCTCCACCGCCATGCCCGCCGTCCTGCTCCCTTCCAGGGCCGAGAGAGGAGCCGGGCAGCTGGAGCGGGCGGCTGCTCTGCTGTGGGCAGCGGCTAAGCTCTACAGCGAGCCGCGGTTGGTGGAGGGTGACGGGGCCACAGAGCGCACCCAACAGTCGGAGGTATTTGCTGCCAGCCGTCTTCCGGGTAAAACCCAGGACCAGTTAAAGGTGAGCTTCTGCCGACTATCATGTGGAGTCATTGTTGTGACTGATACAAAAGTAATAATAATAATAATAATAATAAGCAACTTTCAATTGCTTGCTGGCTATTTAATTTTATTCCCTGTTACCATTTATCAAACACAAATTATCATTCATCTAAAAAACATGAATGTAATAATATACTGTAATTATTATTATTTTATTACTATAGGGATGCTGAACTCCCTTCCTTTACCCACTGTTCTCTTTCCAGGTATACCCGGACAGCCTCCACGCTATCATTATTTGCACAGGGGGGGTATTTCCTATCCAAATCCTGCACCGCCCCTCCCCGGGATCTCTTCTCTCTCCACTGCCTTTCCTTGACATCTACAGTCAGGTTCGGGAGGTGGCTAGCCAACCAGCAGCAGGCCCAGAGCAAGATCCCACCCCTATCTGCAGCTTGTCTGCCCTCCAGCGCCAGGCCTGGTTTTCCCTGAGGGAGCAGATCTTGCAGGAAGGGGGCCCCGCTGCATCATCACTGGGGCTGATGGAGAGTGCTGTATTGTCCCTCTGCCTGGAGGACTGTTGCCCACCGGCGGACATTGCAGAGACCCTCAACGCCGTTAGGCTGGGTGGAGGAGGTGGCCGATTCATGAGATACTCCGATAAGGTACGGACAATATTTTTTTCTAAAGAAAACAACAGCAACAATGCTAAGGCTATTATGGATAATATAAATCATATGCACTTACTAAATGGACTTCTGCATTGTTTACCCTCATCACACTGACTTCGGCATAGTTTTTTACACTTTAATTAAAGTCCCTTGTACTACACTATAAGATTATTGTACTACTTAAAACTACTTCTGAATGGGATGCGTCTCCCCTGTTCCGGATGTTTTGGTTACATGCTTTTGTCAAGGGTCACATGACAGCGCCCTAGACAATGACTAATACCTAAAAATCGATACAGTACAACCCCAGAGATGCACTTCATAAAGCTTAAATCCAAGCATAAAACTCAAACAATTCTCACTTTCCATTGGTAAATAACAGAAAAAGGAGACAAATAAAAGCGTTATTGCTCAGGAGCGCAATGAGGAACAAATCAAGTGTTTGATATAAAGATGGGCAAGAATAACAAAACAAACAGCTCGCAACAGTAGGTAGATCACTGAAAGGAGATCATTTAGAAAGCTGAAATAGAAACAATTTTCTGATGTTTATTACTGAGGTTCTATTGCACATTGTTAGTAGTTGATAATAATAACAATAATAATAAGAATAATAATAATAATAATAATAATAATAATTTTATTAGGAGGCACGGTGGTGCAGTGGTTAGCACTGTCACCTCACAGCAATAAGTTTGAATTCCATTCTGTGTGGAGTTTGCATGTTCTCCTTGTGTTTGCGTGGGTTTCCTCCGGGTACTCGGGTTTCCTCCCACCGTCCAAAGACATGCAGGTTAGGCTAATTTGAGAATCTAAATTGCCCATAGGTATGAGTGTGTGAGTGAATGGTGTGTGTGCCCTGCGATAGATTGGCGACCTGTCCTGGGTGTACTCCTGCCTCTTGCCCAAAGCATGCTGGGATAGGCTCCAGCCCCCCCGCGACCCTGACCAGGAATAAACGGGTTAGATAATGAATGGATGGATGGATGGATAATTTAATGATTATAATGCGTGGTAGAAAGGCAGGGCCCAAAGAACAAACACCCACATAAACATAACAAGATGCAATACAGTAGGTGGCAGTGTTAAAATAATTTGATCATAAAAGGCTCTCCGTGCCTTCCTCTTCATTCCATCTTGACCACCCCAAACGTAGAGAAGTATATTTGTTATCGGCTGCGTCCCAATATTCTTCACTCCCCACCTCCTTTCCTCCACTCCCCCACTACCACTCCTCTCCTACCAGGAAGTATGCAAAACTGCCTGTACATTTTTATACTGGACATTTTGCATGTCCAGTATACAATGTACTTGACATTGCGGTTTGCGTCGAGACATTAATCAATTTGTAACTATTTGCAAGTAAAATGTAATTTTGTAAAATGTAGCCCAATCAGCAACATTAGATTATGGCACAAAGATGGGTTTCCGGGGCACAGAGGAGAGGAGGTGGTAGTGGAGGAAAGGAGGGTGCACTTTTCGAGTATTAGGATGCACCAATACCGTATTCATATGGACTACATTCCTTGTGTTCAATAAGTTGAACAGTGCCATTACAAATAGAATAATATATTTATTACAGAATGCAGAATACAGAAGGCCATTATTTAATGTAAGAAATAGGGTAGCTTTAGCACGGCTAATTTAATATGGATTATCATTTTTCATGTCTTCTGCATATTGTCTTTTAGGTGGCGAATTTGGTGATTTTCCAGGATAGCACAGCGGGCATGGTGTTTGAGCACTGTGCTCTGGATGGCATGGTGGCTGGACTGGTGGCTGAAAGCATATGGCATCTTTCTGAATCTGTCAACTGGGACCTGTGTCAGCCGCAGGGTCAGACCGCCGCATCACCCACTGCTAAAAACACCAGTTATTCACCTCTGAAACCACTGAATTTCCCCTTTAAAGGCATAACAATGCCGGCTCCTCCTGCCCTTGGTCCCGCTCTTCAAGCCACCCATCCCATCATAACCTTTGAGTTTTTTTCCTACCCAGACATCTTCACCACACTCCGGGGTCACAGGGGTTTATTTGATGCATGGATCACCTTCTCTTTGCAGCTTGCCCTGAAGCAGACCTTAGGAGACTCAGCTGCAGGCCTCATCCTGGTCACACCCACTCACATGCGTCACTATAAACATGGACGCTGTGATCCAACTTACTCCTTCAGTACGCGATCCCAGGAGCTTGTGGAAGCTCTGATGTCCTGTAACACTGAAAAAAAAATTTCCCCTAAATTTATGAAGGAGCTCTTCCACCTCTTCCATTTAGCCTTCTTGGAGCATAAGAATCTTATCAAAATCACTAAGAGCGGTCAAGGCGTCGGCCCTCATATAGCAGCCCTGCGCTGGGGCTTAGGCCAAGAAAACCCAGTCAAAACATTCCTGGAACCCTTTGGCTCACCCCCCATCTACCTCACAGGAAAAGATTTAATGGAAGGGGTGGAGTGCGCTGTGGGAAATGTGTATGCTCGCGACCAACTGGCCGTCACTTACCTTGGGAGGAGAGACCGCGTTCGCATGTTGCTGAATGGGAAAGGTAGCTTTGCTAAACTCTTAAGGCACCTGCAAGAGTCTCTCAAGGTCAGCTTGGAAATCGTGATGCTTCTGGCCTTGAGGTACGCCATTGCCGGGCAGATGGGAGCTGTGGAATGCCTTTTGCAGGAAGAAAAAGAAGTGAGAGTCAATGGCAATCAACACCAAACCGACTCCAATGCAACCTCATCTCAGAATTCAAATTTCACTCTGTTGATCCACGGCGGGGCTGGTGAAGACATGTTGCTGAATCAGAAGGTGATCGATGTGGTTGAGTTCTCCTTGGAGACAGCTCTGTCACTAGGAGCACAAGAGCTGGCAGGAGGAGGCAGCAGCCTGGACGCAGTGCAGAAGTGCGTGGCCGCCCTAGAAGACTGCTTTCTGTTCAATGCCGGCAAGGGGTCCGTGTTCAACCGGGATGGGAAACAGGAAATGGAGGCGACCATAGTGGATGGCACTGGGATGAATTCAGGTTCGGTGGCCTGTGTGCGGAATGTGAAGAATCCAGTGAAGGCAGCTCGTCAGGTCATGGAGAAAAGCGGACACGCTCTGCTCATTGGAGATGGAGCTGAAGAGTTCTTAGAAGGGCTAGAAGTGAAAGAGAAACCAGTAGAGGCTGAGTACTTCCACACATATTTGCGCTGGAAGGAGATGGAAGTGATGTGCAGCAGTAGCAACACCTCCAAGAACAACCATCCCCAAACCGTAGGAGCTGTCGCCCTTGACCGCTGGGGAAAGCTAGCTGCCGCAACATCCACAGGTGGGATGGTAGGCAAGCGGAAAGGGCGAGTAGGGGACACGGCAGTAGTGGGGGCAGGAATATATGCAGACAAGAAACTTGCCGTTACCTGCTCTGGTAATGGAGATGTCTTTCTGAGACATACAGTCGCTCACAGAGTAGCCAGTCTTTACCATTACAAAGGCTATGGCCTTAGAGAGGCGTGCCAGGAGGTGCTATCTGGGAATCTGGATGGTGTCTGTGCAGGAATCATTGCTGTTGATGCTAAGGGTGAGGCAGTGATTGAAGTAAATGCTGGAGTGATCCTCACTGGATCTGTGATTGATGGTGTTGCAAAGGCTCAAGTTGTAAGGCCCTTGAAGAGTTATTCTAATGTAATCTGGGAGACAAAGCAGCTGGTGGCTTACTTACACTCTGATCCCTGGACCCCAGGGGCAACCATTGTAACACAGAAGTATCACAGTGGGTCCAACAGTATCTTTCAGCTAGCTGAGCATGAGTTCATGACCCTTCTCCTGGGGGCACGGAAAGTTGCAAATCTTCTTTGTGAGAAACTGGGCGTTGTGCGCTGTGCCTTAGTGTCCAGGCCAGATCCAGAGCAACCAGCTCATGTCAGAGTTTTGCCACTACATGGAATGGAATCTAACTGGAGACCCCACATGGCTGAAGAGGAAGACTTCCAGCCTCATGATCCTGGTTACTGCACCTCTAAGAATGGCCCACGCTGGGGGGATGCAGAGCTGGAAAAGATCAAGGCCAGAATTCAGGCTCAACTTCCAGAACCCAAAGCACCCACAAGCTACGCTTTCCTGGGGGATCCTCTTCACGACAGTCTGTTTTCCCGCATTGTGCTTGGTAAGGAGAAACACTGGAGGGTGTGGGAAGATGGTGAGCATGTGGCCTTTCTTACGCCTTACCCCAACACACCAGGATTTACTGTTTTAGCACCCCGTCGCCCACTGTCCAGTGACATATTCCGTCTGGAGAAGAATGTCTACAAGGCATTGGCCCTGGCTACCTGTAAGGTAGCTCAGCTGTTGGAAAACGGGATGGGTGTTAAAGGTGTAGCACTCATCTTTGAAGGCTTTGAGATTGACTATGCCCACGTCAAGTTGATTCCATTGCACACCCCACCTGCTAACGCCCCCGCCACACCACCCCTCCAGTTTTCTCCCGCATATCCCGGATACATATCTTCTGCCAATGGCCCCCCTGCCAGCCCTGAGAAACTGAAAGAGATGCATACAAAACTCACACAATGCAAACCACCTCACTCCTGGAAGAGTCCTCAAGACCATGCAGCTCTAGCATTGAAGAGCCAGTGGTACCGCAACCTCTTTCAGATCCAAAATACCCTCTTCCACGAAACAGTGGAATACTTTCATAACATCTGCCAGTATGCATATGCCCTGACACCCCTCACCACTGATGCCATCTCCTCACCCATGGGCCTGGGGTCTGACTCTGAACCCGTACATGTCAACGTGCTGGGGCAGGATGTGTACTTAGCTGACTCCATGCAGTTTGTGCTGGAGTATTTCTTACGCTTTCAAGAGGACTTGCCAGGAACCTATTATATATCACCCAGTTTCAGGGGGGAAGACCCTGATGCCACACACCTGAACCAGTTCTACCATGTAGAATGTGAACTTCTGGGAGACATGGATGCTGCCATAAGGGTGGCTGAGGGCTATATAACCCACATCACCTCTGCTTTGCTTAAGATGCATTCCAACATCATTCTGAATTCGGCTGGGACTTTGTCTCATGCTGAGGGCTTACTGAAGAAGTTGGACAGCCAGACATCTCTTCCACATATCTCTCTTGAGAAGGCCATAGCCATGATGCCCTCTGAGGACTGCTTCGAGTGGGTACAAAATGGGCAGCCCCAATTTGGCAGGAAGCTGACACGTAAAGGTGAGCGGGTCTTGATCGAGAAGTATGGGAGCGCTGTTTGGCTGACAGAGATGGACCACCTGGGGGTACCATTCTACCAGGCATATGTAGATGGCTCAGGAAAGCAGAAAGCCAAAGCAACTGACCTCCTGCTGGGGCTAGGTGAAACCATTGGACTTGGAGAAAGGCACTCCACCTCTGAGATGGTGCAAGAGGCTCTTAGGCAACATGCCGTGCCAGAAGACTCCTACAAGTGGTACATCGACATGCATCAAATCACACCTTTGCTCACCAGTGGATGGGGGATGGGCACAGAGCGTTACTTATGCTGGCTGCTCCAGCATGATGATGTCAGAGACATGCACATAATACCTAGGATGAAGGCAATGAAATTCATGCCATAAAAGACTGGGAGGCCCTTCTGCCTTTCCAACTGAAAACTCCATTCAAAATTGTAATCCTTACAAACATTGTAACTTAAAAACAGTTTATTGAACCATTGTCCATTGTTGCCTACTGTTCACAATGATGGATCAGTGCTTGTGGAACTGAGTAGAAAATATCTATGTAGTAACTACAGGTTAGTTATAGTATTTAAATACTTTATGTTGTGAAACATAAGAGATATAGTGAGTGGATTCTCAGTAAACCCAGACCCTATCAACACCAGAACACTTCACACTTGGAACACTGTTGTGAGTTCATTTTTTTAATTCATGACCTGTACTTATGCATATCTGCAAAACACAAATATATGTATAGAAGATTTAAGAATGTTTGTTTTTAATTACATCGCTTGAATAGGTCAGTAATTATATTTCTGCACTGAAATAAATATAAATTTGTGGGTATTACAAAGACTTCTGTAATAGAAAAGTAGCTTATCTTTTCAGGCATAAGACATTCTACGTAGGCCTACTTTGTAAAATTATAATAAATAAAATACCATAGTATCTAAATGTGGAAGACTTTTGGTGTCTAGTGTTGAATGCATTAAAATATTCTGGCTACAAATTAAATCGTCCTGTTAGATTGAGTGTAAAATGCTTTTATGAACTGAACTGCAGTTTTACCAGTCATTTTTATGCATTCACCAATAACTAAAATATGCAGTAGTCAAGGCCTGAAACAGACATGCACAGAGACTTAGAATCAGAAGAAATGTGTGTCCGTGTGCATAAATCCAATCAGACATGTTTCTGTACATTCCGTGTCAGTTTAGGCTTTTAAATGACCAATTAAACAAACGGATCAGACTTATAGTTGTGGCAGGGCTCGGTCTGGGAGAGGGAACCAGTGAAATTTGGAGCCCGCCTCCTGGTTAATTAGAAGCACACAAATGGGTTGCATTACCTTATCAGCTCAAGGTTTGCTTATTTCCACCATAGGAATCTGAGACTGGAGACTTCTCCTGCCTGAGAGCGCAGTCTGTGACAGAAAAGACCAGCTGAAAAGCTGTCATTTGGTTTTGGTTTATTTTCACTTTGCTGTTTTAGTTACATTTATTTTGAGCCAGGATCCCACGAGGGTGACTGGTTACGTTTTGTTTATTATTGGCTCTCTCTCATTTAAAGAAAATAAATATACCGGTGAAATCCAGAGTCATGGCATATCCCTGTGTCTAGCTGTTCTGTCCCTGCCAGGGGTATGACAATAGGGTGGACCTATGATCCACACTGACTTTACTTAATTGAGTACACCTGTTATGCTCATAGAGCAAAAACTCAAAAACAGGTGCACAAAAGGGGGTGGGAAGCAATAAGGCCACAGAACCAGAAAACTTCAAAGACAGCACTGATTGCATTTCTGAAATTGGACAAGACATCAAGCCCACTCACAACCACAGATTCGGTTCAGGTCAAAGGCTAGAAAATTTGATAAATAAGATAATTCCTTTGCTGACACATGGCTGGCGAAACAAAGTGCAATCAATAAAAGTTTACATCTGGTTTGTCATTTTTGTCCAATTAACTGAGTCCACACCACACCCATACATTGGACCACAAAGGCCAGGCATTGAGGCCTTTCAACTAGGCTATTCCAACACAAGTGATTGCAGACTGCTTTAAAAAGCTGTGAATGACCATTAGAAAACGAAGACACACGACACACTGCTTCATTGTTGTTGTCTGTGGTGTGAACAACAGTTTTCTTTATTGTACACTTTATACACATATTAACCCTGTTCTCCTTCAAAATCACATATTTATGACACAAAACTAACATGAGTCACCTGCCACAGAAACATGAAGCCAGGCAGGTTTAAAAACTATCGGTTACATTATATTAAGAGAGTTTATTAAGGTACACCTTTTATTTTCCATGTTTCCTGGTCATTTTAACACAGTGCACATTGGTTAGGTATTTGTTGTGGTGGGCACAACGACTAAATTCACGTGTGAGAAGTCATAACTGTGGCGTACCGCAAATTAATTCAAATGCTTCAAGAATTTTGATTTTCAAAAATGAGTTTGTACAAATTTGAACCTAGTAAAAATTGTATCAGCTTTAATGAAAAAATTGGGGTGAATACAGATTCAGTGGGACACTTTTCGTCGTTTTGCCTTCTGTTACCTGTTTCGATATCAGTCCAAACACATTAACACAGCATATGATACAATTCTGAAATGTTATTTGACAACATAAAAAGGAAAGTAAACATCAGGTAACATCAAGTAAACATCAGTACCCAAGCAAAAAAAATTATACTGTTAGTATACTTTAAAAAAATTTAGGCCTACTAAATACTCATGTACTACCTACAAATGTTGTGTTAAATTGGCCGCACCTTAAGTATTATAAATGCACTAAAGTTGTACTTTTGTACTTTTATACTGGGTATAAAAAAATATCAAAAGACTGTTGATATCTTATTTTCAGATACTCTTACAAGTGATACTATAACCTCTGCATTTGAATGGATCTCTATGGGAATTGGGGGGTGGGACTAGATTAAACTGTAGATTACACGGGAATAGTGTGAGGATCTGAGGTATCAAACAAGCCTCAAATCATCACTCTGCTGCCAGATATGCAGTAGATATGGATGGATCACTTTAAGGGTTGTTTCTCCTGACTCATTTTCCTATTGAATTCTATAGAAAAATAAGTCAGGAGAAACAACCCTTCCACAACACTGTCCCATGTTACCAGAAACATGCTGTTCCACATTTCCTGGCTGTGTTTGGTAATGTGGAAAATGCCTGAAATTCAATATTGGTCACTTTTTTATAAAATTTTTGAACAAGTATCTAATATCTAAGCATCATAATTAGGCACAGTGTATTGTTCAGGACAGATTTATAACCTTAACATTAATTCAAGCAAAAGCTTAGGCTATGTCCTACACACAGCCAGGAAAAACGTCAAAGCGTATGTCCTTAATACCTGAATTCACCCTATATTAATTGAACAAGACATTTATTTAACAAAATCAGTACAAATGTTATGGTTATGCTCAAAATCAATTGTGATGGTAATAATCAGAATAGGCTATTGCTTGAAGTAGCTACATTTTCACGAGCTGTCACCGTGAAGTAGCCTATTATAAGAACAGATGCGCCATACAAATGGAATACTGAACCGTAGCAGTTTCATGGATAGATTGCATAACGTTTTCGTGAGAAATTGACCTAGGCTATCTGACAGTCCGTAAATAACCCGATGTCTAACGTTAGTTCAGTTCGGCTACATATTTATAGAACGATATGTTGCACACACAGAAGGGTGCACATTATTGTTGACAGTCGCAGTTTTATGTCGTCAGCACAAGAGGACAAGGATGGACGGGCCTGAGTAAAAGCCGGAATGGAACGGCGGAAGGAAGCTCGGAATGGCCAATAGTGTTTTGTGCCAAAAAACACCTCTGTTCAAATGCTTGCAGCACTCGCTGTGGAATGCGCATCAATACAATCTTAACAGTTTTTGAATGGGCATCATATGTACTTTCATTTGAGCATGAAATTTCTATGAAATATAAATTTGAAATATATGAAACATTTATCAAAACTAATAGCATTAGCAGACATGTTTCAGAACCACTCATCACCCTTTCGGAATAAGACATAAAGATAAGGTTTTCAACTTTTGAAAGTGTAGAGTCTTTTGTTTAAAATTAATATATTCAATCCTTGATGACTCAATTATAAGTTGATCAAAATTATATTTTAATGGAAAAAGCCTGTTGGAGAGGATATTAATATATTTGAATATCAAGCCCTAAAAATTACATTCTGCATTCACACATCAAGGCATGATGTATACCAAATGAAAGCTCTGGATCTGCCCTTCAAGGAATTGTACATGATGTTATGAGTTCATGTATATATATTTTCACAAATAAAATATATTATTTCATAACTGGAGTCATACTGGACCATTAATTTTTCTAAATATCTGTAGATTGAAACTGGAATCACTATTAGAGCCAATTAGACCCCAGTGTTTGATTAATTGTAAATTATTACTTTTTAATTTGTGCTGTTTCATTGGATGTCTAACACTTTGTGGGGAGTAAATAGGAACACAGTTTTTTGGGGTTTGGACACACACATCATCAAGTGGACATAAAAGTCTTCAGTCATTAAATAATAAATATTTTCTGTACAAACCCATAACATAATATACATGTACACGAAGGGCAGATCAAGAGCTTTCATTTGGTATACACCATGCCTTGATGTGTGAATGCAGAATATGATTTTTGGGGCTTGGAGAGGACACCATTTCATCTTAACAGACTGATGTCATTGAAACGTGATTTTGATCAACTTATCATTGAGTCATCAAGAACTGGAGATACCCATCTTAAACTGAGAATTCTACACTCTCTGAAGGTGAAAACCTCATCTTGATATCTTATTCCATTTGGGTTATACAAGGCTCTGAATGATAACTGACTTATGGTAGATGTAATAATCAGATTGGATTTCAGTAAAAATAATGCATAATGTCTGTACAAACCCATATCATCATATACACATTCTCAAAGGGCAGATCCAGAGCTTTTTGTTTGGTATATATCATGCCTTGATGTGTGAATACGGAATATGATTTTTAGGGCTTGTAGAGGAAATGGACAACATTTCATTTTAACCGACTGATGTCATTGAAACGTGATTTTGATCAACGTGTCATTGATTCATGAAGAACTGCAGATACCCATTTTAAATGGAGAGCTCTGCACTTTCTATAGGTGAAAATCTCATCTTGATGTATTATTCTGTTAGGGTTATAAGAGGCTCTGAATGATAACTGACCTATGGTAGATGTAATGGTCAGACTCGATTGCAGTCCAAATAATGTATGATCTCTGTATGAACCCATATCATCATATACACATATTTGAAGGGCAGAACCTGAGCTTTCATTTAGTATACATCATGCCATGATGTGTGAAAGTGGAATGTGATTTTGGGGACTTGATCCTTATCCTCTACAACAGGTCTTTTCCATCAAAATATAATTTTGATCCACTTATAATTGAATCATCAAGGATTGAATATACTCATTTTAAACAAAAAACTCTGCAATTTCAAAAGGTGAAATCCTTATCTTGATGTCTTATTTCGAAAGGGTGATGAGGGGCTCTGAAATATGTTTGATAAGGCTATTAGTTTTTATCACATTTTCAGATATTTCAAATTTATATTTTATGAACATTCTATGCTCACATGAAAGTACATATGATGACCATTCAGAAACTGTTAAAATTATATTGATGTGCATCCCACAGCAAGTTCTGCAGGCATTTGAATTTAGGTCCTTTTTGGCACAGAGCACTATTGACCATTGCGAGCTTCCGCAGTTCCATTCCGGCTTTTACTCAGGCCTAGGAAGGAAAGCTGTGTGTGTACCCCACTGCGTAGTCTGTGCGTATTAGGTGTACGGTAGCTACAGCAATCGTAAAACTTCCTATCCGATTGCGGTGACAGGTAAAGGGAGTTGTGTGACTATCACAGTTGGTGTAGAAGCGTCTTTGCAAGTTAGCTGTGTAGTTATAATAACTTTTGTCTTGTTTTGAAGTTCAGAAATGGCGGCTATCGTCGCTGCAAAGTGGCTGGTAGAAGCAATCAAGGCTAATAACATTGGACCCAGTCTTCGGGTACTGGACGCCTCTTGGTATTTGCCGAAATTAAAACGCAATGCCATAAATGAATTTAAAGAGTCTCACATCCCAGGCGCGTCATTTTTTGACATAGACCAGTGTTGCGATAAAACCTCATCGCTTGATCACATGCTCCCAAATGAACGCGAGTTTGCGGATTACGTTGGTAATTTGGGAATTGGGAAGCAGACACACGTCGTTGTTTACGATGCCAGCGATTTTGGGTCATTCTCTGCACCCCGCGTTTGGTGGATGTTTAGGGTTTTTGGGCACAATTTGGTATCCGTGCTTGACGGCGGATTTAAGAAGTGGGTACAGGAAGGTCATCCCGTCACTTCAGAATATTCTAAACCGGAACCCACCGAATTCCTAGCCTCCCTCAATCAATCCTGGGTGAAGTCATACGAAGATGTTCTTGAAAATATTGGCAGCAAGCAGTTCCAACTTGTAGACGCCAGATCTTCGGGCCGGTTCCGAGGAATCGAACCAGAACCAAGAGAGAGTACGTAGATATAGCTGTCCTGTTTCCAAATATGAATTTAATTCACATCCGAATTGAATCTCTAGTCTTTCCACTAATTTTCTAATCTGGGACACTATAGGCGAACTAGTTTATAATTAGATATAAAGACCCATGACTCTAACCCTAACTGGAACAGTACTTCCCCGGTATGCTTTCCTTTGCAAGTTGTGGGCTAGATTGCTGCGTTCAGTTTTAATAGGTCTAGCAATAATAGGTAGGCTAGTTACAAACAACCTGCTGATTTCCGGTAGTACTATTTCCACCCATGGACTCCCGTCCCATGTAAAGTTGTGTCATAAAGTATCATTGCGAGACATGCAAATGATATGAAAACCTGTGCTGACATTTGCAGGAGCCTGCAGCATGGAATGTCAGCCTCCAGTCCTGATTGTAAATCACAATCCTGTACATTCTCCGGCAAAAATACAGCCAAGACAAGGCTAATAATTACTCTGGAGAGCCTCAGCAGCCCGGGAGTTATTTTTCTCAATTACTGGCTTAACTAAACTTGTTATTAACTCTACTCCTAATTCTGGGGTTTTAAAACCTGCTGGACTTGTTTGCCACTCCCTGTCTAACGTCTTACTAAAAGAGACCCGATTTGACCCCTGCCGCAAAACAACATGCTGCTGAATGTGGTGCCCTTGTCTGACCCATGTCACATTTATCTAATTTCCTAGTTAAGTTATTGAATATTACACTGGTGCTGCTACCCTGGGAACACAGCTGAACTGAAATGGCGACGGGTCATTTACTGTCTGTCAGGCCATAGTAGGAGATGAAAATTATTGTTTTGTGTTTTTTCTTTTGTCCCCCAGTTTATTGATTTATTTATTTTTTGGGGGGCGGGCGGTCCAGGTGTATGGACAATCAGTGCCGTTTCCGCTGTGCAGTTTGCACACATCCATTATTTGGACATACACTTGGGCATCGGTCAGATATCATGCAACAATCCCTCGAAGCTGCATGTGGCTTCATGCGTATTGAGACGGAGGTGATGTGTCTGCTGCAGCGGGCCACAAACTACGCAGGGCACACGGAAGACTTGTCATTTCTTTCTCTCTTAATTCAATCTCTAATTCTGTTAGATCACCAGGGGCATTTCAAGGATTTAAAAACATCTTATGTAGGACACAATATCTTAAGGAAATGCTCTTTGTGGTACACTCAAATTCTCTACATACTGAACAATATTTGATAATAGTTTTTTCCCCAGGCAGGCTGTGGACACAGCACGGAACACCAAACCCCTTTGTGCAGCCTATACGTGTGTTCTGCCTGTCTGTAATTTTCTGTTAACTGTGCCCCTGTGCCGCAGGCACCGAACCCGGGCACATTCCTGGGTCCAGCAACATTCCGTTCTATTCCTTCCTGGCCCCTTCTGGAGCAGAGCTGTCCACCAAGGAGCTGGTAGAGATGTTTCAGGAAGCTGGGGTTGACCTGAAGCGCCCACTGTGCGCGTCTTGCGGCTCGGGGGTGACCGCCTGCCACGTGGCACTGGCCGCCCACCTGTGTGGCCATCCAGGGGTGTCGGTCTACGATGGAGCATGGTCAGAATGGTATGCCCGGGCCCCGCCCCAACACGTCATCTCTGAGGGCAAAGGGAAGCATGCCTGATCGGGCCTGTGTGCTTGAATACGGATGGGTCCTGGGTGTGGTCCAAAGGGTGTATTTTAATTGTTTTCACATTGAAACCAACACCAAATTAAGGCCCAGTAAACCAGATTAGGTGAATTAGTAACTGTGTAATCACCTGCTTTCATTGACAGATTAGTTGATTTATTGATAAATTAAGTGCTGAGTAACAATGGAATCCAGTAGACCTCACAGCTGAACCACAGTTGAAAATCCCTACTTTCAGCAAAGAACCCCTAAGAATCAGTGGTTGTCAAAATGTGGAATTGCATGAATGATCAAAACAATACAAGGAAGAACTGGCAAAAGGATTGATATACTGAAAGGATCTATATTTTGACTGAAAAAAAAAGCATTTTGACTCGATTTTGAATGTGTGATGTTTGAATTTTGAAGGTAGAATGTCAGGTTGGGGAGATGCAGGAAAGTGATAGTACCTGTGATATATTAACAGTGCATTTACAATAAGCAGATTCTGAGGGAACCGAATTGTGTTTCGGGGTTTAGGAATACAGAATATTATTTCATTGTTTTTTCATAATAGCAGATACATACCTTCCTATCAATTTCTGTTTCACGTTATTAGAAGCAATATGCTTAGTCACAGCAATTTTTAAATTTTTAAAAAAAAAACATCTGTACATTTATGAGATGGAACCATAACTTATAAAAAAATAAGTTGATTAAAACCTTACTGCTGCCTGAAATGTATTAGAGTATGATTATCAAATAAAAATCTTTTGCAGTAGAATGAACTGTGATTTCTGTGATCTGATGATTTGCTGCGCTGAATCACATGGTCTTTTCTTGATATTATCGCCCTAAGCTCATGTTTTATTTTCTTCACGCCTCAAGACGAGGCATTCAAGTCCACGGGTTGTTTGTGGTTCACATGACCGTATTCTACCGGGTCCCTGTCTGCCAACTGGTTCTTGTTTAAATACGGTGGTTGTTATGGTTACTGCCTTGAAGGCCAGGACCAAATTTTAGTCTCATCTCTGTATTGCACCATCACAGAATACTCCATAAATGCTCAATAGGGTCCAGATCCTGGTGACTGAGAATGCACTTCTCGCTAGTTAAGTAGTGAGGTAGGATCATCCATGTTATCAGCAAAAATCTGTCTCTGGTCTGTTTAGATTGGTGGTGTGTCATTTGCTGTGGTATTTTTTAAATTATTGCTATTTTAACATTCTGAGCAGCCAAACAGGAGAGATCTCAACTTAATTTTTTAACTTAGCTTACATTTCCACGTAGATCTAATACTTTGAAGCGCATAACGTTGAAAAAAAGGGGTGTGTTTTAGAGGTTGCCTAATTTCCTACAGCACTCTCTCCCCAATTTGGAATACCCAATTCTGTTTATCTGCGCTCATTGCCGCAACCCCCCGTTGTCAATTCAGGAGCACGCGCTCCCCTCCGAATCATGTGATGTCAGTCTCCACTTCTTACAATGCCGCATTTTGCAAGTCGGGTTCACACAGGCACAAGTCAGTGGAAGACGCTGGTGAAATTCCCCACAGCGTGGAACTGAACATCAGGTGATGGTGAATTGCCAATCACGGTGGAGGATTTTTGGTTTTTTGGCCAGCGGGGTGTTCCCTGCCTCACAGCACTATGATACCCTGCTCAAGTTGACTGGGAGCCAGTGGTCCGATTGTACCACAGGGGGCTGTATGCGATGTGGCTGTGCAGTTCAGCTGTTAAGACGGGAGAGCGAAGAGAAATGGGAGACGGCGACCGGTATGGTAGGCGAAGTGTGCTAGCCCATGCCCTTCCGAACTGAGGGCGTTGCAGCGACAGGCTTCCGAATGCGACGACGCCTGCCAAAACCAAGGAACTAAAGTACATTTTTATTCAAATGTTCAAAAAATATAAAGATGAGACCCATGGTCTCAGAATGAATCCAGACTGACAATGTCGACTGTGGTGATCAGGGTACGGGAGAGTTAATTTGGGGTCCGTGTTTCATTGCTCTCTAGCGACCCCCACTGGTCGATTGACACCATGAAAGGTCTTTCTCCAACTCCATTCTTTGCGAGTTTAGCTATAGAGTTAATTCCAATCGCTTATTTTATCCATCCTCTTCTCGGTTCTCACCTGACCCGGAAATTGATCGAGGGGCGCCATCTTTAAGGACATTCCAAACTGCTAAGGAGGCTTCCGGAGGATGCTTCAGTGAGGAAACACAAGTGTAGCCTTTGCGGAAGCCTTTTCTCGGAACGCGTGACGTGTATAAATTATTCACCACTCTCAACTCATCTGCCATGTCGCGGGTACACCCAGGCACAAATGCAATTTTACTGTTTATTTATTATAAAGCGCTAATCCATAATGACACTCATTCTCAATAACTAACAAAAGCCACGTTTATTCATGAAAAAAGAGACTAAAAAGGATTATAGTTAAGCATAATATGACGCTGACGTTTGATTGAGCAAGGATTTGCCGAATGCATGTTGCCTCGATATCCTCCGTCCTCGTACCTGATCCTTGCTGCCTTTCCTCGCATCCTCGGTTGGGCGGAGCTAAGGAGCGAGGAAAGGACGCAAGGAAAGGATGCAAGGTGTGAAAATAAGCGATTGGAATGAACCCATAGTCTGACGTGTGGAAAAAAGCAGACTGGTGACACCGTGAATGTCTACTTTGCCGGACCGGCAGCAGGTTTGTGCTTCAACACGCCTGAAAAAAAACGATGGGCTTTCAGTTTCCCTCATTGCTTACTGACGAATACCTCCAAAGTGAAAGTATCCTCACAGTAGTTTTATTACATCTGCATTCAGTATGTAAAAGCATTGGTTAATAAGGAAGAATATAGAAAAATTCTTAACAGATTGCTACACTTTAATGCACATTGATGTCTGAATAAAACTAACCAATGTTAGTTATATGTTATATGTTTTAGAAATTTATCCAATTTATTCCCTGACTATTTCTTTTTTGGTTAAAAGGTGGAATTCCGTGCCGTCGCCGCCCTGTTTCATGAGCGGCGGGAGTGAGTTATGCTCGCTGCCTGGCTGCCCTGGGATGCTGCATTCTGGCCATGCGCCTGCGCAGCATCTGCGCCTGCTGCAGCCGGTGCTCCAGTTCCTGCTGGCGCAGCTTGTGCTTGATGTTGAGGCATAAGAACACGGGGCACTGGTTCTCCTGGCAGTGCTTGGCGTGGTAGCAGCAGAGAGCGATGAGCTGTTTGCAGATGGGGCAGTTGGTCTTGAGCTTGCAGCCCTCGGTATGCTGCACCACTCGCTTCATCTTCTGGCAGGAGGCCAGGGAGCAGTTGGCGTTGCGGCACTGGCAGGCGTGCACCAGGGCCTGGATGCAGCGCTGGATGCTGAGACGACGTGCTTCCTGTATCCTCTGCTCATTATTGACAGGCGCCTGTCCGTTGTTGATTTGTTCCATGTTCAACCGCTGCTCAGATTCACTGGTTAGCGCTGTGAAAAAGGACAGTGCAATTCATTAATCAACAAAGTCTCAACTTTCCAGCATTCGTCAAACTTTTTGTGAACATTGTCCTATGATTTGTGGGATCTGATGGTCCGCTAAGTCACGTGGTCTTTGTTTGACTTTATTGCTCGAAATTCCGTTTTTTTTATTCACATCTCCAACCCAGGCATTCAAGCCCACGTGTTTTGTGGTTCACATTGACTTATTCTACCGGGTCTCTGTCTCCCAACTGGTTCTTGTTAGATGGTTGCTACATTGATTTCTTTAAAGATCAGGGCGGTATTTCACAAAGCAAGATTACGGAGTTTGCTGGATAACTGCACTGAGTAAAACCCGGAACAGCTCTTTTTACTTCAATCTGTGTTCCGGATGGGAGAGTTCCGGGTTTCCGGGTTTTACTCAGTGCAGTTATCCAGCTAATTCAGTAATCCTGCTATGTGAAACACCCTCCAGGACCAAAGTTAAGTGTCATCTCTGTGTGGTACGACAACAGTACACCACATACATGCTCAAATTTTAGGAGTTTATCAGCAGCAAGTAAGCATAACGCACAAAAGACCAGTGTCACCGGATCATAAACATATTTCCAGCTCAAAACACGCCCACAGGGGAGGCGGGGTTACCTACATTACAAATGTCTGACATGGTTTTCATGGGCAGAAACATAATTTCTTGCCCCGCAGAATGTGTCTGATCACACCCACTGTGCATTTTAAAAGTAGCCCCCAAAAAACAGCTTTCGGTTGCTTTGAAATTTTTAAACCTGTAGATTCATCTTGGATGAGAAAACTACGGACATGGAAACAAAGTTCATGAATACAAAATGTGGGCGTGCCCTACAGAACAGTGGCACCCAATCATGTGCCATGGAGAGCCGTGAGTATCCAGGTTTTCATTCCAACCAATCACTACACCTACTGTTTTTTTTTTAACAGTAGCACTGTAGCACTGGTGCTAGTAAGGTTAAAAACGTTGCATCACAGAGAAAAAAAAATTGTAATACAAACCTTAATGATACTTCTGTAATAATAATTTTAAAAACTTTAAACGTTGTGACGTACAGATACAAAGACAACTTGAAATACATCTCCCATAATGCATGCAATTGTCCGTTTTATGGCAAAGCCCCACAGAAAGCGGTGAAATCGCTCTCGCCTCCCACAATCTTCACGCCCGTTCCCCACCAGACGCGCAAGCGCAAGCGCACGCACACGCGCACTGGTGCGCTTCACTTCCGCTCCTATGTTAACGAATTGCCGTGGTGCGGGCGGACGGCTCGCGGACGTGGAGCTGATTTTTCCGCTCGGGGCGGAATTTTCTGGGCGTTCGCATGCGCAATCTCATAGAAATACATTGTATATGCACAATATCTGCATCATATGACCACATATTAATGTTTTTAAACCAACTAATAGTTTTACTATTGTTATTCATTATTTTAATACATATTATATTTTAATATAGGCTCTAATAAAAAAGGGAACAGAGACAATGACCATTGTGGGATGAATGAAGTTATATCAAGTCATACATTTTACATATAACCAGTTATTACCGTTTTTATAATGCTTTTTCTTTATTATAGGATACATATTTGTTCAATTAATGAAGACTATGCTTACTTCCCGAAAGGGAAATAAACGTTATTCTATTCTATATTCTATTCTGTTTTTATTGTACTGATATCACTGTATCGATTTAAGGTACTACAGAATAGCTGCTAATTCTGATATAATTAAATGTTTAGAACATGTTGATTACTGTCCCAAATAAATAAAAGCGAACTTTATAAAGGAGGCATTGTCTTGTTTGCTACATTTAGCTTTACATTGCTAAATTGAGCTTTTAAGCAGTAAGACATATGTAATAGCAGTATTTACTTAACCATTATTTAGCGAAGCTCACAAATCCGGAATGTAGATTGTTTGTTTGTACATCGCGTCTCTGTCGTTCACGGAATGCGCTCCGAAAAAGCAAAAAGCGTCTGTGCTCTTGCGCGTCTGGTGGGTACCCTTTTGCTCAAATCTGCACGCGCAATAAGCGTCTGTGCGCTTGCGCGTCTGGTGGGGAACGGGCGTTAATCGGATTAGTTATTGCGCCACGTTCCCCGTCTCATCTGGACGCCTCGCATCGTAAGCAATCCCAACATGTTTTACAGACACGACACACGAGGGGTGCGTCCCAATCAGGTCCCAATACTAAAAAAATGCATGCTCCTCTCCTCCTTGCCCCAGAAACGGATCTTGTTTTAATCTAATGTTGCTGATTTGGCTACATATTACTTACAAACAGTTTTGCATACTTCCGGGTAGGAGAGGAGTGGTAGTGGGGGAGTGGAGGAAGGGAGGTGGGGAGTGAAGAATATTGTGACGCAGCCGAGTAATCGCCTCTCATTGAAAATGAATGGAGGTGGTGTAATAGCACGAGAAATCCGATCCACACCGTTTTCTGTGGGGCTTTACCGTAAGAAGAGAAATCGCGTGAACGAGTACTCAACATTAATGATGATAAAAGTCAATTGAACCGAAAAACGTGTCGCACCGGTGCGATAGGAATATTTTTTATGTTCACACAGTAGTTAATCGAAAATGCGACAATACTGTCGCGCAGTCCTGTCCATTAGCTCAATTGATAGCCTGAAGTTTAGCATATCTGGTCAGGTAAAGTAAAACACAGCAATACAGTCTCAAATAGTTTTTAAAAATCTTATATTCTGCTTTAAGCCTAGAATAATATAAAGGCAAAAATACAAATAAATATGCTCACCACCATAGACTGGCTCACCACCCTTTTTCTTTATCAGTAGCCTACTTCCTGTATTGCCTTTATAGCTTCTCTTTAAAAAAGAAACCTGACATATTACTTTCGGTTTTGGTTTTTCATGTTGCTAAAAGTTCAGGCTTCCCACAAATAAATAAATTATTTTAACTGTTAAATATTGACTTTATTTAAGTTCATGTCAATTTGACCAATTACTTCTTGGTCCCCTAGTTTATATGTATACAATTGTGTGAATTCTAAAATTAAAGATGATACTTAAAAAATACACTTTGTCTTCTGTATCTCATTCTTCTACAAAGGCAGATTATCATCAGTAGGATGAGTTTTGTTGAGTTGGAAAGTAAATTGTGTGACATCTTTTGTGTTCCATGGATTTTTGAGATTTTTTGGTTTCTGTATTGTCTAAATATGACTTAGTTTGGGGGGATACAAAAATATTTTTCTCATTTAAGAAGGGGGGAAATAATCTTGAAAACTATCAGATGCTATCAATTATTGCGATGGTGTATCATTTAAAGATTGGTATGTAATTAATAAAATGTGTAAAGAGAGAAAGTCCTCACTGAATTAACCTGATAGTTGTTCTGAATGATGCCATCAATCATTTTTTTTTTTCTCCCACAGGGGGGCAATAAAAGACTATGTTATCTACAGAATCGCCTGTGGGCCATATTCATCATAGCTGGCTAACCCAGTTAGCTGGATGCAATGAGTAGAACCCATAACAATGTTTTTGCTAGTTCATAAGTTCCCTATTCTGGGGGTTTCTGGGTTTTACTCAGCATAGTCAGCCAGCTAACTGAGTTATCCACGTACGGTGAATGGGGCCCTGTGAGATTCTACTATAAAATACATACCAAAATCTTTTGTTGAATAGTATAATTTATTTTATTCAGACACATGTTACATGCTATTCTTTGCTCAATTGTTTAAATTCATACATTTATGGAATGGTAAATAGCATTTCCATCACATTTTAAATGTGTATTTGTATGCAAGATTATTTGGTATTGGTTTCCCCTCATACACCCAATCATACCTGCTGCTGTGTGCAGACTTGAAATAATTACACAAATATTACAATTATTTTTGTACGCAACTCCCTTGGGTTCCAAACGGTTTGTTGAGTCAACACGTGTCAGACACAAAGTCCTTTGCATTGTAAACTGAAATAATGACACGTTTCCAGGATTTCGTATCACCTCAGAGATGAGCACCTTTATAGGTGTATTGACTTCACGGTGGAATTGAATTGTGTCGTCATGATTAGAAAGCAATGCCTGCCAGAGAGAGCGCATACTTTGAATTGTGCCAGCTCTAAGCATGGTGTAGGACAGTGATCCCCAACCCTGTTCTTGGAGATCTACCATCCTGTAGGTTTTCACTTAAGCATACGTTAAAACAACGCAGGTTTGACTAGTTACTATTTTCAGTTTTTTTTTACTTTAGTCAGCAGGGGCCCTAAATCTTACACCCGGCGCTAAGCGGCACTAACCCAAACGCAAGTGTCTTTGCTATCTTACACCCGGCGCATGGTTCATTATAACACCTTGCGTTTAAATACCATGTATTCTTGCACCCATTACAAGTGAACTGGGCATGTTGGTTTTAAGATGAAGAGTGGCCAGGATTATTTTTGGCGTATTGCTATCTTGAGGCAGCAGAAAGCGCTTGCACTAAAACCACCACAATGGTTAATCCGAATAATATTGACTATTGATTATTGATCCATTTAGCCTATTCATTGATCGCACTAAACACGCACGAACATGTCTATTTCGCCATCAAGCAATCCGCCAAGGTGAAAAAGCAAGCTTTTAAAGGCAATGGGATATGACATTTTGATTGGTTTATTGCATGTCACGCCCAAGACACACCTATAATTAATGAAAAGACGAGGTTCAGCCCATTTGCGCGTTGCGCCGTGCTTAGCGCCCAAAAAACACGCCGGTAAACTAGCAAAAATAGACTTGGACATGCCCTAAATGGACTTTACGCCATGCGCTTAGACCAAGAGCCAAGATCGCCAAGATAGAGCCACAGGTCTCACTCAACAAAGGACACGAGGAAAGGATGCAAGGATCAGATTCGAGGGCGAAGGAATCAAGGCAACATGCATTAGGCAAATGGAACGTCCTTGCTCAATCAAGCGTTAGCGTCATATTATGCTTATGTGCTTAACTATCATGCTTTTAAGCTTATTTTTTTATGAATAAACGTTTATTTTGTTAGATATAAAGATTGAGTGTCCTTATAGATTAGCGCTTTTTAATAAATGGAAAGAAACAGTAAAATAGCATTTGTTTAGGGGTGTGCCTACGACGTGGCAGATCTGGAGAGGTGGCTAGAGAAAGTTCAGAGAAAAGGCTTCCGCAAAGGCTACACTTCTGGTTCCTCACTGAAGCATCCTCCGGTAGCTTCTTCATTCCCCAAACCTCGATCGATTTCCGGGTCAGGCGAGGACCGAGGCGATGAGGACGGTTAAAATAAGCGATTAGAATGAACCCCAGAAGCCCTGGCCAACATGGTAGAACACCCTTCCTGTCCCAGTACTGTGGACTCCTGGTGACAGTCCTCTAATCGCAAGAAGGCTTGAATCTACATTACATCTACAGTGTGGTCAGCATATGCTTGTGGTGAGTGGTGACTGGTTTTTATCTGGGTGAGGAGGCCAAAGTAGGTCTTAATTCGCAGTATAGCGTTCTTCTCAGAAACTTTCCAGATGATCTCATGATGTACGTTTTCTGTTCTGCTGATTTGTCATCTGTCTGCTGTGGATGATTTCGCTGATTATTGTCTGTGTGAGTAACCGTGCCATTATATTTGGAAAGAGATGTTGCTGTTGATTTTGCTGAGACGGTACTCAGATTTCTAAGAAGTATAGAGAAGCACTTCCTTTACAATGTAAGAATGTGAAAACAGTGCTCAGGTGACAGGTTCTGCAAAATATCAATCTATATAGTTAAAATCATGCTTCCAAAAGGAGTTAAGCATTAAAAAATATGTTTTTGAAGAAGGGGGTTTTTAAACTTCATACAGAGATTAAGGCAGGTATCTGAATATTGTAAATGACAATATAATTGTTATATTTTTTTAAACAACATTTTTGCTGTTTAAACAGACTGTCAATCATATTATCAGTGTACGTACAGCACTGTTTGCAGCATAGCATCCGGTCATGATAATGTCTCCAATCTGAAGTTTCTATCCATGCATGCGAGTCACATGATTAGTAATTTAATTCTAATAGACTGGGCCCATATGTATGATGAATATACAGTCTGTTAATTTAATAGGCGTTTTATGGACATGTCTGTTGAAGCTCAAGATCAATGCAGCTGCTGTATGAACATGGGCATAAACTGTAAAGGCCATGGATCTGTCTGAACACGTGATGATTATAGCTTTTCTGAAGGGGATTTATGGTTCACATTTTAAATGTTTGGATTAATTGTATGTCATTATGTGAAATTATGAGTTTATTGATATTTTCTAGAGTAGTTTAAAATCTGTTTAATTATATTAATAACTAAAAAATAATCTAGTTACATTGGTTGTTATGTTGTCTGTGTCTGTATTAGCAAACTCCAAACTCCTTCCACCAGCAACCAGTAAAATTGACCCTTATTTGTAAAATAAAAAATAAAAATGTTGTTGAGCAGAATAATTTCTCTTCATATAATGACCAAGCACAACCAGGTAGATCCAAGAAGAAAAGGATTTATTTTTCTGCAGAAAGAGTCCACAAGGTGGTCAAGCATGAACTGAAGAGACGGAGACAATCTCCGCCATATATAATCAAAAAGCTAATACATAGATTATCCTAACTCTGATTGGTGCACAGTTAATACATAGGCATAGAGTAGAATATACAAAGTCAATGATTGGTTAGATCACACATTTTGGATGAGCGCACAGTGACCCCTAGCCCTTAACCTCACACAAACAGTTTTCAATACTATTTGGTCTCCCAGAGTCGTCTTGTTTTCAGGATTCAAAATGAAGTGTCTCCTCTGGCCTTGCGCCTGTGATATGGGTCAGAGGCCACACGCCTGCAGTTTCATAGAGAGAAAATAGACAGAAGGGAGAAAGAGAGAGACAGAAAGAGAGACAGAAAAATGCGCACACACACAAGCTATAATCTATATATTTTGTCTCTGGTTTGCTTTGGCTGACTGAGAGATCGACAGACTTTCCAGATAAGAAAGGTCCCACATTCCTGCTACTTCTATGTCTCAAATTTAATATAAGTTTCAATTGGTATGATTGTACAATGAGAGATCTTTTCTTTATTACTGTGATTATACTAGTGTGCTGAAAACACCCTTCTCTTCAATGTACATATTGGAATAACAACATGAAATAACAGTCAAAACAGTTCTTGTCACGTAGGACTACATTCATTTGTGTTCTGTTCAATAAACATAAAAAACACATTAAAAAGCAAAAGGTCTGTAGGGTGGCTGCCCTGTCCGCCCTGAGCCTCCACGGACTTTGGTTGACGTCACATGCGTGCCCAGTGTAAATGCGTGAGCGCATGAGAGTGCAAGGGCTCAAAATGGTATAAAACTAGGAATGGGATGGCACTTTGCGATGTAATATGTTGCTTTGACGACGGCTGTCTCGCATGCAAGATGTTTTTGACAATTGGCGCTTTAGGACTTTTACATTTAGGTTAGTACCGGCTGAAAGAAATCTGCCTGCCATTTGTTTACAATTTTTGAGACGCTTCCAGTTGAGTTTCTGTTTTTATCGTCACAAATGTCATGAACTGTGGGTAATCCCCTCAGAAAAGTCTGCAGGATTGCAGACTTGCGGAAAGTCAGCATATAGAGCTCAAATAGTCCACCTCTCTCATCGCCTGGAAGGGGGAAGGTCGCCTCTACCACCACCAATAAATAAATAGATCTTCACCATGTAGTAATCAGCAGATGGTGATATTAATGGTGTTCGAGCGCTTTGAGCAGTGGTACAATCACAAACCATTTGGAGCAATTGCATCATTTACTCAAATATTACCATCCCTATGTACCTTAACATAGAATTGGCCCTTTGGGGCTTGCTAATAATCACTTGGGACATCAAACCAAAGGCGTTCCCGTTCTACCTGCTCGCACCTGCAGGAACAGGCAATATACTCATCTGGTAAGCAGCATTAACTTTGGAGAAATTAGTGCTTGTGCTTTTCACACGTCTTGAAGTGCAGTGTAGGTGTTATTTCTCAGAATCTTTCCATTCATGGAAACCATCCTGATTACTAAGAAATGGTTCTTTATGTTTCATTTGTAAAAAATAAAAATAGACTTGAGTCTAAGTGATTAGTTTCAGGGATTGTGGTTATGTGGTTTTCCAGGATGTAAAACTTCCCCTCCCACTCTCTCTCTCTCTCGCTCTCTCTCTCTCTCTCTCTCTCTCGCTCTCTCTCTCTCTCTCTCTCTCTCTCTCTCTCTCTCTCTCTCTCTTTATTCTGCTTTGGATGTGTAGTCTGAATATATAGACCTTGGTTGTGCTGAGGACAACAAAGCTGTCATAATTTTAGAGGTTTCACAAAGGCTTTTATAACGGTATCCGTCTGTCGCCCGTATGGATAAGTAACATAGACATAGACGCATGAATTCGAGGCAAGCTAGTAGGTAGCCAGTGGGAGATTAGAAGAGCAGTGACATGGCTGTCTATTATCTGCAAACTGTAGAGGGTAGTTTCTCACGTATAAAAGATTACTGTTATGCTCTGTAGAGATGAGTGAGTGATAAATGACAGCACTCCATACTGTACATGATGCTAGTCAGTGAGTGGCCAGAGTATTTAGTGCTAATCTCATCACTCACATTTTGTGTTCATGCATTGCTGTGAAGATATTATATTTAAAAATTAAATACTTTGGAAATTCTGTTTTTATTATGTGTTGGATGCGCTTATGATTCAATGTGAATACAAGTGAAACTATAGAACTGGCTGTTTCCCTGTACAGGATGTCTCCAGTAATTAGACCAAAAAACAAAAAAAATGTCAGAGAAATTCATAAACAATATGGGGTAGTCATTTTGATACATTGTTGTGGTTTATTTGCCAAAAGGCAAATAAATGGGTAACTGAGTCATCTTAAATATAAAGACAAAACATTTAAACAATGTTACAGTTATGCAAAACAGTAGGTTGCTTGTTTTGGATGAAGGATGAATAGTGTACAGCAGTGGTTCTCAAACTCAGTCCTGGGGCCCCCCTGTGTATGCTGGGCCCCCCCTGTGTATGCTGGGCCCCCCCTGTGTATGCTGGGCCCCCCCTGTGTATGCTGGGTCCCCCCTGTGTATGCTGGGGCCCCCCTGTGTATGCTGCCCCCCCCCCCCCTGTGTATGCTGGGGCCCCCCTGTGTATGCTGGGTCCCCCCCGTGTATGCTGGGGCCCCCCTGTGTATGCTGCCCCCCCCTGTGTATGCTGGGGCCCCCCTGTGTATGCTGGGGCCCCCCTGTGTATGCTGCCCCCCCCTGTGTATGCTGGGCCCCCCTGTGTATGCTGGCCCCCCCCTGTGTATGCTGGCGCCCCCCTGTGTATGCTGGGGCCCCCCCCTGTGTATGCAGGGTCCCCCCTGTGTATGCTGGGGCCCCCCCCTGTGTATGCAGGGTCCCCCCTGTGTATGCTGGAGCCCCCCCTGTGTATGCTGCCCCCCCCTGTGTATGCTGCCCCCCCCTGTGTATGCTGGGGCCCCCTGTGTATGCTGCCCCCCCCTGTGTATGCTGCCCCCGCTGGGTATGGTGGGGCCGCCCTGTGTATGCTTCACCCCCCTCCCCTGTGTATGCTGCCCCCCCCTCCCCTGTGTATGCTGGGGCCCCCCTGTGTATGCTGTCCCCCCCTCCCCTGTGTATGCTGCCCCCCCCCTCCCCTGTGTATGCTGGGGCCCCCCCTCCATTTATACAGGTGGATATTTACTGAGGCAATTCAGTACCTTGTTCAGGGGTACAATAGTAGTTGTCTGACCTGGGAATTGAACCTACAACCTTGGTGTTAAAAGCCCTGTTCCCTAGCCATTATGCTACACTGCTGTCCCTAATGCGCTATTTGAGTGCAGAGCGATGCCAGACAAGGCATGCTGGCAGAGGACCATATCAATAAAAGGGATTAAATAAAAGCACAGGAATGGAGTGGTGCGTGATCGAGAAAAGTTTTTTTTTAAAAAGTCTAAAATTCGAAGAAAAAGAAAAGCCCAGCGGAAGAAGGGGTTTTCAGCGCTGCTGATGTTTGTTAACCTGCAAGAGCTGTGATGTCACTTTAATCAAACGAAAAAAGAAAAAAAAAGGTCCGATGATCAAACCACATCCTTAGCCTAAAAAATAGTATCAGATGCTACGTTCATGGGAACGAGAGATTCACCAAACTGCCGCACTGAAGACATGTTAGTTCCTTGCTCATGCCACCCTTTGCATCAGTCATTCCCCCCCTCCCCCCACTTTATCTTTTATTGTACTTTACTGATTATAGATATTGGTTTTATATGCTTTTCACGTTCTTGCAGTAAACAAAAACAAAAAGTCACAAGGAAAGGATATGGATTACGGTCAGTAAAGTACAAGCTAAGGAGACCATGCTGTGTATGTCAGTTTATTGATGACATTGATTAAAGTTAATAATGAATAAATGAAAGAGCAGACAACTCAGAAGATGCCACGGTAGAGGATCAAACCCTCAAGCACGCAGGGGCACTCCTATAAGACTTGAGAGTTGGCTGCCCTGCGGATTGCGCCGCACATCTCGCCAGTCCACCTAATTATGTACCAAGGTGGAAACGGAACTGTTGGATAAACTGAAAGCTAGTGGCTCATTACCGAGCAATGTCATATTCAAGTTAGACAGAATGACAGGCTTTTAACCAAGTTGAAGTTTACAAATTTACTGACAGAAAGTTGGGCCTTTATATCAAGTTTAAGTTCAAGCTTCAGCAAGCTGGAAAACATTCTCAGAATGTGAACAAATGTTATGTGGCCAAATAAAACAAAACATTAGCTTCCTTGTATTTTTCCAAACAACGTTTATTGATCCCACTACTTGTTTTCACTGGCAGTGGGCAGGCTGCAGTGGAAAGGACAGCATAGACAGGACCTGTACAACTATTACAAAAAAGTGTCCGATTCCTATGAACAGATAGGAATCTCCAGAGCTGCGTTCTTCACTCAGTCCTCATATATACCTGAGTCATTTTGAATGCTCATCTTTATGTTCAAATGAAGGCGTCAATTTCTGTTCGCACCACTTCACTGTCTTGTTGTTACATTCTGGATGGGATCCCTTCACTGATTCTGGTTCCAGATCATTTTACTTTGTTTTCAAAGGCAAATTTAATTGTAATAATATACGATAAGCTATCTCATTTCGGTGGCCTTACTTAATAGATGAATTTGGTCATATCCTCCGTGCAGATGAATTATGGGGATTCTCAGATAAAAAATAAAAAAAATCCCTCAAAATAGAGCGAGAGCACACTGCATGCCAATGTAATGTTTAATATGAAATCATGAAGATTATACATAATGTACAGTTTTGGACAATGTCAGAAGCTAAAGTGCAAAACTTTTGCAGGAAGATTTCACTGGCTTGGTATCGTTTTGTAAACCATTTTATGAGAGGAGTGTATCTTGGTCTGTACTGATTTACGAGAGGAGTGTACCTTGGTCTGTACTGTTTTACGAGAGGAGTGTATCTTGGTCTGTACTGATTTACGAGAGGAGTGTATCTTGGTCTGTACTGTTTTATGAGAGGAGTGTATCTTGGTCTGTACTGATTTATGAAAGGAGTGTATCTTGGTCTGTACTGTTTTATGACAGAAGTGTATCTTGGTCTGTACTGTTTTATGAGAAGAGTGTATCTTGGTCTGTACTGATTTATGAGAGGAGTGTATCTTGGGCTGTACTGATTTATGAGGAGTGTATCTTGGTCTGTACTGATTCCTTTTACTGTTCAGAGACATTACGCCTTGTCATAAAATTTGACAGATTGTGTCAGACTGTTTTCACATATTCTATTACCAGTTGTTTTTCTTTTCATTGCTCAGGGGATTAACAGAACAAAACATGAACCACAACTGAAAGTTACTTCACTGAAAAACATGCTTGCGCTTAATCACACATAGGCTACTCTATATAGACAAATTAGTGTAATTGAAGTAAATAATCAAAATTCATTGTGGTGAAGCTTCCTAGTCTTAGGCATTTCTTCCTTTTTACCTTTATTGTATTTATTGAGTCTCAGTGACTAAATACCCTCAGAGGTGAGAGCGCTCCAGGTCCAAGAGTGTTGTGTGAGAGAGACGGATTCACTGACTTTGTGTTTCCACACACACACACACACACACACACACATTATATAATTATATAAGTAGAAGTTGGAAGTTTACATAAACTTAGGTTTGAGTCATAAAAACTAATTTTTAACCACTCCACAGATTTCATGTTAGCAAACTATAGTGTTGGCTAGTCAGTTAGGCATGAGTCATGACCCAAGTAATCTTTCCAATGATTGTTTACAGACAGATTATTTCACTTTTAATTCACTATATCACAATTCCAGTGGGTCAAAAGTTTACATACACTAAGTTGACTGTGCCTTTAAACAGCTTGGAAAATTCCAGAAAATTATATCATGGCTTTAGAAACTTCTGATAGGCTAATTGACATTATTTGAGTCAATCGGAGGTGTACCTGTGGATGTATTTTAAGGCCTACCTTCAAACTCAGTGCCTCTTTGCTTGACATCATGGGAAAATCAAAGGAAATCAGCAAAGTCTGTACAGACAATAGTACGCAAGTATAAACACCACGGGACCAGGCAGCCATCATAGCGCTCAGGAAGGAGACACGTTCTGTCTCCTAGAGATAGTGAAAATTGCCAATAAATCCCAGAACAACAGCAAAAGACCTTGTGAAGATGTTGGAAGGAACAGGTACAAAAGTATCTATATCCACAGTAAAACAAGTCCTATATCGACATAACCTGAAAGGCTGCTCAGCAAGGAAGAAGCCACTACCCCAAAACTGCCATAAAAAGCCAGACTATAGTTTGCAACTGCACATGGGGACAAATTTGGAGAAATGTCCTCTGGTCAGATGAAACAAAAATGGAACTGTTTGGCCATAATGACCATTGTTATGTTTGGAGAAAAAAGGGTCAGGCTTGCAAGCCAAAGAACACCATCCCAACCGTGAAGCATGGGGGTGGCAGAATCATGTTGCAGGAGAGACTGGTGCACTTCATAAAATAGATGGCATCATGAGGAAGGAAAATTATGTGTATATATTGAAGCAACATCTCAAGACATCAGCCAGGAAGTTAAAGTTTGGTCGCAAATGGCTCTTCCAAAAAGCATGCTTCCAAAGTTGTGGCAAAATGGCTTAAGGACAACAAAGTCAAGGTATTGGAGTGGCCATCACAAAGTCCTGACCACAAAGTCCTGAAGCATGTGCATGCCAGGAGGCCTACAAACCTGACTCAGTTACACCAGTTCTGTCAGGAGGAATGGGCCAAAATTCCAGCAACTTCTTGTGAGAAGCTTGTGGAAGGCTACCCAAAACATTTGGCCCAAGTTAAACAATTTAAAGGCAATGCTACCAAATACTAACAGAATGTATGTAACTTCTGACACACTGGGAATGTGATGAAAGAAATAAAAGCTGAAATAAATTATTCTCTCGACTATTATTCGGACATTTCACATTCTTAAAATAAAGATGTGATCCTAATTGACCTAAGACAGGGAATGTTGAAAAACTGAGTTTAAATGGATTTGGCTAAGGTGTATGTAAACTTTCGACTTCAACTGTATATATACAGCTCTGAGAAAAATTAAGAGCCCACTGCAAAATTTTCAGTTGTCTTGTTATTTTGGTTCTGTACTCTAGCACTTTGAGTTTGAAAGGATACAATGACAACGAAGTGCAGACTGTCAGCTTTAATTAGAGGGTATTTTCATAGGATGAACCGTTTAGAAATTATAGAACCTTCTGTACATAACCCCCCACATTTTTGGGCATCATAAATATTGATGTTAAACGCCTCTGCATTTGAATGGATCTCTATGGGAATTGGGGGGAGGGACTAGATTTAGCTGTAAATTATGCTGGAACAGTATGGAACACATGGTTGGTAAAATAGCTGTAAGGCATCATGGGTCTGAGGTATCAAACGAGCCTCAAACCATCACTCTGCTGCCAGATATGCAGTAGATATGGATGCATCACTTTAAGGTTTGTTTCTCCTGACAAATTTTCCTATTGAACTCTATGGAAATAAATCAGAATAAACCCTTCAAGTTATCCATCCACATCTACTGTATTTCTGGCAGCAGAGTGGTGGTTTAAGGCTTGTTTGATACATCAGACCCTTGATGACTTAGAGCCATTTAGCCAACCATGTGTTCCATATTGTTTCAGTGTAATTAGTTGGCTAAATGGCTCATTTTCCTATTGACTCTAATGAAAAATAGTTAATCACACACACACACACACACACACACACACACATATATATACTTATTCTTTTTTTTACATACATTATACACCCACGCACAGAGAGCGTGAGATTAGGGTCAGCACAGGAACCAAGACGCTTTTGTCATCACTAAGCCAGATAGAGAGATGGAGAGAAGATAGCGAGGATAGAGGAGAATGAGAAGAGAGGCAGACGTTGACAGAGTGTGGCTATAAGCTTTTGGATCAGGGCGTCTGGTCTGACTGTCGGACAGATGTATTAGAAGTAAACCAGCTGAAAGTGCGTATGGGGGAATGATAAGCGACAAGGTATGTGTTATATAGCCTAATTTAAACAAATCATTCGTTTAAAAAAAAAAAGCAATAAAAAAAGCCGGATCCCCCATGACCCGGAATCTCCGAAGACTCGCGTGGACCTGGGCCATTTTAAAGGTATTTATATGTAAAAAAAGAAGAAGAAGAAAAAAAGAACACAATATGGATTATTATGACTGGTTTTGCTGGTTATCGATCATACGATCGACACTAGGCTACGATTATGGGTCCTTAGGACTACTGTCAAAATTATCTCCTTAGCAGGCAGAACGTGCTTTGAATGAATAAGCATGCGATCATGAATTTGAACTTTGAAGTTCTCAAACAAATTAAACTTCTGACTCTCCGGATTCCCGCATTGCCTACGTGCTATGCATTTGAACTTTTTCCGCGCTCGTAGGCGAATTCGAGTCAGAATTGTCCTCAGTATTTGTAAAAGGCATATATTCCCATTCATGCGTAGCCTACTCCTAAAGCGAGAGTAACGTTAACATTAAATGTTTCAAGTCGCATAGCCAATTGTATAACGGTCAGGCGTTATAATATAGGCTATGACTTAGGCTAGTAAAATACTGATACGGGTATATTATAAAGCGCTATGAAAGAACATTTTATATTTTTAAGACATTAACCAAACACGTTGGTAACGCGCATTGAATAGATGACTACCTTTTGTCCAGACTCCACATTAGTAATTTCTAAATTCTTTGGCGTAACTGTAAAACGAACACTATTCGTAGGCTACCATAAAAGGAGAACTAGTTTACCAAGGCGTGAAATTTATGATGTCGGACAGTCCCTAACCATTCTGAGTTGTAATTTCCTGCCATCAGGCACTCTTTCCACGAAGGTAGCCCGCAGTGCGTCAGCGACACGCGTGTCGCGGCGCGCTGCCTCACAAAAGTAGGCTAATTTGGTCAAAAACGGTTGCATTTTCACAGTAGATTAATTACTCGTTTGGATAGGACTCTAGATATCCAGGAACATGGTTGGGGACCACTGGCCTAGGCTAAATAGCCTAACGAATAAATATCATGCTTTCAGAATTTTATCATTGTTAAAATATCAGTTGTGAATTGATAGCTAGAGCGTCTGCTAAACGAATGTATTGTAACGAGGGAATGTCCATCCCAGGTGTAGCTAATGCTTCCATGCGTTCTTCTTTCCCCTGGTCTGTCCATTCAGAAATCAGAATGCGTCTGTAGGAGCAGTGATGGAGGTCTCGTGGCCGGTGTCTCTCCTTCTCCTGCTCGCTGGGCAGATCATCCCCTGCCACTCACTACAAGGTAAGGCATTTTGCATAAATATTCATGTATGTCAGAAGAGGTTGTGTTGGAAATGCATTTTCTCTCTTGCTTCTCTTCCATAGGCCTGACTTGTTTCAACGACTTCGTCAATAACATCTCCTGTATGTGGAACAGCTCAGGAACTCATCCAAATGAGCCCTGTGATCTCCACGGAGAATTGGAACGTCATAAGACATATGTGTAGGGGACCAATACACATTTTCTTTCTCCATATTTTTCAGTTGCAACCAGTATATCTCAATTTGTGAACAGAACATTTTAAAGAAAGGGGCTTAAATCATCTGTGTTCATGTCGCGCAGGAATAGCTGTATTTTACAGCCCATGGAGGATCACGACACCTTAAGGAGCTGCCATCTTGTATTTGAGAAACAGGTATGTTATAAAATACACATTTTAATTTAAGTAAGTAAAGGTATAACCAGTAAAAAGTTAAAACGGTCCACACAGGTTCTGGTGACATAGGCCTACTGTGTGTTATGGGCACAGAACTGTGCAATAACTAGAATTCTGTGGTCAAGAATACAGTTCTGTGTTCCTGGGAAATGCTAGACTGAAGACTTCCAGAAGCAGATTTGGTTTCTTCTACTTGCTTTAAAATGATTTTGGTATAGTTTTATAAAACGTTAACGTTTTTATCAACGCCATGTCTTTTCTAACAAGCAACTATTGTGTCGTATTTTTACAAAACCATCTAGCCTACCCAGATTTTTATTGATTTGCTAATGTGACGTTAGTTAACATACTGTAGGCTAATAATGAGAGGGAAGCCAGAGGGACAGAAGCTGGCGCTGAAATCTTTCTAGACATGTCGTTGATTGGCCGAACATTCCACATACCATGTTCTCAAGACCTTAGTGAATTGGAACCAGGAAAACCTGTAGCCACTGCAGCTCTGCAGGTCTTTGGTTTGACACCCTCCTATAGCCTCCTATAAACTTTTTGTGTTCTCTTTTAGACATTTGACTATGAAGACATATTACCTATTCACATAAAATGCGGAAACAACGTTGATGACGTTGTTGACCCTGAGTTCTACAAGCCAAGCCTGTGGAGTAAGTGCTTCTTTGACAATATACTGCTGTGCCTTGGCTTAAAACTAAGAATGCACAATAATATCAGGGTCACATCAGAAAAACAACCTTCTCTTAACCCTCATATTGTGTGTCAATTTGACCCGATTCAATGTTGACGTCTCTTAAAACCAGTTAACCTTATTCTTTCATCTTGACACTATATGACTTTTTCTAATTTGTTGGAATTAAATAGTAAACACGCAATACACGTAATGCTATGTTTTCAAAAGTCCTTATACAAATGTGTTGTGTGTGGTCATTTGTGGGGTAGCTGTATGCAATGTAAGAAAATATATAATATAAAGGTTTTTACTTCAGATTTTTTTGTGGGTAATTCTGGTGGCACTTTCTTCAACAGGTTTTAAATTTCACAAACTGTCATTTACCTCAGGCTCTAAAATGAGATGTTTCATCGCCGATTTTTAATATTTAGGGATAAAAGGCTTGTCAATTGGGATACACACAAAAAGTGGTCAAAATGTTTCTATTGAATTAGTTTAGTGTTGGTTTAAACTTTTGGTGTCAATTTGACTCCAAACAAAAAGGCATTATAAAATGTCAAACTAATATGAGGGTTCATGAGAAGTTTAGCTTAAGGCCCTGTTTCACTGTGTTATTACACTTAAATTAGTGTATAATACATTTCTATTTAAAATTAATTTGAGTTATTGTGACATCTGGTGACAGCCATGTCCTGGCCAGCTCTCTTCACACTTTAAAGTTTCCGGTACTCAATTGTAAAAAATCATTGTAGACAGTGTGTACGATTGACTGAGGCCTGACTTTTGTTGCTGTTGGTTTTTCGGCAGTAAAAATGCAGCCCCCTGCTATACCCCTCATCACCAAGTCAAATGTCTCCTGGAGTCTCAGCAGTCCCCATGCATCTGTGAACTATTATTTCCAACTGCAGTTCAACCGGTCAGGGCCGCCATGGCGGGTGAGTGGTGCTGACAGATGTGTTACTGGAGTGTGCGTATCACGGGACATCAGTCTGTTTTCAGGATTCCGCTCTGCAGCACAGACCTGATGATCAAGTTTCCGTCTCTCTGTCTGTGTGTCTGTCGCAGAACTTAATGGACAAACAGATGTCAGTAGAGCTAGACGAGGACAAGCTTGAAGTAGGACGGTTGTATGAAGCCAGGGTTCGAGTGAAACCCTTAGAGATTAAGGATTATGTCAAAGGGGTGTGGAGCAGCTGGAGCCCCACTGCTTCCTGGAGGTCAGAGGTTGGGAGGCCCCCTGAAAGAGGTAATGTCTCCCTTAATTCAAGTGAGCATGAGAATTTTGAATGTTTCTAACTGAATAATGTGTCAGTTATTTTTCAAAAGCAATAACAGTAAAAGGATCAGTTAAATCATCATCTTTTCTTCTTGCTTAGGTAATTGTATTTGGCGGAAAATCGTCTCAGGTGAGAGGGAGAGCTGTGTACTCACTCTCTCTACTGTATTCCCCCTCTCACTCTCTCCATCTCCCTCTCCCTCTCTCACTCTGGCTGTCATCGTCGTCGTCCCTCCCCCCTCCAGAGAAGCCCAGGTCGGGCCCAGAGCTGCAGTTGACTCTGGGGCTGGTGGCCGCTGTTGTTGCCCTTCTGGTACTGTTCTCCTGGAAATACAACAGAGCTGGCTGGTGAGCACCAGGGAAGGGCTCATGGGTGAACGTGTCATCACGCAAAGGCCAACCTGTCACACTGCATCTGTGGGGAGACTCATACACCATAGATTCAGTACTTATGATGCGTCAATGATAGTGCTTTAGGGTGGTGGAGGGTCACGTGCTGATAGGAAGGTCTTGATGCACATGCTCAGTAAAGCACAGGACCCATTTTGCTGCGTTTCTCTGCTCATTATGTATTGTTTTCCAGGGTTTACATGCTGAAACTGCCACATGTGCCGAACCCCTCCACCTACTTCCATGCGCTAAATTCTGACCATGGAGGGAATTTCCAGGTAAATCACAAAGGTCACTGGAAGGCCCGCTGCATTTCTGGAGAATAAACTGGTGGCTTTTAAATGAATGATTTTTAATGGAACTGCAATCAGAGTCACCAGCCACAAGCCTAATACGTCTTTAACTGAAGGATTGGATTTCTCTGACGCAGCGTTTAACGATCTTTAGTGTGTGATGAGGGCGCAATTCTGGCGTACTGTAGGAAGAGGGAAGAGGTGCACTGTGCAGAACGTGCCGGGTTCCCTGGGAAATGCCGTTCTAGGCATTTAATGGATAATGGATCTTGCACCATGTTTTTCCTTGCAAACCTATAAATATGATTCACTGCTGTGGCACCAACACTATGCTGGAAAATACTACAAACCCCAATTCCAAAAAAGTTTGGACAGTATGTAAAATGCACATAAAAGCAGAAAGCAGTGAATTGTAAATTCTCTTTTACATATATTTGATTGAAAACAATATAAAGAAAATATATTTAATGTTTTACCATATCAACTTTATTGATTTTTGTAAATATGCGCTAATTCCGAATTTGATGCCTGCAACACGTTCCAAAAAAGTTGGGACAGGGGAAAAAGAAAAGATAAAAAAACAACTGTCTAGAACAATCCACAGGTAAACAGGTGATACTATCAACACTGGATATAAAAGGATATCAAAAGACTTGATATCTTATTTTCTGGTACTCTTACAAGGGATACTATAACCTCTCTGCATTTGAATGGATGTCTATGGGAATTGGGGAGTGGGACTAGATATAGCTGTAAATTACACAGGAATAGTATGGAACACATGGTTTGCTAAATGGCTGGAAATCATCAAGGGTCTGAGGTATCAAACGAGCCTCAAACCATCACTCTGCTGCCAGATATGCAGTAGATATGGATGGATCACTTCCTCATTTTTCCATAGAGTTCAATAGGAAAATGAATCAGGAGAACCAACCTTTAAAGAAGATTCATCCATATCTACTGCATATCTGGTAGCAGAGTGATGGTTTGAGGCTCGTATGATACCTCAGACCCTTGATGACTTACAGCCATTTAGCCAACCATGTGTTCCATACTATTCCTGTGTAATCTACAGCTTAATCTAGTCCCACCCCCCAATTCCCATAGAGATCCATTCAAATTCATTATAGTAAGATTTATAGTTATATAAGAGTACCTGAAAATAAGATATCAAGAGTCTTTTGATATCCTTTTATACCCAGTCATAATAGCATTGCCTGTTTACCTGTGGAATGTTCCAAACGGGTGTTTTTAAAAAACTTTCCAGTCTTTTTTCCCCCCCTGTCCAAACCTTTTTGGAACGTGTTGCAGGCATCAAATTTGGAATTAGCGTATATTTACAAAAATTAATAACGTTGATAAGGTAAAAGATTAAATAGCTTTTCTTTGTACGGTTTTCAATTAAATATCTGTAAAAGATAATTTACAAATGACTGCTTTCTGCTTTTATGTGCATTTTACATACTGTCCCAACTTTTTTGCAATTGGGGTTTGTAGAAAACCCTTAGGATGTACTTCCTGTGTAGCAGTGGAAGAAGACATGCGGGTCTGAATTACCCAGGTGTATGAATTTGCTCATTGTTTTCTACCTGTGGTTTGGGTCCCTGAGTCTCCTGTCTCTCTCTCCTATCCTGTCCAGAAATGGCTGAGTCCCACATTTGCCCCACAATCCTTTGAGGCCCCTCAGAGTTTGGAGGACATCTCTGCTGTAGAGGTGTCCAAAGCCAAGGACGTCACCGTCCTGCACGAGAGTAACCCCGCAGAGTGCTCGGACCGCAGCTGCAAGTCCTTCAGCTCCAACAATGTGGATGCTTGTCCAGTGTACGTCAGTTACAAATCTGGGGTGGTGCACTCCGGGGAGGAAGGCAGTGGACAAGGAGTGGAGCTTGCGGCTACCCCCCTCCAAATCAGCTGCTCCTACGAGCAACTAGGAGGGGAATCCAGACAGCCAGATCCAGGCTGCAGGGAGCAGAACGAGGAGGAGGAGGAGGAGGAGGAGGAGGGAGAGGAGGATGAAATTGAGGATGGCCCAAAGGAAATGGCCACTCTTTCTCCTCTAACCATCCTCCCTTTTTCACTACCTGGTCCTGTGATCCCCACTCCCTTCCCATTACCCCCTCACCTTCCCAGCATCCCTCTGCTGCCCTTCCCCTTTAGCGATTTTGACTCAGCTTCAGCACCCAGTAGCAGTAACGCCTCAGAACCATTTGAGGGAGCGCTTGGTAGATCCCCCTTTGCAGAAATTGAGCCCTCTAGTGATGGCTATTTGTCAGTGCAGAGCGCCCGCCTCAACAACTCTTTTGAGTTTTGTTTCAGTTCAATAAAAAATTGACTTATTGAGGAGCTGCTCATTTGAATCTTTGATTCCAGATTGGCGCCACGTTCAAAGTTTTATGTAGCGTTGTTTGAGGATGCTGCTATCTGTCCAGAACCCTGTACACATGACAACGTTGGTTCCTAGCTGCGTATTGGTGGATGTTACAGGCAACAGCTAACGTACGGAAGCCAGCTCTGCATATTGTTTTTGTAATGAACTATCATTAGTCTGCAGCAAATGCAGGTTCACTAATGCAACACTGTATTACCCCAGTCAGTATGCAAATTCAAGGGCAACCATTATCACTATATAGCAATGTACTATTTGTAGTTATCAGTATATTATAATTTAAAATGTATTTTATTCAGTGTAAAATGATGACAAATATACCTGAAAATATAACTTCTCAGGAACTATGTAATATTAATAATCCATATTAATAAATTGCCCATTTTCCATTTGGTTTCAGGTAAAGAGAAACTCATATTTACACTTTATAACTTTTATAACATTCTCTCTTTTGTACTTGGCCTTGCACATTTAGTTTTTTGTGAATACCTATTCATTCTGTAGGCCTGAATTTGATGACTCCTTTTCACATATTTTTAACATTGTAAAATACCTTTACTGCTTGTAGATTACTGTAAGAGACATACTCTGGCGGTTTATATCAATAAAGATATTATAAATAAACACGTGCATTGTTTTTTTAAAATCCAGTAAAACCAGTTAGAAATTGATCTAATTATCTAATTATACCAGTTAGAAATGATCTAATTATTTATCTAAGAACTAATTATTTTAGTTGCCATTTATTATTATTATTTTAGTTTAGTAACAGACTCCATGTGACTTTTTTTTAGAGACCTTGCCGCGTGATCACAAAAAGGGGTGACTGAAAAAGCGCGCAGGGAGTTCAACCTTTCAGCTGAAAGGTTTTTTGTCTTGAGATTCAGCGGAAAACTCAAGTTTAAGTACAGGCTTATGCAAATGAGGTTATAACAACAGGAAACGTCGACGGTATGCTGGGGAGAATCCCTCGCGTCTGCTTTTCGCTTAGGGTGCTGCTGTTCTGCGAATGGGTCGCTGAAGGTCTTATTGGCTGTTCCGCGGCGCACAGTGCGCCCTTTGGGTTGGAATAAGTCTGAGGTTCGTTTGGGTGTGAGGCCTGTCCTGTCTAAAGAGTGAACAACCTGTTCCTTGTGCCAGCCTCCAGGAGTCACCCAGACCCACCTAGACTCCGACTAAGCATCTGTTTTGCTTATGTTGTGTTCATAGGTGTCATTTACGCTGGGGACGCTGGGGACATGTCCCCACCACTTTTTGAAATTGGCTGGTGGAAGTCCTATATGATAGGAAATACAGGTTGATATATTGTTATTTGCTATTGGTCTATACGCAGAATGAATTGATCACTCTGTGTGTGTGTGTGTGTGTGTGTGTGTGTGATTGATGGAAGAATCTGAATTATAGAACTGTTGGTGGAGGTGGGACAGTATGTGTGTGCTTATGCCATTGAGTACTGTAAGCTGCGTTGATATTGTTGCAATCATGGGGTGTAAATCCATAATAGAAGATACAGGTGTTGATTGATATTGTCCTGAAGGCTGTGATAATAGTCTGTAGCCTGTCAGTGTAAAGTGGCGGCGTAATGGCTCAGTCAGAACGGCCAGAGAGGGCTTACCTGCGTCTGTCTGTCCGTTTCTTCTCTCCTGTTTCCTGAATTTGGGTGAAATTGAAATGACTGCTTTCACTCCATTATCCAGAAACCAGCATCTGTCCCATAATTATTCATCACTGTCGAGGGCGCAGTCAATGTGGGCTGCAAACATGAGCTTTGCATGAGATTGGTCCACTGGTGAGCTTGATTGAAAAGACGTTCTAGGTCTGACCGAGTCTTTTCCCAGACATATCGTGGATATATAGTGGAGCCTAGACACAGCGGAGTTGTTCCTGGATCACGCACATGCATCAAATTATGATACAACAAGTACGAAGCAATACAGATATGCATATGTGCGCACATGCATGGTCGGATGATTCTAGTCATATATGAACACACTCCTACACCCAGTGTTCACACTTTTTAAAAAAAAGCAAACAAAAAGAAATTAAAGACAACCGCAGCCGTGCGACCACAACGTTTCAGAGAGAAGCCGAGCGATGGCCCACACCCTTCCTGGCTCAGGAGAGCAGCAAACAGAGGGAATGGGGTGTAAGTTTACCGAAACGTCTTGAGCTTCTCACTACACAGCCTTTTTGAAAAGCACTGTGGTTATTTAAGACATGTCCCTCATGTTTTTGTGGGTTCACAGGGTGATGATTGACCCACTGGCTCTTCTGAGAACGTTTAATGCCTGTGCACCTGTGGTCGCCCTTCAGCCAATAAAAACAGGATGACAGTCATCATATCACACTGGCTGAGAGATGTTGTAGAAATAAGCTGCAACACTTTCTTTCAATGGCCTTTCATAGGAGTTATATAACAGCTTCATAAGCACTACATAGCCATTCTATGCACTACATAAATGTTTATGCCAAATTACGCAAACAGAAATATGGTGTGTGCCACTATGGATGTCATGGTAATGTCACTTGCTGCATCAGTTCTGTGCAATAAAAAGGCACCTTATGAATATTTGTGGTTATTGTAATATGAATAAAATACAGTGCAATTTTTATATAGCCACTTTATGAGACAATAAATGTGATGGACCTAAATAAGACTTGTACACTGACAAAAAAAAAAAAGTTGGAATGCAACAGTATGATTAATCAGTAAAACCTGAGTAACATATAGAAATGTATATTTCTCGAGCTTTAATTTTTTAAAAGTATTCATGTCATGAGTTTCTCAGCCTGCTCTTCTCTGATTGGCCACTTCCCTGTGGAGCGCTCTTGTAGCGTCTCTTTCTTTTGTTTTCGTTGTCCGTTCCGTGTTTTGGTTTTTCTTTCTGCTCAGTGTTCTCACCTGTGCCGCTATGAGATCATACATTGAAGAATGTCTAGCCAACGGCTTCATCAGACCCTCCACATTGCTGGCAGGGTCCGGGTTCTTTTTTGAAGACCACAAGATGCATCCATGCGCTTATTTTTCTCACGCACTAACACCTGCCGAGAAAAACTATGACGTGGAGGACCGGGAGCTCTTGGCAGTTAAAATGGCTCTTGAGGAGTGGCGTCACTGGCTTGAAGGGGAGGAGCATCCGTTGACGGTGTGGACGTACTATAAAAATTTTGAATACGTGCAGCTAGAGGCGTAATTCTCGCCAAGCCCGGTAGGCGATATTCTTTTTGCGCTTCAATTTCGTGCTCACGTATCGACCCGGCTCCAAGAACGTGAAGCCAGAGGCTTTTTCATACATCTTCAACCGTTCAGACAGGAATCCTGTTCCCGAACCTATTATCCCCGCCGACCACATAGTGGCTCCGGTTATATGGGCCGTTGAAGCTGCAGTGCAGAAGGCGCTGCACTCCGACCCAGGGCCAGGGGGAGGCCCACCTCACTGCTTGTTCGTCCCGCCGAGGCTTAGGTCCCGAGTATTGCAATGGGGACACGCTTCTCAGTTGGTTGCTCATCCGGGCGTTCACCGCACTAAGGAGTTTCTTTCCCGGCGGTTTTGGTGGCCCAATCTTGAGAGGGATGTTCAGAATTTTGTTGCGGCTTATCCGGTGTGTGCTCGTTGCAGGGTTCATGTCTCCCACCCTCGAGGCTTTTGCGCCCTCTTTCCATTCCCAGCCATCCTTGGAGTCACATCGCCCCGGACTTCGTCACCAGGTTGCCTATGTCACTGGGCAAATCGGTAATCTTAGTCGTCATGAACCGCTTCTCCAAGGCGGTCCATTTTATTGCTTTGTCGAAGCTTCCTTCAGCTTCTGAGACTGCGCAACTAATGGTAGACTACATTTTCCGGCTACACGGTCTTACCTTTGGATTGCGGTCCTCAGTTCGCAGCTAAGTTCTGGCACGCATTCTGCTTTCTGCTTGGTGCCTCGTGAGTTTGTCATCTGTTTTCCAACCTGAGACGAATGGACAGACGGAGCGCGCTAACCAGACGCTTGAGAACACTCTGCGTTGCCTGGCTGCCTCTAATCCTACATCCTGGAGTGTACACCTGGCCTGGGTTGAGTAAGCCCATAACACTTTGTGCAACGTGTCCACAGGGCTCTTGCCTTTTGAAGCTCAACTGGGGTATCAGCCCCCATTATTCCCTGAGCTTGAGAGGAACGTAGAGGTTCTCTCTGCGGCATCTTTTACTCAGAAGTGTAGCTCTGTTTGGAGGGGGGTGCGCATGGCTCTTCAGCGCGCTGCGGCTAGATACAAGGTTGCGGCTGACAGGCGACGCCATCCTGCTCCCTCATTCAGGGTGGGGCAACACGTGTGGCTCGCTACGCATGATCTTCCTCTAAGGGTGGAGTCTCGCAAACTGGCTCCCCGGTTTATTAGGCCGTTTAAGATCATACAGCGTATAAATCCGGTTACCGTGAGATTGCAGCTCCCCCCGTGCTATGCGTATCCATCCCACTTTTCATGTCTCTCGGCTAAAACCAGTTTTTATTAGCCCTCTGGCCTGTGCGGACAAGCCACCGCCGCCTCCTCGGATGATGGAGGGAGATCCAGTTTACACTGTCCGGCGCATTTTAGCCGAGAGACGGGTTGAGGTTCCCAATTTTTTGTAGATTGGGAGGGGTATGGCCTGGAGGAACATTGTTAGGTTCCCTCCAGAAACATCCCGGACCCTCAACTTATCAACGATTTCCGGGGTCGCAGGCTTGAGGGATCGTCTGGGGCTGTCCCTTAGAGGGGGGGTCCTGTCATGATTTCTCAGCCTGCTCTTCTCTTGTTAGCCACTTCCCTGTGGAGCGCTCTTGTAACGTCTCTTTCTTTTGTTTTCGTTGTCCGTTCCGTGTTTTGGTTTTTCTTTCAGCTCAGTGTTTTCACATGTGCAGCATTTCCTTTCATTATTTAAACCTTGCGTCGTTTTTTGTTTGACGCTTCCATATTGCCATTAATTTAACAAGGAAAGCCGGTAATTCACGGTATAGGACTGACAGATCGTTACGTCCGTTTAACCTCCACTTGTTGTTACACAGGACTTTTGGGTGTCATTAGAGTTAGTTAAGAACTTAACCTTTTACTTTCTGCCCTTTGTTTGTTCCTTCGCAGAACCTCTCTGTCTCCCTGTTCTAGACAGATCTGTCTTCGCCGTCTTGTTACTTCTCGTTTGTGTTTTTCGGTTCGCACTTGTGTGAGCTTGAGGTCTTTTTTTTTGTTTGTCTTGTCATAATCTATAGTTCAGAATACTTCGCCCGATACGGGTCACTTTACGTTTGGTAGCGATTACTCTCATTTTCAGGAGAGTTTATTATTTCTTCTATTGTTGTTTATTCCCTGTTTGCGGGTTTACCCCCCGCTTTTGTGGTGTTCTTATTAGAGCACTTAAAGAACCCCCACTGTCGCGTTTGCTCCTTCGTTCCGTACGCTACCCTGACACTTCACTGATAAGATCTTCTTAATGTCAAGTTAGATTGTGCTCTGTGACGCACAAAAATACACCACAGAAAAAGTCCCTGGCTCAGTACTTTTACCCACAACTGATGTGTGGTGTCCAGGTAAAATGTCAACTCAATGTGGTCATTACACAAAGTGCTGTCTGCTGTGGGTGAAACTGTGAATAAATACTATACTGAAACAATGCCATGTTTTATGCCTGACCTGCTGCAGCTTTTTCACATTGTTAATTTTCATCTTTTCAATGGAAAAATGAATGCAAAGATTTCATAGATACATGCATACATACAGTTGTGGTCAAAAGTTGACATACACTTAGGTTGAAGTTGAATTTCATGTTAGCAAACTATAGTGTTGACAATTCGGTTGGGACATCTACTTTGTGCGTGACAAAAGTAATTTTTCCAACAATTGTTTACAGACAGATTATTTCACTTTTAATTCACTATATGACAATTCCAGTCAGTCAGAAGTTTACATACACTAAGTTGACTGTGCCTTTAAATGTTTAATATTTGGTTGCATATCATTTGGCTTTGCATGCCATGACTTCCTGATTTCTGTGGTCCAACAACATCAAAAGACTCTTGATATTTTATTTTCTGGTACTCTTACAAGCGATACTATAACGTCTCTGCATTTGAAAGGATCTCTATGGGAATTGGGGGGGTGGGACTAGATTTAGCTGTAAATTACACTAGAACAGTATGGAACACATGGTTGGGTAAATGGCTGTAAGTCAGCAAGGGTCTGATGTATCAAACAAGCCTTAAACCATCACTCTGCTGCCAGAAATACAATAGATATGGATGGATAACTTGAAGGGTTTCTTCTCCTGACTTATTTTTTCATAGTGTTCAATAGAAAGATTTGTCAGGAGAAACAACCCTTAAAGGGATCCATCTATGTCTACTGCATATCTGGCTTGTTTGATACATCAGACCCTTGATGACTTACAACCATTTTACCAGTCATTTATTCCAAAAGGTTCCAACATAATTTACTCCTAAATCTAGTCCCACCCCCCAATTCCCATAGAGATCCATTCAAATGTAGTATCTCTTGTAAGAGTACCAGAAAATAAAATATCAAGAGTCTTTTGATGTTGTTGGGTCCAGATATCAGAAAGTCATGGCATGCAAAACCAAAAGATATGGAACCAAATATAAAAAATGTAAAGGCACAGTCAACTTAGTGTATATGTAAACTTCTGGCCCACTGGGATTGTGATATAGTGAATTAAAAGTGAAATAATCTGTCTAAATAATTGTTGGAAAAATGACTTGTGTCATGACTCATGCAGAGAGTAGATGTTCTTGCCAACACTATAGTTTGCTAACATAAAATCTGTTCAGTAATTAAAAATTAGTTTTAATGACTTCAACCTAAGTGTATGTAAACTTTTGACCACAACTGTACACACACACACACACACACACACACACACACACACACACACACACACACACACACACACACACACACACACACACACACACACACACACACAGAAGCATGTGATGTCAGCCGCTGCTTCTGCAGTTGGCAATTCTCCATCCCTAGGCAATAACCTGCAGATACTGATACAGAACCACTGAACAGTTATGTAAATACTGCATACCAAATGTTTATTTCAAATGTGATTGCCAAAGTTGAAGCCTTGCAAAAGACCTGCTGATGTGGTCATTGTTTTTTTCACACCATCTACACAGTATTTTGTAATGAATCAATTTCACACCCATTGACAGCTCCCTATTAAATGCACAGGTTTATTGAATTGGCAGTTACTCAGTGCTGTGTGTTCTATAATTATATATTGGTCATTTTCTATTTAGTGGCATCAACTATATCGTGTTCTGTTTTTGTCGCCCTCTAGTGGTAAGTTAACTGTGAAAGGAAAACATAATAGCCTGAAGGAGAGAACAGGCTTTAATATGTTGTGTTTATTAGGTATTCGTCCGACTGGCCTGTTCTTATCTGAAAGTGAAACCTATAACATGAAAAGAAATCCTATAGTTACGGGGAAATGCTAGGCCACATGAAAAAGGCTGCTTCCTGTAGCAAATTCACCCAAACTTCTGCTCCTTGCTTCCTGTCACCAAACCTCAACTTCAATGAAAAGAGGTATCTTGTCAGATCATCAACCCACATCCCTCCTTTTTTTGTTGCATTTGAGCAGTCCGGACAGTTTTTAGAAGAGAATAAACACAATAATTCACATACTGTTACAAAAACTATTATTGATTCAAAGGTTAGATGGTTCACTCACACACACACACACACACACACACACACACACACACACACACACACACACACACACACACACACACACACTTTACTTTTACTTAGTTTTTTAAATATAGAACTTTTTCAGTGTGCATCACAACCAATACAAACAGTTCTTAAAGGTTTTTAAAAAGTAAAGAAAAAAAAAACAATTATAAGAAGAGAAAAAAATATGTGGAAATAGAATCACATCAGGATTACAGGATTACATCATGTGAAATCAGATATAAATAAATAAAAATAATAAAAAAACAGACCCAACCAAGCAAACATGAGGCAAGCCCAATGAAACATTAACAAAAACCATTAACATTAACTTATAAAAATGGGTTTTCAGATGAGATTCAAAACAGGCGACGGACTCAGCAGTTCTAATGTTCAGAGGAAGGCTCTTCCAGAGTCCCGGAGGCTTAATTGAAAAGGAATGATCATCTTTTTTATTTCAACCTAGACTCTGGAACAACCAACACTTGCCTTTTCAGCATGCCTAAGAGGTCACAGACAGCAACATGGAGTTAGGAGCTCAGCAATGTAATCTGGAGTCAGACCATGCAATTCCTTAAAAATAATGAGTGAAATTTTAAAATCCATTCTACAACTTAATAGAATTGCAAAAATGCTAAGATTGGGGTAATATGCGTCCTCGGCTTTGTTCTCGTCCGAAGTCTTGCTGCAGAGTTCTGTATTACCTGCATGCGAGCCAAGGATTGATGATTCACACGAGAGTATAAAAGTGCTGCAGTACCCCAACCGTGAAGAAGAAATAAAAGCATGAATATTTTTTTCAGTGTCTTTAAAAGACAGGATAGTTCTTACATTCGCAATGTTTCTGAGTTGGTGGCAACATGGCTATGCTAGCTTTTTTGTATGATGTTCAAAATGTATAGGTTCAGAGATTACACTGACATGTCCAGAGGAAGACTGTACATTTTAACCAAGAGACCCCAGATTCAACTTGATTTGATCAAATACCGGCTTTCAGCCAATAATAAGAACCTCCATTTTTAGACAGTTGTACAAACTACCAATTACATTAAAATAGAATAGAATAGAACAACTTGACTTTTCCCATTAGAGAACAACAGCAAAAAATACATAGACATTAAATAGAATCGTTGCATCAATGAAACTAATTAAGTGAATTCAAGTGGAATACAGTTCTAATAAAATTGTTATTCCTTAAACAAACTTGTTGTGTGTCTCCACTCTGTTACGGCCGTAACACAACCATGATTCATAATACAATGAAAGTAGTTGAACTACAGCGAAGCTATCCTAATTAGAAATGCAGCTTTAGAATTATTCAATTAGTTAATTACTACAAAAAAATGTCATTCAAACCATTTTGCTAAAAACATTATCAAAAACCTGAAAATGATCATGTTTCCTATACATGACGTGCATGTGAGATATGCCCTCTGTTTGTACACGTGGAGAACCTTTATACAGCTCAGTGTGGGGAACCAGCAAAGTGTGGCAATTATCAAGCATGGGAGCAGAGTGCTTCTCACCAATCAGGATTAGAGAGAGGGAGAGCGGTGTTTGAAGGGGTTTAAAGAAGGGTTTTGGAAACAAATATTTTAGGGCCAAAACTATTTGGTAGTTCTTTAACTGCACCTCAAAAAAACATTGCTACAGATTTTCTCAATTTTTTTAAATAAGAGGCAACTTTGAAATTGGTCTAATTGTTAAAAACTGAAGTGTCAAGATGTAGTAATATATAATAAAACAGAGCTGTTTCTGAGCTATGATGTTTTTGAAACTCCTGACTGCAATTTTTCAAAAATATTGTTTTAAATTGCAGTCAAAAGTCGCTTTGCTACAGATTTTTTAATAAAAAATAAAATAAAAGGCAAATTTTAAATTGTAAATGTTGCTTTTTTTAAGGCGAGGCTCAACAATTGCACAAATAAAGTAATATAGAAAATCAGGAACAAATGCACTATAAAGCGAACTATTTAAAATTAAATGAATGTCTGAACCTATTGCTCCAACAACATCTTTAAAGAGTGGAGGGGATAACATCTAGAGAACATGAGGAGGGTTTCATATGGTATACAATGTCTTTCATATCTATAGGCTTGGAAGAATTCAACAAATCAACATGCTGACTGGATACATCAGTAAAGTGACAGTAAAAACCCAGTCAGATTCAAGATTTCCATGAAAAGAGAGAAAAAAACTCAATAGAAGATGAGACAGAAATAACAGTGAAGAGTTAAGAAGGCAATCTATTGTATTCGATAAAAACCTGAACTTTTGGCTGTCCTCGGTTAGATTAGAAAGGTATACTGATCTGGCACACACAAACAGATAACACGGGAGGATCATTGTGTTTGAATTTGTTTATTGTTTTATTGTCTGAGAATAAAAGCTAAATACAACAGTGCACAACAGTAACATGCAACATACAATACTGGCACAGTGAAGGTATGTTTCATTCCTATGGGCTGTCAGAGAGTCAGTCTGGCATTAGCAGCACACTTATAAAAACTGAATACAAAAAACCAAGACAAAATTCAACTCAATGTGAAAGAAAAACAGCCTTCAATCAGCATTTTCTGTGTAAAAACACCTTTCACAAGTATCCACAGCAAAAACAATGATGTCAAAAATATATGCAAATATAACATATCTTTCAAAAAATACTGCAGTTAGTAAATGCTACAGTTTTTTAGTCTCAATTGTGGCCTCTGGCAAAAGCCACGATAATGTCCCGAAAGCCAAATCTGAGAATATACATGATACACCACAAAAAAACTTAAGTGAAGTAAAAGGCAATTCAAGCTTTGAGGGACAATCCTGTCTAAAATTATTAAGAACCTGTATAAGTGACCTGCACTTGCACATAAATACCATGACCTTAAAAACATGTCTTAGCACATAAAAGCATAAAGGTGTCCCAGCACAAATGTATGTTTTGCCAATATTGCATATTTGAACAAAAATAATAAAAACGAAACATACTGCTCATTAACATTTTTTGTAATGGCCCATCAAGAGATAATTGATGATGATGCAAATTTTATCCATTTTCCTGGGGCACAAACTACTTGCATAAAACAACTACCTACATTAGAAAACTGTATTAAGGCGAAAAAAAATTTCATAGCGAAGATTTTTTCAAATGGACTTATTGCAGTAGGTGTTCATCATTTCCATCACTGACATATACCCACCACTAGAGGGCTCAATTCTCTCTGAGGCCGATCTATCAAGAGTTCCCTCTAGTGGTCCTGAGGCGTTACTGCTAGCAGGTGCTGTATCTGTGTCAAAATCATGAAAGGGGAGGGGAGGCAAAGAGATGTTGGGAAGGTGAGGGGGTAATGGGATGGGAGAGGGGGTCACATGACCAGGTAGTGAAAAAGGGAGGATGCTTGGAGGAGGAAGAGTGTCCATTTCATTTGGCCCATACTCAATTTCACCCTCCTCTTCAATTTCACCCTCCTCCTCCTCCTCCTCCTCCACCTCTAGATTCCACTCCCTGCGGCCTGAATCCGTCTGTTTGGATTCCCCTGGAAGATCTCTGAGCTGCTCGTAGGAAGAGCTGGACGGGAGAGGGTCGTCCCCTTCCCCACCTCTCTTCTCCTCAGAGCGCCCAGCCTCCATCTGGTAGCTGAAATACACCGGGCAAACCTCAATCTTATAAGAGTCAGGGTATTTAGAGTAGAAGTAGCCCATGTTGGAGAAGCAGGAAGAGCCAGCGCTGCTGTCCCACAGCTCCGTGGGCTCGCTCGTGTGCTCGCTGTGGAGCAGGGCGGTGACGTCCTTGGCTTTGCACACCTCTACAGCAGAGATGTCCTCCAAACTCTGAGGGACCTCAAAGGATTGTGGGGCAAACATGGGACTCAACCATTTCTGGACAGGACAGGAGAGAGAAACAGGAGACTCAGGGACCAAAACCACAGGTAGAAAACAATGAGCAAATTAATACACCTGGGTAATTCAGACCCGCATGTCTTCTTCCACTGCTACACAGGAAGTATATCTTAAGGTTTTTCTATTATTTACCAGCATAGTGTTGGCTCCACAACAGTGAATCATATTTATAGATTTGCTGAAATAATGGTGCAAGATCCATGGAACATGCAAAAATATTGAAACAATGCTTTTGATCCCTGGGCTGGCCTCAAACCAAGATTAGAGCGAGCAGCTGTTTCTGTCTACAATTAGAGTGCCTGTGTGTTTCTGTCACTTTGAGAAAATGAAAGAAACTGCCTCAAACAGCTGAGCTAGAACTGCATTTCCCAGGGAACCCGGCGCTTTCTGCGTGTTGCACTTCTTTCTACAGTGCGTTAGCGTAGTGCCTCACTTCACACACTAAAGATCGTTAAACGCTGCGTCAGAGAAATCCAATCCTTCAGTTAAAGACATATTAGGCTTGTGGCTGGTGACTCTGATTGCAGTTCCATTAAAATCATTCATTTACAAGCCACCAGTTTATTCTCCAGAAGCGGCGGGCAGCGGGCCTTCCAGTGACCTTTGTGATTTACCTGGAAATTCCCTCCATGGTCAGAATTTAGCGCATGGAAGTAGGTGGAGGGGTTTGGCACATGTGGCAGTTTCAGCCTGTAAACCCTGGAAAACAATACATAATGAGCAGAGAAACGCAGCAAAATGGGTCCTGTGCTTTACTGAGCATGTGCAACAAGACCTTCCTATCAGCACGTGACCCTCCACCACCCTAAAGCACTATCATTGACGCATCATAAGTACTGAATCTATGGTGTATGAGTCTCCCCACAGATGCAGTGTGACAGGTTGGCCTTTGCGTGATGACACGTTCACCCATGAGCCCTTCCCTGGTGCTCACCAGCCAGCTCTGTGGTATTTCCAGGAGAACAGGACCAGAAGGGCAACAACAGCGGCCACCAGCCCCAGAGTCAACTGCAGCTCTGGGCCTGGACCTGGGAAAGACATGGACTTCTCTAGAGGGGGGTGACAGAGTGAGAAGATTAGAGAGAGAGAGGGATTGGAAAATGGAGAGGGGGAAGATAAGTACATTAGATAAAGAGAGTCCAGAGCTCTCAAATACAATTGCGTAAACAAGAGGAAAAACATCCAGCAGAGATTATTTAACTGATTCTTTCACTGCTATTGCTTTCGAAAAATAACTGACACATTACAAGTTCAACATTCAAAACTGGGGTAGTCACTTGAATTAAGAGACGTTACCTCTTTCAGGGGGCCTCCCGACCTCTGACCTCCAGGAAGCAGTGGGGCTCCAGCTGCTCCACACCCCTTTGAGGGAAATGCCCTGAGACTCTGAGGGTTTCACTCGAACCCTGGCCTCATAGGACCGTCCCATTTCAAGCTTGTCCTCGGCTAGCTCTACTGACATCTCTTTGGCCGTGAGGTTCCTTGACATCGCATTCTGAGACAGACACACAGACAGACAGAGAGACTTGATCATCAGGTCGGTGATGCAGAGCGGGTCAGAGTTCACCTGAAAACCGACTGATGTCCCGTGACACGTACACTCCAGTAACACACCTGTCAGCACCACTCACCTGCCATGACTGCTCTGACCGTTTGAACTGCAGTTCGAAATAATAGCTGCGGATCCAATTTGAATGGGGAGTGCCGAGACTCCAGGAGATGTTCGACTTGGCTATCACTGGTTTACTGGGGGGGTGCATTTTTACTGCCAAATAAAAACAGCAACAAAAGTTAGTTAATTAATCCGTCATACAGTGCAGTCAATTTTCTTCAACACAGAGCTCAGTTCTATATCATCACAAAGGTGCCAAGAAAGGTGTACAAATAACTCAACCATTTAAACGCGTATGGTAGTTGTCTTGTGTGCCCTTCCAGTACCAAACAGGAAGAGAGTAAAGGGGAATCACACAGACCATACACTCACAAACTCAGACTGACGCAGGACAAAGATGCACAAGGGTGCTTCAAACGCAGAGCAGAGCCCTTTGTAAAATCAGAGGCAGTCACCATTCAGTGCCGGCCGGTATTCCTTCAATCTGGCAACCACAGAGTCTCCACACACAACAGAAATGGTCACGTTGTAGTAATAACCGTTTACCTAAAATGGAGGAATAACAGATACAAAAGAAACAATCACAGAAACAGGTTTTGTGGCAACTGCTCAGAGAATAAAATCAGGAAACAAGAGTGCTATTGTCATTATTATTGTCATGTGCTATTTTGTCATTAAACGAGTCGATACTCTGATTGGTCGATTCTCTGAAATGTAACTCAACTCTGTGGCCTGGATTCAATCAAAATTTGCCCTTAACTTAAAAAAAAAAAGCCAATTCCCACTCCAATCTGAAATGTCCAACTGTCTGGAACGGCAGCCGCGCTCCATGCACGAACCACCTTGCCAAGTCAGAAGAGCTGGAACATCCACGGCTCTCCTCCGAAAGAACCACAGCTGTTTCTTTAGCTCTCACAGAGCAGCGTCGGAGGAAGACCTTTCACGTTCGGCTTTGACATGCACTCTTACGAGCCCCCTTAGCAGCCAGCAGGGGTCGCCCAAGAGTGATGAAATGCGGATCCATTTTCCGAACCCTCCCATACCCTGGGTGATGCAGGTGGCAGTTGTACATCACCCTGTGGAGCTACCGGCCACGCTCAGCACAGGCACGGTCCGGATTCTATTTGAGACCATGAGGCTAATTCATGAACCACATTGTGGTTGGCTTAACCAAATGAGCCATCTCGCTGCCCGCCAACATTTTCCCGTTTTACTCGAAATGTAAATTAATTGTTTGTGATTTTCATCACACGCACAGTTCGTGAGTGTATCAATCACTTCAATCACTCTGCACAGTGTGCTTATGGGGGAGGAAACCATCACCGGCGTGAGTCGAAGTTAAAGCCAAATGTGGACTGAAGCCAGACCACAGAGTTCCCCCTCCATTTTAGCAGTTATGATTGGTGAAGACTAAGGACAGAAGTAGATTGAATCCAGCCTGATTGCATTCATATATGTTTATACTAAACAATATGTTATATGTATATACTACTGTATGTATATACAGCCGTTAAACAAAATAACAGAAACACCAAAACGGACTTTGAACTAACTAAATTACAATTACCAAGGCCAATTTGCAGTGTGTGTCAGGTATTAACCAGGCCTGACAATCATCACTTTGATATCCGAGTATCCAAAGCAACAAGAACTGACCAAAGAATTCCAAAGAGGCCCGAAATGCAGCTGCATGGCACAATTATTAAATGTGCTAAGGGGAACAGTCACAAATTATTAAAAACATATCCCATAATCCCTGAAAACCTGGAGAAAACCAAAGAAAGCCTTCAGTCCACAATGTCTGCTGTCAGATATCGATAATTGATTATTGTTAAATATGGCGGTGGATCTGTAATGATTTCTGCATGGTCCAATATCCCATGACACAGAATTCAGAACTTGTACGATAGCATTCCAAGAAGGAGTGAAGCTGTTCTTACGGGAAAGGGTGGCCCTATTACTTGTTACTTGCTATTCATACACTGTTAGGTGTTTCTGTTATTTTGTTCAGCCCCTGGATATATGCTACATACTTTATATGCAGTTTTTCTCAAAATAATCAAGTGTGAAAATAAAAATAGTAGAGGTAGTGAAATATTGCATTTAATATCAAAGGAACCCTGGTGGAAACTTTATGTCAAAGATTCAAATTTATATTTTCAAATTTATAACCTCTTTAAAAACAAGCTGGCAGGTTCTGAAGGCACGGCCCTGACCCTCCACTGGTGTTAGATCACAACGTTTCCTGCAGGAACAAAAAAAAATATATATATATATTGAAAGCTATTCTGCTCTTTCAGATATTTGGATTCAGTCTATTGGCAGTACCTGCCATTGCTGACCACCTTCCCATATCCCTTGGAATGATACGTACCCATGTCCACGTTTTTCTTGGAGAACACAGTGCTCTTCCGGTGGTTTTCCTGAACTGTTCCAAGTACAGCTAATGTTTTTGACGTAATCATTGAAACAAGTCAGGTCTACGGAGAGAAAGGACACCCAAAAACTACTTGGAAGCCATACCTTTATATTGGGATTTATGGTTAATCTTACTTAACTCTCCTAACACATTAGGCCTTTATGACATAATAAAAAATAATAGATTGTCTATCTATCTATCTATCTATCTATCTATCTGTCTATCTGTCTATCTATCTGTCTGTCTGTCTGTCTGTCTGTCTGTCTAAGTTTCTCTGTCATTTGTCTGTCATTCCTGCTCAAGACAATAACATTTGAGGTATTGCTGGCATACTTGACTTTACAGGACAGAGAGCCAGGTGTTCCCTCAGGTGAGCTTACCTTGCAGCGAGAGGCCAGTGGGCGTGTGCACAGCGAGCAGGAGAAAGAGAAATACCGACCACGGGACCTCCATCACTGCTCCTACAGACGCATTCTGAATGGACAGATACACTTATTTTCACGGCTGTATGTCTGTTAACATTGCTTTCAGCTGCAATCTTTTATGCATGTAGAACATACTGCACACAGCACATGTTGGTATATTTTTCAAAACAGTATGGGCTTGATTTACTAAGATTTTGAGCGTGCGCAAAACCTTTTAGCGCACGCAAAACCAATAACATGACCAATGATTGGTAATGGTATTTGTTTTGCACCAATCATTGGTTGTGTTATTAGTTTTGAGTGTTCTGAAAGGTATTACACACGCTAGAGATCTTAGTAGATCAGGCCCTATGTATTTTTAAAAAATGTTACAATGCATGACAACTGAGATTCCTTATTTTGCGATGAAATGGTGTTTGTTTCATGTCGTACCAGAACAACCGGGCGGTCAGTAGGCTGGACTAACAGCGGCTGCCGAAGTGGAGAGGTTGGAGCCGCTGAGAGATACGACAGTGGGCACTCGTACACGGCACAGCGCTGGAGAGCATAAAACCCACCCTGAAAAAACGTGAAACAAACAAACAAACGGCACCTGCAACGTCAACCGTGACCAAATGAGCTGAATCCCCTCTGCTTGCAAAAGAAGAACATCGCGTTTGCAACGTGTATTAATATTAGCAGTGAATTTAGAGGGGGCGAGTGGGGGCTGCATACGGTTAACAAAAAAAACTCCAAAACTCCCAAATAGGGTCATGCAACTTGGCATTGAGCATAAAATAATATTGCATTTCAGGCATTTGTCCTACGCTCATATACCCAGAGCAACTCACATGACCTTTTGCAGTTGTACATTGTATCAATTTATAAGGCAGGACACATAGAGCAATTCAGGGAAGGTACCTTGCTCAAGGGTACAACAGGAGTGCCTTACCTGGGATTCAAACCGGCAAGCTTTGGGTTAGAAGCCCAGTTGCCTAACCATCACGTGAGGTCAAGCTGAAAGGTTCCGCTCTGCGGCTCTCTAACGGTGACTCATTCCACGCTGATCACCAAAACGGTTCGGTAATAACGCAACTCCAGTAACGCGGCACCATTAAAACTAGTGTGAAATTGACTCCTCTTCTGATGTAGATAAAGGTACATGTTTTTTCACATACAATTTTATGAATTCAAGAGCTGTATTTGTTGATTATGAAAATTAGCATTCTGCAGAGACCTATAGTCATTATGTAACCACTAAAACAGAAAGGCCTCTTGCAAATCTTTTTTCTACTTATGCAATGTTCTCAGTAGGACAGAAGATAATTTAAAAAATGCTGACAGAAAATTGTCATCCAGCAATGATTGCATCTCAAATCCAAAATCAAGGTGGGTTCACTTGACTGTTTAATCATTCTGCTCAAATTATGACAGAAAATAACTGTCATTCTATGCCGTCACGCTAACATTTCATAAAAATGTACAAAGAGTTACCTCTCATTCCAGCTGTCCGGCAGTCCAACGGACAATCCAGTTCTGCCTCTCTCTCTCTCTCTTTATGAAACCTCTGTCCTGTCTTTCTTTCAGTCACTTCTTTTCTTTCTCTCCCTTTGCATCATCTCTCCCGTCTTTTGCTGTCTACCCTATTTCACTTACTGTCAGCCCCCTCTCTCTCTCTCTCTTTCTCTCTGTGATGATGATGATGATGACGAGAATGAAGACATCCTGGTCTCAGCCCAGTGACATTTGATGGCAGCGCATGTAAACCCGCAATTTCGCTCTGACCCTGACAGTTGTATCTCATACCGGAAGCCACGGTGGAGCCAAAAAAAGAAAAAAAAGTGTATCACCTGTATCACCTCTCTCTCTCTCTCTCTCTCTCTCTCTCTCTCTCTCTCTCTCACACACACACACACACACATACACTTTGTGTATACGTTTTTATGTGGCGCGAGCGCGAGCACTACAAATGAAGCCCTGGGGCCTGCTGTCACTCGTGAAGGTAAAAATAGAGTGAATGTGAATGCGATCCCCTGCTAAACCACATCCTGCCAATAAGCCCCAGCAAAGGCAGAATAAACATTAGTGCGCAAGCCTGAATAACTACATCTAAGGGGAGGGGAGGGGGGTCTGCATTTACTGTAAACATTTATGAGATGACATTTGCATTTGCATTTGAGCATTCAACCGCTCTCACAGATTACATTTTGACACACAATCCATTTACACAGCTGGTTATTTATTTTAGATTAAGTATCCTATTAATTCAGCTCTCATAGCGTGTTTAACTGCACCATGCAACATGCATGCGCACACAGACCCCTCAGCATGGTTACTGGACCCGTTAGTGTACATGGGGGTACATGTGCCATGCACACATAAAATAGGGACATTCATATTGCACACGTATGCAGAGAACGGCACGTGGTCGACCTGCTTTTGGTCATTAACTGATTCAGTTCTGGATTATACAAAATAGGTAAAGCACTGCGTTCCAAATCCATTTCAAATGTGAGCGTGTTTTATTATTCTACGAAACTAATTTAATTAACATGAATTAATAATCTATGACCGGAGCATATCAAAAGGGTTCAGCAGCCAAACGATTCTGGCCCACTTTGTGGAAACAGACCAGTCTGTAAAATGTGAGGTTCCGTTGCATATATGCAAATATTCAGAAGTCATATAGATAGCTTTTCCTCTTCCTGGGTGGGGAGTGATGGATGTTTGAGTTTATTAAGACACTGAGTTAAAATAGCAAGTCTCAATTTCAAAAATATTTTAACCAATGAAAGCCCTGGTAAAAAAAAAAAACTGATCTCGTACAATGAGATCTCAAGAACAATCTTAACCTTGTAGTCTGTGTAAGTTGCTTTGGATAAGAGGGTCTGCTAAATCTCATAACAGCATAAGACAGGCATGGATGGAGCAGGGGGCGAGGCGAGTTTGAGTACAGATACCCAAGAACCCACAGTGGCATTTAAACTTATAGAGCTTCCTCAGAAGTGCTGAGATGGGCGAACTTCAGTCTGGGGCACATTCTGCAAAAGGACAACAACAACTACAAATGAAAGGAGATGTATTTCACACCTCCATTTACCCGTGCACTCGAGCGCTGTTTGTCACCTCGACGACCAGATTCTTTCTCGAGGACCTCTAACGGTAATCTTGTTGCCGAGGCGCCACGACTCCGGCTTAAAGGTCAGAGTCCGCTTTAGGGCGGAAACGAACACTGCAGTGGTGCGTCGCTGGTGTACAAACATTTAAAAAAAACTCCAACTGCAGACCACATTAAGGTTTAGAGGGGGAGGGGGGCAGTGGTGTCAACGAGAGGCGGTCCGCACAAAATAAACTGAGAACAAACACATACTCCTGAGGAAGTGAAGAATCATGAATTTCAGGCCCTGAAGATAAATGCCTACTGTTTAGAGAAGGATACAACCTCTTCGGTAAAGAGGATCACGCATACAGCTCTGGAAAAACTTAAGAGACCACTGCAAGATTATCAGTTGTCTCGTTGTTATTTTGGTTTTGTACTCTAGCACTTAAGTGCAGACTGTCAGCTTTAATATTTCCATCCATATCAGATGAACCGTTTAGAAATTATAGAACCTTTTACATTACATTACATTTTGTGCATAGTCCCCCCCATTTTTGGGCATCAAAATATATTGGACAGTTTAACATAATGTAGAATAAAGTAATCATTTTTATATTTGGTGACATAGCCTTTGCATGCCATGACTTTCTGATATCTGTGACACAACAACATCAAAAGACTTTTGATATCTTATTTTCTGGTACTCTTACAAGCGATACTATAACCTCTCTGCATTTGACTGGATCTCTATGGGAATTGGGGGGTGGGACTAGATTTTGCTGTAAATTACACTGGAAGAGTATGGAACACATGGTTGGCTAAATGGCTCTAAGTCATCAAGGGTCTGATGTATCAAAGAAGCCTTAAACCATCACTCTGCTGCCAGAAATAGATATGGATGGATAACTTGAATGGTTTCTTCTCCTGACTTATTTTTCCATAGAGTTCAATAGGAAAATTTGTCAGGAGAAACAACCCTTAAAGTGATCCATCCATATCTACTGCATATCTGGCAGCAGAGTGATGGTTTGAGGCACGTTTGATACCTCAGACCCTTGATGACTTACAGCCATTTTACCAACCATGTATTAGATACTGTTCCAGCATTATTTACAGATAAATCTAGTCCCACCCCCCAATTCCCATAGAGATCCATTCAAATGCAGAGACGTTATAGTATCACTTGTAAGAGTACCAGAAAATAAGATATCAAAAGTTTTTTGATGTTGTTGTGTCACAGATATCAGGAAGTCATGGCATGCAAAGAATATGCGACCAAATATTAAAAATGATTACTTTATTCTACATTATGTAAAACTGTTCAATATTTTTAATGCCCAAAAATGGGGGGGGGGGGGGGGGGCTATGTACAAAAGGTTCTATAATTTCTAAACGGTTCATCTGATATGGATGCAAATAGTCACAAATTAAAGCTGACAGTCTGCACTTCAATCATTGTCATTGTATCCTTTCAAACTCAAAGTGCTAGAGTACAGAACCAAAATAACAATGAGGCAACTGATAATTTTGCAGTGGTCTCTTAATTTTTCTAGAGCTGTATATACGTATGTGTGTGCGCGCGTGTGTGTGGGTTGGTGGTGCCCTTCATGTACCCTGACCCTGATACAGAGTGACCCCATGTTTTAGAAAATTTATTTTGCAGTATGTAATACTTTTCACTCTGACCCTAACTCTAAGACCAACCAAATGACCGACCAGCTCCCCAGAAGTTACGACGGCACCTTCCTTTCACCACCAGATGGCAAAGAGGCCATTAAAAAGGTCATCCTCACAGCCCAGCTTTAGACCACAGCTAAACAGACCTTTGTTTGATCACACTGGAAGACTACGATAAAAACTTTCTCACATGTGATATATATTGCAACCAGACCAGTGATGAAAGCCTCATTTACAGTGCTTTCAGTACCGGTAGCTCTGATGCACGTTCCAGACGGTTGTGGTCCTTACGTTTGAAAATGTCGTCAAATGGTGGCTTCTCTCCACTGCGTCTCTGATGACTCTCGTTGAAAAGGGCCCCCTGACCCACAATCCAGGCATCGGCCTTCGTTTTAAACTGTTGTCCTACTAACATTAAAAGATTGAGACCACGGAGGCAGAGCGTTTTACCAGAGAACTCACACAGGAAGCAAAGATTACTGTGCCTCAATTCTCTTCTTGTTTTGCTCACCAAGCTGTGTTTTTTACTGAAAGTAACATAACTGACTAAATAATAACGATAATAATAGTAATAATAACAATAATGCTGGTTAGAGAGATGCATAAAGTAGTTCCCTTGGTACTGTTATAATACTTGTGATAGGTAACCTCAGACTTAAACAGCCACGATTTTTAGAGTATCAGCCATGAACGTGACAGTCTGGGTTTTTTTTGTGCCACACTAGTTTTTCTGTGCAGTGGGTAGCCAATGAAAAAGAACAAAACCTTATTCATCTACCAGCATTACACATTAGGTTCCTTAAAATGAATTTCTCCTGTCAGCTAAGCTTCTCTGGAAATGCCTCCGCTGCTCATCCCAGGCTGGCTCGTCATCATGCTGTAATTTGAGTAATAACGGCACACGCTGTTGGCGGATCGGTGAGGTGAGAGCTAGCATCAGCCAGTGGGCTGAAGGGAAGCTCTCTGTGGACTTCTGTCAGCAGTCGTAAGCACCAAGTCTTCTACAAACCCACAGTTTTAAAGAACGCCATCGAGAAGCCACAGCTTAAAGTGGACTGGAGAGCACTTTACAACAAATGGTTTTTTTTTATGAAAGAGAAAGACTTTATAAACCCTTTAAAAGAGATCCCAGTAGATGTGTGCGTGGACCAGAAGAGATCCTCTAACCCTAAGACTTTATAAACCCTTTAAAAGAGATCCCAGTAGATGTGTGCGTGGACCAGAAGAGATCCTCTAACCCTAAGACTTTATAAACCCTTTAAAAGAGATCCCAGTAGATGTGTGCGTGGACCAGAAGAGATCCTCTAACCCTAAGACTTTATAAACCCTTTAAAAGAGATCCCAGTAGATGTGTGCGTGGACCAGAAGAGATCCTCTAACCCTAAGACTTTATAAACCCTTTAAAAGAGATGCCATTAGATGTGTGCGTGGACCAGAAGAGATCCTCTAACCCTAAGACTTTATAAACCCTTTAAAAGAGATGCCAGTAGATGTGTGCGTGGACCAGAAGAGATCCTCTAACCCTCAGACTTTATAAACCCTTTACAAGAGATGCCATTAGATGTGTGCGTGGACCAGAAGAGATCCTCTAACCCTAAGACTTTATAAACCCTTTAAAAGAGATCCCAGTAGATGTGTGCGTGGACCAGAAGAGATCCTCTAACCCTAAGACTTTATAAACCCTTTAAAAGAGATCCCAGTAGATGTGTGCGTGGACCAGAAGAGATCCTCTAACCCTCACAAAAGCAGCGGTAATAAGAGCATCTACAGAACGAAGATAAGCACGTGCAGCTGACCCGAGGCTATCGCCACCGACGAGGCTCACAGCTGAAAGCCGCCTGTTGGGGAATTCTGTCCTGAGGGTAGTGATAAAGAAGAGAAGAGGAGATCCCACAGGATGCTCCTGATATTCCAAACCCAGAGAGGAAGAAAGGGAATGAGATAAAGAGAGATAGAGAAAAAAATATATACAGAGAGCAAGATAGACAGACCAAAAGAAAAATACAGAGAGCTAGATAGATAGAGGGGGGGGAGAGAGATTACACAATTTTTTAAAAAGTGGGTCAATGAGTTTTTGAGTTTTTAAATGTGAGAAGAACGGCACACGCACGCAAGTGCAAAATTACGCAAGAGTCTGAGCTCAAACCCAGACCAAAAAAACAGTAACGTGTTCCAGACGTGTGCATCTTACACGTGTACACAAATCTGCTATCATATTCCCCCTCCAGCAACAAGTACTGCTTCTCTGCAAATTACAGCAAGTCCTCAATGGCTCACATCATAGCCATATCAATACACACATCAATACACTGAGCCATATTGTGCCATATTATTGTTTGTTATACTATTTGCTTATACTTTTTGCTTGTTTTTTTTTAAGCTTTGGTGGGAATTTGAATCATAGTGCAACTTGAAAACTACTTGAAAATGGAACAGGGCTTTGCAACTCAGAGCTTGCGGGTTTGATTCCTACTGCTGGAACCCTAGCATCATGCTTCTACGCAATGTACGTTTTGTTTTTGTAAAAAATTGTAGTCTGTGTAAGTTGCTTTGGATAAGAGGGACTGCTAAATGTCTGAAATGTGATGTAAGCGTAATGTTCAAGTCAAGTCATAGCACAAGAAAGATATTCTCTGACTGGAAAAATTGTGTTTTTTTTCTGGGTAGGAGATCAGTCGAACCAAATCCAAAAGCTGGCCGAAGTCTGAGAGCAGCGTGCCGGCGTCGGGGCTCGATTGGGGATGACTTTGTCATACTCCGCTTGGTCCACAGACGCGGCTCAGACTGCATGGATTAAAGGAAGCGAACACAGACCTCAAAGTATCCATTTCCTGTGCAGTGGGCCCAAGACAGCTCTGCCATCTACTGGGGGCAGGTCCTTCATTAAGAACTTATGGAAACACATGGCATGATTTTACACACAACCAAAAAATGGTCAATGTTTGATCCTGGCCGCTGTCATAAGTTGAGGGGGGGGCTGCTGTTTACAAAAAAAAGAAAAAATCATATTTTATTCTTATGGAAAGTCTCAGGCTCAATCTCACATGTTATAAGTAGATTATAAGGAAACTGGACTCAAATGTGTGGACACATGCATGCATACGTGTGTATGTGATGTGTTAGTGTGTACGTTTGTGTCTGTGTATGTGTGTGTGAGTGTGTATGTGTGCTTTTGTGTGCGTGCGTGCGCAAGCATGTGCTGTGTATTCCTAGTCGTGGGCGTCAGCTTTGCTCATTGTAACTGCATCAGAAGATAATGTAAAGAATTACTAAAACACTGCCTGATTTACAGTTGTCCAGACGTCCAATTGAAATAATAATAATACTAATTTGACTTAAAAATGTGCTTATGACAGATCTTGCCTTGAATGTTGATGTGAACTAAATAAAGAAATGATTGATAATAATTTGTGCATTTTCCGCCAACTGTCGGTTTATTCCTTCATTCATACATTATATGTACACACACCTGGCATGCGTCAGCCCAAGTCTTTCAGAAAGATTCAAGATCCTTGCAAAGGTACAAAAACTGCTATAAAAATGCAATAAATTCACTCGCTCATTGATATTTCGATAAGAGATTGGGTGCTGAGTGGCATTCTGAGGCAAATTCAATAGAATTTCAGAACACACAGTGCAGCGTTGCATCCGGTTGGCAGTCATCTGAGTTTAAGGCATGTGTTTGATTTAATCGAAAAGAGACATCTTCAACATCTTGACATCAGAGTATCTTCACTCTTTCAAAACAAAGTGATATAAGACAAACAGTCCTCGAGTGCCCCTCTCTTTCGCTGATTCCACGGGGCAGTCCTTGTGTTTCTGTCTCCAAAGTAGCCCCTAATCTTTCAATGATTCATTTTCATTAAGCACTTTCATTGCCATCACCACATGATCCCTGTCTCACCCTCCTCTGGAGGGTATTTTATGGACCGTGCCAAACTTCTCTCCTTGGTTTGCCATTTAAAAATTATATTTTATTGTAGCCTCTATGAAATTCACATACTTCTACTGAAAATTTAAATATGATCTTCTACTTACATAGCAGTTTACAAGAATTACATACAGTGGATACACAGTCTGTCCTTTGAGTACAGTTGCTGGATGTAGTTGCTGGAACAGAAAGGAGAGACGCCATGCGGACTACCTCGGGCACAGGTGTGAATAACCCCCGCCGGCAGCCATGTCATATAACCTGCCCGCTGCCTAGTGCGAGCTCGGGGGAAGGGCACAGGTGTGCCGGCCTGCCGGACTCCGGGTTCAACTACTCGGGGCTCTGGAGGTCAGGTTACGACCTGCTCTGGTTACGATGCGCTCTGTTTACGACGCTCTTCTGTGCCATAAATCTTGCCCTCTTCCCAGGGACCGACGCCCAAATACAGTGCCGTCTAGGGACACCGCTATCGCTGGAGATGAAGGGATTAAGAATGTGAAAAAGGGGGAGGAAGGAAGAGAGAAAGCAAATAGAGGATAAAGGGGAAGAATAAGAATGGCTAAAAAGAGAATTTATCACGGAGACGGAAGGACACAGGAAGATGGAAGATGACAGGATTAAGAAAATGGCAAAGAAAAAAGACAGAGAGAGAGGGGGAAAGGGGGAGGACAGTATGAGAAATTAGACAAAAAGAGGAAGGATTTAAGGACAGCTGTGTGACCTCTGTGTCCGCCACTGGAAAACACAAATGACTTACATCTATTCCAACATCTGGGTCACAAAAAAAATCTGATTATAAAAAAAACTATTATAAATCAGATAATCAAAAACTTTGTACCTTTGCCAGAAAGGGGAATCACATTTGGTCCAAATCCATAACCTTCTTTTGCAAACACCTGATTTGTAAATGTCTCATTTCTAGCATATCATCTAAAATTATTGCAGTTGGAACAGCAAACAGACTTTTGGAAAGCTGGATTCATTGTATCATTATTACAGAAATAAGTCAGAAGTTTGGACTAGTGTTGACGTTTTGGAAATGAAGAGAGATCCATTTGATTGGCTTTTAAACATTTAAGAGCATATTTGCATTTATTCAGCGTTGAAGTTCTGCCAATGGGGAGAGGGGTTGGGAGGCAGCGAGAGAGAGAGAGCGCGCGCATGGTATTTTCCCTATCTCTTCCCAGCTGCGGATTGACTCAGCTGCAGTTGCTGAGAAAGCGAGCAGACAGAGGTGAGTTGACTCAGCCATGACGTGCATGTTTTCGCTCGCTTATCACTTTGACTTAGACACGTCACCACTTCACACCACCGTGACGCTTTATATTTTCAGCCTAACGCATTTTTAGCAAGTTTCATAGCATTTACCAACGTCGGGATACGCACAATTTTCAAGTTTGTTTAATGATGGGTAGCCTGCCAGTTTTGGATTATGATTAGGCTACTAGTTGAAGCAATTGACCGTGGCAGTTATAATTTTCATCATAAAATCCAACTGTTTGCCTACAAAAAATATATAGCCCACGTCAAATAAGCTATTTGCATTCCATCACATCTCATAAAACAGTGGCGGCGAATGAGAAGAGGTGCTCAACGTGGCCCTGCAAAACGAGGAAAACTGTGATAAATGTCAGCACTAGCCTACGGATAAAAGTAGTTTCCCCAAGTCTTGTTCAGCTAAAAACAGACGCTAACGATTCACAAAACTGAGTCCAACATGTGTTTCCCAACTCATTCACCCGGCCAGCTTCAGTGCAAACGACGTGATTTATCATCTTATATTGAGTTGACCCAGTAACGACATGTCAGGCAGTAGGTCGTTCGGAACGTACCGTACAATAAATGAATATAATTGTGTTAAAACTTTATTAATCAATTCTCGTGAAGAAAACAATTAGATATCATAACTTGAAAAAGGGGAATATGTATAAGTATATCAAAGGTAAAATAAACAAAACACCAGTAAATCCAGTAAAAAAAAAAAGTTTACGCAAGAAACATTGTTATTTTTACAAACCCTTCTGAAAAAGTGTTAAAGCGGCCCGCCCTTTAAAAAATAAATTAAAATAAAATATATATATATATTTCCAGATTTTACAGAATCTATATAATATCTTACTTCAGTAAAAATGCTTTAATGTTTTTGGGAGATTAAGATAACTTAGTTTTATGTATATACTATTTGCCTAATAAGATGATTTAATTCACTTTATCTTTTAAGATATGGGTTTTACAGTCATAATAAGCAATGGTGTTCTTACCGCTCAACTGTACACTGTCACCTGTTTGATTATATTACATTACATTACAGGCATTTATTATACCTATGTATTCTTCCAAGTCTGTCCAAAATGTTTTAGCATAGCCTACATACAACCATAATATAAATGGATAAAAGATTCTTCCTCATTCTTGCCAAATGTACATTTGTTGAATTTGTCAAAAAACCTTCCAAGCATAACATTGCTGGGACATACATATGTTGTGTAAAATCTTATAAGGATTAAGTCATTCTCTTCTCCAATCTTCTAGTTCCAAAAGAAAATCCTTTTAGCTGTAATCTTCCATTTATCAGAAAGACGTTTCTTTATGTGTTTATTAGTGCACTTTGTAGCTGTAATATTTATACCCTTTTACATAGATTCGCTGTATATACATGTATGTTGGATCGGTGATTTTAGCCTATTTCCGAATGAAAGAACATTCCAGTGCTGGTAATGTTTTGATGTCTCTTTTTTCTGCTCAAAACTACAGCCTAGATAATACCTGTGCTTGAATGGAACTGGCACTTATTCTTTCCACTCCAAGCAAAAAAGAAAAATACTTTACATTGATAAAGCCTTATGCCATAATTATGAGCTGCATATGCTAGAGACTTGCATCAGTTACATGGTTATGTAAGTACCTCTCCTGTTCAGAGCAGTTCATACACAAAGGATTAGGCCATGAGCAGTGGTGATGCTAAGTCTTCAGGGTCCCAAATGATTATCTATATCTATATATAATCTTACAACATAAAGTCAGATGCCATTATGCCATTATTCATTATGCAGAATTATCACATGCATATAACAGGACTTAATTAGTGGGGTTTAAAATAGATCAACTGTAAGCAGTGCAATAAAATGGAGTATGCAATTATCCAATAAATGGTCGCCTGGGAGTAGCCGTTTTGATCAGAAATGAAACCTGTTTTCTAATTAGTTCATGTACAGCAGTGATATACTGTACTTCATAATTATACGTCTTATTTCAGTGGAAGGCAATCTCTGTGCTACGACAGTCAAAAGTAGGTACTGCATCTCTGATTGTACCTGTGATTGTGTGGACCCCCCCCCCCCCCCCCCCCCTCCAGGTGCAACTATGTTTGAGGCGTGGCCCCCCATTCTTCTGCTCCTCCACCTGGTGACTTCTGTCCCGCCCCCTTTCGGTACCCCTCCAGAAACATGCCGCCGCTGCTGTGACCACCTGGATCCTGTAGATGGCGCTCCTGCCCGAAACCAGATGCCCGAGATACGCACATACATTAACATGACCATCCTCAAAGGTATTCCCGCTCCTGAATCACCCGGATGCCTTTTAAGTTTTACTTTCACACGATAATGTGAATTGATTCTTAAATGTATCATTCACTTACACAAGATTGACTTACATTACATTTAGGCATTGAGCAGACACTCTTATCCGGACTGACTTACACGGTTTATGTTCTTTTATGTACAATCCATTTATACAGCTTTATATTTTACTGAAGAAATACAGGTTAAGTACCTTACTCAAGGGTACAACAGCTGTGCTCCACCTGTGAACCGAACCTGCAACCTTTGAGCTCCAAAGCCCAGTTCCCTAACCATTATACGACATTGGCACCCAGTGTATTTTCCAATATGTTCGCATTCTTGATTAAAATTTTTTGTGAGAAGGCTGCTCTGATAATTAATCGCTATTTAACTACACATACCAATGATATCAAAATATAATATTGCATTTGGGGTTGGTCATAAAATACATAAAGCATTTCATAGGTTGCATATTCACAAATAAACCATCTTATGATAGATTTTAGATCATGTACATATCGGGTTTTTAAACATCAGAACTATTAGCTTGTTAGAACTTGTTAGCAGCTTCTATCACACAAAAGTATTTGTGGTTCTAAAGGGTTAAATGCAACGATTGTGACCAAGCTGACTGCATATGGGCTTAATTACTAATAGTCAAATATATGACATGCAGTATTGTTTGATCTGCCCCCGCCATATGCTTTAACACTTGAGGAAATTCTATCTGGCATAGAATCCCTGCGAAATTCTAGCAGCTTCTATCAGATTGTTAAATGGAGAAACTGGCTTGTGCTGCTGTGCAATGATTCACCCATTAAATTTTTTTGCCCTCTGGTTAACTTACGTTGTTTTTAAAAAACGTTTTTGGATGTGCGTACCCTCCATCCCAGCTGCTGGTGTGGGATGTGCATTGAACTTGTTCACACGGCGGACTGATGCTGTGGATGATTTTATATTTATTATGTATATATTTTGTATATGTGCAGCTGGATGCTTTCACCTTTTGAGGTAAAGTTGAACCAGCTTCAAACCAGCAACCCTCAAGTCGTAATTCATACTCCCCATCAACTCTGAGTCACTGTGTGAATGTGGAAAAGAAAATTAGCAAGAAAATCCAGAATGAAATCTCGCACTTGCTCATGCTCCAAACAGAAAGTAATACTTGTATTAATCCTATGACTTTGTCTTAACACTTGCATGAGTATGTGTGTGCGTTTTTGTTCGGGATTTTTGGAGCCTGTGTATCGTCTGTTCTGTCAGTATAATTGACCTATGCCCCAGTTTGTTTGTGCCCTTCACCTCACAGGGGACAAGGGTGACCGTGGTGATAAGGGGACATTTGGAAAGGCCGGAGCAGAAGGGCCGCCGGGATCACGGGGCCCTATGGGTCCTAAAGGAACTAAAGGCCAAGCTGGTGCCCCGGGAGATGCCTGCAAGACTCAGCACGCCGCTTTCTCGGTGGGCCGACGGAAGGCGCTACACAGCATAGACTACTACCAAGCAATGGTTTTCGACACCGTCTTCGTCAACCTCCACGAGCACTTCAACATGTTCAAGGGAAAGTTCTACTGCTACGTACCGGGAGTCTACTTCTTCAACGTCAACATCCACACCTGGAACTTCAAGGAGACTTACATGCACATCATGCAGAACGACCAGGAGAAGGTGATCCTGTACGCCCAGCCCAGCGAGCGTAGCATCATGCAGAGCCAAAGCATCATGCTCTCCCTGGAGCAGAACGACGAGGTGTGGGTGCGCCTCTACAAGCGCGAGCGGGAGAACGCCATCTACAGTGATGACGTGGACGTCTACATCACCTTCAACGGCTACATCATCAAACCCGGTCTGGAATGAACCCCTAGGCCAAGGGGGTTAAACTCGAGCCCTGGAGGGTTACAGTGTCTGCAGGTATTTGTGGCTGTCTTTTCAATCAGCAGCCAATCATGGCCTCGACAACTAGGTGTGTGGACTCTTTAGCCAGTCAATGACTTCATGAATCACTGGTAAACATACAGAAAAACAGCTGGCACTGTAGCTCTCCAGGACTGGAGTTTGTCACCACTGCACTAGACCACGGAAATTTGGTTACTTTATCTTAAAGTTGTATTCAAATAGAATAAATTTACTCTGAAAGGCAGCGCCATTACGGGGGCAAATGAAGCGCTTTGCTTGCATTCGCCTGGTTCATTTGCCCCTGCTCACATTTCACCAGACACACCAGTTATAACCACTATGCTGTATGGCCTTCCAGTGCTGGCCAAACACAACAGACCTGCAGGCTTCTGGACATCTCGGCGATATCTTGACAGAGTGACTGGTTGGCTGTCTGCTCTCGCAGGTAAAAGGGTTGATACAGGAATGCGCAGGGCACGCTGTTCAAAGTCTCTTATGAGATCAAAGTACATCTCGGATTATGCTTGCCCTGCCTGTATTTTCTCATAATGTAACATGTTCAGATTCAGAACCAACTGATAGCTCGGCGTCTCAGCGTGGCACACTTGTTTAGTCTTGACGCTGTTACAGTTGTAAGGTCACACATCGGACTCGTGGTTTCTACCGCCTGGCGCCGTACCGCAAGGATCAAACATCTACGCCGGGAAAAATAAGGACTCTGATGCTGCCGCTCATAAACTATCAAATGATGAATTCCAAAAGAAACAGGAGGGACGTTTCCACACGCTCCAATTGGTCCTCTTCCAGCTTGAAGCATGGTTTTGGAGAGGTTTGTGCCAGGAGATGCACTCGCGGTCAGAGAGTACATCAGGAGAGAAACGAGGAGAATGGAGGCAGTAGATCTCTCTGGATGCCGCTTTTTTAGGCCTGTTCCCACTTAGCGCTCGACCTCCCAGCATCACAACTTTTTGACTCAATCATGCGAGACTAGATATAGCTGTAAATTACACGGAAATAGTATGGAACTCCTGGTTGGCTAAATGGCTGTAAGTCATCAAGGGCCTGTGGTATAAAACCATTACTCTGCTGCCAGATATGCAGTAGATATGGATGGATCACTTTAAGGGTTGTTTCTCCTGACTTATTTTTCCGTAGAGTTCAATAGGAAAATGAGTCAGGAGAAACAACCCTTATATCTAGCAGCAGAGTGATGGTTTAGGCTCGTTTGATACCTCAGACCCTTGATGACTTACAGCCATTTATTAAATTTTTCAATGTGTTCAATAAAATACATGTATATGTAAAAGAAAATTTACAAATCACTGCTTTCTGCTTTTATGTGCATTTCACATACTGTCCCAACTTTTTTGGAATTGGGGTTTGTACAGTATTGTGGAAAAAGAGTGGTTACATGCCTGAACCTAAGCTTAATTACTAGCCCCGGGCTTAATTTTCCCTGCCAAGCATATTCTACTCCAAGTGCTGTGATTCTCCAACGCTGTCTGACGGAGAGAAGCAGTAGAGTCTCAGTTAGAGTGGACCGACTCCACAGCTGAACATTATGAACAAGGCGTTAAGCACACATTTGAACTGAGATGCAGCAAAAAGGAGGGGTTGGAGGGTTTGCAGTGTGTGTGTGTGTGTGTGTGTGTGTGTGTGTGAGTGTGTCATTTGATTGAATTTGACAAAGACACAAAGGGGCTGGCAGTTGCCAGTGTGACGGTGAGATTTGACACAGGATATCAAGGAAATGTGTTGGTTTGCTGTAATTTCAGCCAGTCATTTTTCATGAGAGAGAGAGAAACGGAATGAGATCAAAGAACAAAGATCTTCAAAATCCTTCCCAATATAAAAACAAGTCCCATTCAATTCAGAGAGGATGAAAAAACTATCTGGCAGCTAAATATGTATCATCCTGCCATACCCTGAGAGACATTGGAAAACATGAAAAATAATAAATACATTGTATGTCATGTGTGTGTGCGTGTGCATGCGTGTGTGTATGGTAACCTCAATTAATATGAGCAAAAAGTGCAGGATTAAATTCAGTTCATCGTTTAACAATTTATGTCTTCTATGCTCTGAAAAATCTGAAAATTATATGCTGTAGTTTAATTGTAATACCACTGATCAGAGGAAAAACCATCTTTAATGCAAAATTGATGTGTCTCACAATTATTGGCATCACTGTATTTAGTGCACAGCAGAAATGGTGGTGTACATCTAACACCCAACATTTTTGCTGTGTACTTTTTCTTGAGAAAATATAATTTTTTTTAATGAAGTTGATTTTTTCTTTGAAGAATTTAACCTAAATTAAAGATTTCATATTTTGAGTGTAAGATCATGCTGCTAAACGACAATTTTTCCAGCCCTTTTTGCTAATATTTTTTAGGGTTTCCAATAATTCTGGTGGAATATATGCATGTACGACTTGACTTCTGATGCATGATTTGTATGTATATTTATATATTTCCGTATGTGTGTATAGATATGCATATGTATAAACACACCTATATATACCAACATTCAGTATATGATTGTTGTTTATGTGTTACTTTTGTGTTTGTGAACTTGTTTATTATACTTTGGTAACATATTCATGTGTCATGCCAATAAAGCTTCATTTGAATTTGAATTTGAATTTGAGAGAGAAGGGGAGTGACAAGTTTGCAAGCAGAGGTACGCTTCCAGGCAGGGTGTGTGTGTGCGTGTGCACACAACCACACACATGCACACACACACACACTCCATACACAGCAAAAATGGTGGGTGTACGGACCCTAGGGTGTTAAATGCACACCACCATTTTTGGCCATCCGTGGAAGGGGACACAAACAGGACCCAGCAGAGCTGTCTAACAGCCCGTCTATTTATATGCCTGATTTAAATATCTGTCACTAAATGTGTAATTCATAGTGTAGCCAGCTTTTTTAATATCAGTATAATTTTGCTCTGCCTGCTGTTTTTCCCCAAAGCAAATGACATAACCCAAATGAAAGCCCGTTTTAAAATCTAGCTGTGTAGATTTTCAGTTGTGTCAGATTCACAAAATGTCATCTCTACAGTATGCACATGTGTATATGCATACTACTGTGCATGTTTACATACAAGCACTGGGTAGGGAACCCTGCATTTTCTGTACATAACATTAAAAAATGAGAGCAAATCATGGAGCCATATTTCAGTTATGCCTGTGCGATTCATAAAAATACTAATAATCACACTGTGCAATGATCGTAAAACTATTTTTTTGTATATTAAAACATACCAGTTAACTGGTCTACAATGTGATTTGATAATTTAAAAAAACAAAAAACATTCAAACCATTTATACAGCTGTATATTGTACTGAAGCAGTTTAGATTAAGTCTCTTGCTCAAGGGTACAACTGCAGTGAGCCAGATGGAAATCGAACTCACAACACTTAAATGAAAAGACCAGTGCCTTGGGATTTTCAGGACTTTGATTCTGCAGCTGAACACCTGCAGTCTGTGAATACAGTTTGACAAAAAAAAAAAAAAAAAACTAAATAAATAAGCAGGGTTGAAAATATTGATTCCATAAAAAAATGATGGATGAGAAAATAAACCGTTAACCAAGAAATCACCACTCCCTTTACAGGGAGTACTTTGGGAGGCAAAGCAATTTTTTTGTGGAGAGCAATTTCCTCTAAACTTTCAACACCTTTAAGTTTTGTATAGTAAGCAATTGCAGCTATGATTTCCTCTGCAGGCAGAACAAACGTAATACGGGAAATTGTCCTTTGGTCTCCTAAAAGCAACCGATGCCATATTTCAACAGCAAATCTCCGTTGTCTTTTTGGTAGGTTGGAGAACTGAAATAAACTGAAACGTAACTTATGTAAGATGTAACAAATGCGCATAAACCACACGATGGTTTTCAACTCATTTCCCTATCAGTCAGGGTTCTTTTACAGAATGCAACCACAGTAACGCCATCACCAGTGTTTCAAAATGAAAATACTCGGCGGTATTTAGCAGAGGCAACAACAGGGTGTTCAAAGAGGTTCACTCAACAGTCATTGTGTGATCACTAGTCATGTTGTGTGAATAATTTTTTTAATAAAAAAAAACTGCCCCAAATATGATTTAGCATCGTCACTTCTGCATCTACACTGCCATCTAGTGCTTGGAGGATGTAATTTCAGGGAACATTTTTTCCACCAACCCTTCAACCCTTACCCCAGGGGAGGGCAAGGGGGGCTGTTATGGAGCCTTTGGGTGTTTCTCAATGTCAGTACTTGCGGACTTGTGTGACGTAATATTTAACGGCCAAGTTCTGTTCCAATAACGTGAGGGGGAATCGGGTGTACCCTCTCTCAACAGAGTTGCCATACTGAGGATTAACCACTAAATGTAGGAGATTTAAAGAAAAATTGTCATTTAAAAGGAGTCAATGGTGGATTTTAAAAGAAGAAATGGGGGATGAATTGTATGGAAGTCAATTGGGCGGCAGTGTAGTATAATGGTTAAGGAACTGGCCTTGTGACCCAAAGGTTGCAGGTTCGATTCCCAGGTAGGACACTGCCGTTGTACCCTTGAGCAAGGTACTTAACCTGAATTGCTTCAGTATATGTCCAGCTGTATAAATGGATAATATGTAAAAATAAAAATAAAAAAAATGCTGAAAAGTTGTGTAAGTCGCTCTGGATAAGAGCGTCTGCTAAATGCCTGTAATGTAATTGAAGATGGGGGGGTTTTCATTCATCTTTTGGGGAGGGGAATTAATTCAAGCTTCTGGCAAGATTGACGAAACTGACTTGGATATCCCATTTCGTGATGACAGATGAGATGGCACCATAAGAACATATCTTATGACTAGGCTAGGCTACATTTTTAGTTATCTCATTTAATAAATAAATGACACTGCAATCTTTCTACGAATGAAAATGAGGCGAGAAATATGTCTTACAATTTTAACCTCATTTTAAACATGTTTTTATAACTAAGCAACGTTCTGTCCTTCAGAGCAGGGGTGCACAAAGTAGTTTTTAGCGATGGGCCAGGGCCAAAATATAGATTGTATGTCGAAAGCACAAAAGGATTGGATCGCGATGATAAGCTAAAGCCGTCAATATGTTGTAAAAGCAATATACAAGTAATAACCTAGCTAACTTTGTAACACAGACGGCTGCTACTGTTATCAGCTTTTTGGCGAATCGGTGCCATCTCCTGGAGTGCAGTAGGAATGACGCGCCAAAGTAAGATGAAATAAAGTAGGCTTTTACGCGATCACATGAAAGTCAAATGTGAGCAGTAAAAAAAAGTGTTTAATTTTTATTTTTTAGCATTTATTTGTACAAATACAGTACAGCATTAAGACTGGCGACTACCACTTTATACAGGCCTGATTGCATTGGAATTTAGCCTACACCTTCATGGACAGGAGAGCCAAGTTTGGGTCGCATATCAGTTTGTGTACCTTTGCTTCAGAGCTCTGTGTAGCCTGTTTGAGATGCAATGCGTGCCTCTCACGTTTGGACTGTGGTTCTGCTATACAAAGCAATAGCTACAAACCGATCTATGCTACAAACCGATCTATGCTACAAACCAGGCAGTAACCTTTCCTGACAGTCCAGTGTATAAGCTTCCCCCGTGTCGTAGGTCATCGCTTCGCGCAATGAATGATGGGATATTCACGTTCGCGAATTTGTTTGGCGAGTTTGCATCCGATGTATCCTCAACATTTCCGGGATCTTTGAGCCGTCCTCGCTTCTGCGTCAAAATCGTGTCAAAAACCCAAGCGCGAGAAAAACAGAGTTGTAATCGTAACAAAATTAAATCGTAGGGGAGAGTGGGGTAAGATGAGCCAGTGGGTAAGTTGACCCACCCCCTGTATCTAGGCAACGGTACACATTTGTTGTCATGTGACCATACATTCAGCAAGGACCCTTCATTTCACTTTGGCTGTGATGGGGAGAAGTACATGGTGGTGTGGTAAGTACGTTTTTTTCATTAAAAAACATTTTTTGTATATAAAAGTAAATTTTTTACATGTCAGCTATAATGACTGTTATGCCAAAGCAAATTTATCCAGGTCTAAAAACATATATGATACATGTTGATGATTTGCCAACGTATTAAACCATGTGAATCATTTAGCCAAAGATTAGCATGAATTGCTAAGCTAGGCCGTTTTTTCCAAAATGGTGGCTGTGGGGCAAAGTGAGCCAAATGCCTTGGGGTAAATTGAGCCAGTGGTTAAACTTACCCCACCACGAGGCACAAGTCAAGTGAAGTCTAAAATTGTATTTCAATGTAGCATTACATAACTGATTTGTTTTCTTCATATTTTAAACATTATAGAAAAGCCATCATGCCAAGAAAATACAGCAGAAAGACAGACTGGGGCTCAACACCCCTTGAGCAGATGGAGAGAGCAGCCGCTGAGGTCAAGGGTGGAAAATCCATAAGAGCAGTGGCAAAGGAGAGAAAGATTGACAGGTGTACCCTGCGCAGATTCATAAAAAAGAAAGAAGAAAAGGAAGTGAAAACAGTAGGGTACAGTGGGACAGCACAGGCAAAGAGAGTCTTCACTGATTCTGATCTGGCTCTTTCATGTCCTCTCTTTGTTTTACAGGCATAAATTCCCTCCAAACATGATTTATAATGTTGATGAAACAGGTGTCACCACAGTACAGAACCCAAAGCAGGTAGTGACAGAGAAAGGAAAGAAGCAGGTGGGCGCCATCACATCGGCTGAAAGAGGAGAGCTGGTCACTGTGGTCTGTGCGGTCAATGCTACTGGGAATGCAGCGCCTCCCATGTTTATCTTCCCAAGGGTTAGATACAAAGACCACTTCATCGCAGGAGCACCCCCAGGATCCGTTGGTACCTCCACCAGATCTGGCTAGATCAATGAAAAGACCTTTGCAGAGTTCCTTGAACATCTGATTCAGCACACCAACTGCTCCTCTGACCATCCCATGCTGCGAATCCTTGATAACCACGAGGCCCACATCTCACTCAAGGCAGTAAATATAGCGAAGAGCAAGGGTGTTGTTCTGCTCACCATTCCACCCCACACATCCCATCGCATGCAGCCTCTGGACAAGACTGTGTATGGTCCATTTAAGACCTATTACAACAGAGCTCTTGATGGTTGGATGAGATCTAACCCAGGCAAAACAGTCACCATATACCAGATCGCCGAATGTGTGAAGGAGGCTTTCATGTCAGCAATGACACCACGGAATATCACTTCTGGATTCAGGTCCACAGGGATTTCCCCATACAACAGAGATATCTTCCCTGATGCAGAGTTTGAGCCATCCATGGTGTCAGACAGGCCAGACCCCGCACTACAGTCTGCCACTGGAGATAACCCACCCACTGGAGATAACCCACCCACTGGAGATAAGCCACCCACTGGAGATGACCCACCCACTGGAGATGACCCACCCAGTGCAGATGACCCACCCACTGCCTCAACCTCCATAACTGCTGAGCGGCCTTCATCAAGCTCCACACATGAATGTGCTCCAGCAGGTGACACAGATGTGCGTCCCAGCCACACTGGATATGTGTCTCCTGGATATGTGTCTCCAGAGGAAATCCTTCCCTTACCCAAAAGTCTGCATCCCAGGGCACAAACGAAACGAAAGCGCGTGAAGACAAGAATCCTAACTGATACACCTGAAAAGCAGGCAATCGAAAGGGCTCATGAAGAGAGAAAAAATAAACAGCAGGGGAAAAAGCAAAGTAACATCAAAGAAAAAGGAAAGCTGAAGAAGAAACAAGCCAAGAAGAAAATCACAGTGAGCAGCAGCTCTGAGGAGAGTGATGTTCCCATCCCACTTGATGACACGTCTGAGAGCTCTGAGGATGAGAGAAACGAACCGGGCAGCACAGATCTGTTAGTTGGTGACTTTGTTATAGTTAACTTTGCAACCAAACACAGGAGCTACCACTACATTAGCTTGGTTGAGAAACTTGAGGGCGACGAGGTGAGTGCAAGATTTCTCAGAAGAATCCGAGTGACCACTGCCAATGAGAAACCCACTTTTGCTTTCAAGGAAAATGATGTGGCACTTTTCCCACAAAGTGATGTGTTGACGAAGCTACCTCAACCACAAAAGGCTGGAGGAACTGCACGGAGGGAGCAACACTTTATATTTCCTTGCAACCTTGAGACGTGGAATGTGGAGTAGTTAGTTGAATGTTGAATCGTTGAAATGCTGAACAGATGATGTATGAATAATTGTTTCACCATTTGTATTAAAATATTCTGAATAATTAACTTGTATTTGGTTTGTTATATGTTGGTTAACGTTACCTTTAAGATTTTGTTAAATTACGCTGAGGTTTGAACTAGAAAAAGTAAATTGGTCAATTTACCCCCAGGTGGCTCAATTTACCCACTGTTCAGATTGGATTCGGATCAACTTACCCCTAAGCTGGGGCAAGTTGAGCCACAAGACCACTTTTTTTTGAGAAGTCATGTTTTCATTGCCCTTTGTCATAGATTAATTCTTATCATTTCCATTGACAGGAGACATCCTGAAATAAAGGTAGATGTTTTTATTTTAATTCTGTATCATTTTTCCTTGCCTAGAGGTCAGCATGAGTAAAAAATGGCTCAACTTACCCCACTCTCCCCTACTCGTAAAAAAATAAATCGCAAACATGAGTTATTTTTTACATGTGTGAACTTTTTTGTTTACAATTCAGAAAAATGAGTAATTATTGGCTTTCTTTACAAGCTCATTAATGACAACTAAATATTTAAGAAACAGCCAATACTGTAGCACTCTTGTTTTACTCATGTGTAACTCACAAACCTGAGAGTAATTACAAACTATCAAAACTGCTACAGGAAACAAAATTGAAAGTTATTGTTTTAATGTACAGTGCAGTTCTACCTCACAATTCGGAAAAATGCCAGCAGCTCTAGGAAAATAAGGGTCCGCAAACGAAAGACAAAAACACTGCCGTAAAATGTAATAACAATTTATTATATTTCTTTGTCATTTAATCCAATTTTTGATTGAGGTTAACATAACAGCAATTCATATAGCACTGCCATTCAGGCAGAAACAAAATATACTCTTGACAATCCAGCATGGATGGTTAAAAAGAATGAAATAAAACATTATGCCACGCTGTGACAGTTCTTTAAATAAACCCACTAATAGCAACTGCTTTGTTTTCATTCAAATGTCGTATGAATCACATTTTTGTTTCTGCCAGGGTGAATAGCTGTGCCGAACAAAATGCCCAATTACTCAACAGATGGTACTTTTGTGAATCCCCTTTGTCTGCTCCAGAATGCCAGACAATAAAGCCAAATTCATGTTATTGCGAAACACAAGTCTTTTGTGGTTTAAATGCAGTGTTTTCACAAAGGAAACAAACGTGCTGTTCTTGGACCGTTTTAATCACACTTTTTAAATAGACGTTAAATCCAAAAATTACTTTGTCCTAGACACTTGTAAAAATGAGTATTATTTGGTCAGTAACAGTTAAAATGTGATAAAAGTCAAGAAGTGAAAAATACATACATTTCTGATAAGAAGATAATGTGCAAATAGGAAAGGATAGTATTACAGTAATGGCAAGGGGGCATTATATTCAGGTGACAGTATCTAGTTTTGCCTTAACCTTAAAGTTCAGATTGAATTAGACTGAAAAAATGCGTCGACTAATCCCTGAGCCCTCTTTTTTTTCTTTTTTGCAAATGAGCACAGTCCTCCAATCATGTGAATCCTTCTGCTACACAGGCAGCAGGTTTGTGCAGCTGATTTAACTACTATCTATTCAATCCATAAACAATGTCACAGCAAAAAACAACAATATTTATCAGTGTCAAGCAAGGACGACGCACAAAGAAAACTGTACAGGATTGTCCACAGACCTGAATTTCCCGAATTTGTCCCTCCCTCCATCACAAAAAAATGTCTTTCATAAGAATGGAGAAAATGCTGGGTGTGTTATGCATTTTGTACATGTAATCTAGTTTGTACATTTCATTTAACTGTAAAGAACAAATTATTTCTCAGAGTGAGAATAAATAACCATAGATGAGAGGGGAAAGACTGGCACAAATAATTCACAAATCCCGTTCTCGAAGTGACGACCCAGTTGAAACTGGCAGCCCTCACCAGTACTGATTTTTTTCAGAAAGTGAAAAAGCCTCTTTCGACTGTTCCAATGTTTTTGTTGACATTTTGTCAGAGCATGATTTTTGAGGCTGTAGTCAAGACAAGACAGTTTTTATGTTTTTGTTATTCATGAATAAAAAAGGTATTTTCTGATGTGAACTCCTCTAGCCCTGCCTATGGAACAATCTGAAATGTGAGTAACCATTCAGTACTTTGTGATGTTTTAGCTAATCTACTAATGAATCTATGAGTTTTTAAATCAGCACCATTTACTTTGAGTTTTTGCTACTACGTGCTTGCTATAGATATGCAGTGCACCATATATTAGATTGGTTTCTTCATTATGTGTTTAAAAATCCCTGCAATGTGGAAAAGCATTATATTGCTCTACTGGTCTGGCCTTTAGCCAGCTGGACCTGCTTTACTGCACGTCCTTTGTATTTATCTCCACAAAATGTCACAGATTTGGTCTTTTGTAATGTCTTGTAGAGAATCACTCTAAGGGTACTAAATATGAAAACATCCACAGTGGAAGCTGTATTTATTTTTAAAATATAGATTCCCTAAAGTGAAATTTGTTTTCGGCATAATTCCAGTAATTTAAAAAATCTATGTAGAAAACTGTGATGAAAGCATAAGAAAATAATTAGTCATCACATCACATACATTACGTTTGGAAGCCAAATGTTATAAACACATTACACAATGTGATAGGTACAAGTCTTTGGCATTGATATTTAATTATTAAAGCTAGTAAAACTGGCTGCACACACTGCCTGCACTAATGTACAGTGTGATAACCCATTATGCTCCGTTACATTATGCTCCGAGTCACAGCACACATGTGGTAGACATTCCCACGTTATGTTTAATCCCATTTTTTCAACCGATTCTCTGATTCCAACATAACACGTGACAACGTAACCCTCCTCATTTTTAGAGTCAGGTGTTTGACTGTGGTTGGCTCAAGGTCTCAATTACTCAAACCATATTCTCATTACAAGGACAGCAGACGTTGAAAAAACCATTGTGCGACAAGAATGACACTCTTTTCTCCTCTCTCTATCTCTCTCTGTTTTGGTTTTTGATAGCCCCTCGTTTGCTTAGCAGTGATAAAAAATAGTGGTTTAGCCTATGAAGTTAAGCAATTTTATTTAGAAAGGTCCTTTCTAAAGTGCTGTCAAACGGTGATCTCTGAAGAGGCTCAGATTAAACTGGCTTTGAAGCTCAAGTCTAATGTGGATCTTCACTGCAGAGTCGAGGGAGTATGTCACCATCACAGGGCGTGATATAAAAAGAGCCAGGATATCGTCAACTCGCCGCCCTCTGGAACGCCGAGATGTTTCAGCGCAATCATCTGCCAGCTGGGAAGAGGCGGTTACACAGCCATGAGACTTTACTGTGAGGGATTTTCTGCAACTGCAACGGAAATGACCTTACTCTCACAGCCTTGGGGAAAGGACAGGTGACTCTCCTTGCTGCAGTTCCCCCAGGGTTGTTCCCGGGTGCTGGGGCAGGTCCACTGGGACCTGGTGTGTTTTCTGCATTCACACAAACACAGGCGCATTTGTCTTCATGACCTGACCTTGTTGATTCACACTGCCTCCTTTTGCCTCTGTGCTTCCCTGTTCTGTTGTCCTGCTCTGTATAACGGTCTGTACACTATGACATCTGAGAAGAGGGCAGCCTTGTTTCAGGTCACTCTTTCCCGCCAGAGCTCTTCCCTTGAAGGTACTAATGATACCTCGACTAGCATTCCACACACTAATTGACTGCTTGTCACCACAGGCAATCTTAACATGGCCAGGCAAGGCAAAAATAAACATTTGCCCTAATGCCTGTGTCTACATAGCATGGGGGTGAAGTAAGAAAACCCTCAAAAAGGACACCCAGCTGTAGCGAGCAAGACTCACCTAACGTTCTATTTTACAGTTCTGTTTTGCGTGTGTTTGTCACCAAGCAATAAAAAATCTGATATTCAGGGAATTTCAGGCATGAGATTAGAGAGGGCAAGGGCGAGGAACAAGGGAATGTGGCTAAGGTGTCATCCTGGCGTGGGTCAATGATGTATGACACCATGACACCAAATACAGAAATGGACCATCTGTTCCCCACAGGGTTTAACCCAAGCTCCACTCCCTCTTGCTCCTTCCACCAAAGCACCACTACACCCTCATAACCTCTATAGCACCCCGGTCTCCTGTCGATGGGAGGAACAGGATTCAGGGAGGAAATTAAATGAGGGGACAGTGAAGCTGGTTGTCTTTTCCCCTCCACACTTCTGGGATCTCCAGAAATGCATCCCTTTACAATACCTATCCTGGGGATAATACTTGTTCTCTACCCTACTCGGCCCTATTCTCTTAGCTGTAGAGGTTTTCCAGCAAGTAGCGGTAGTAGGCATAGTTATCCAGCAGGTACTTGGGGGCATACATATGCTCCTTAGTGTCGGATGGCGGGTATTCCTGCACTGACCCGTCAAACCAGCCCCCAGTCCGGATCAGCTCCCGGATATAGTTAAGGTTGCGCTTGTCCTCGTAGTCCCCCCAGCGGGGGAAGTCCCCGTTCTGGGCCGAGATGAGCTTGAGGTGAATGCCTTCTGGGGTAAAACACCAGGAGCAGTGCCAGCCGGCAAAGTGGAAGGGACTTCCGATGGACCATTGCACTAGGATGTGACCTGTGTTGTTCTCGTACCATCGGAAGCCTGGCATGGTATAATACTCCCTCCTTCGCAGCTTGATGCCATCATTTTCGTAGACGGCATTCAGCATGCCGACCGTGCACCCGGAAAGCACTTCCAGGGAGCCCAGCTGCTTCCAGAAGAATCCATACAGGGACTTGCGCATATGAATGGCAAAAGGCTCTGTCCAGCCATTGAAAAGCTTGAGGAAGAGGACACCCTCCAGGGCAGGGATCTCATCAGCGTCATTGATGATGAAGATGTCATCGGGCCGCACCCCTCGCACCCTTGACATCCCGTTGCGAGTCAGAAAGGTGCGCAGGTAGTCATCAGCAATCCAGCCATTCTGTCGTCCACCCTCGGGGAAGTGGTCCAGGAAGACGTATAGTATCTTGTGCTGCACATAGTTGTAGGTCCCGTTGAGGAGGAGCTGGAGGAACTGCAGAGACCGGGACTCGCCAAAAGCTGTGAAGTTGGACTCGCACACCAGAAAGAGGTCCACGGCCTGGGCCAGCTCGTGAAAACGGACATGGAGGAGGTCAAACTCATGGTTGACGTTGATAGCATTAATGACCCTGCGGGGCACCTCCCTGGGGGTCAACCTCTCCTTGGTGGGCAAATTGGAGTGTTGCACCATGGTGGGGATGCCACAGTAAGGCCCATGCCAGCCCTGCCGGCAAACACACCGCACCAGTCGCCTGCCCCGCTGGGGGCTAGCCCGGGATGAGTGGGCGGTGTCCTGGTGCTGTAGAATCCTGCGTTGGCCTGCCCCCCTTCCACCCTCTCTCACCACGCTCTCCCTGGGGATGGCCATCTCTGTCCCCTGCCGGAAACACAGGGCCCCAGCTTTAGTGCGCACAAAGTAGGGTGTGGAGTCGTCCCGGAGCTGGAAGCTGTGCCGGTGGAGGTCCCCTAGTGGCCCTGAGGGGTCTGGGAGAGCAAACATGCGGGGGCTCTTCCTCACTGCTGCATCCCTCCTGTTTGGGTGATTATGCTGCACTCCATGGAGAAGGCTGGGATACTGGCCAATCAAATCCTTAGGTAGAAAAAAAAAGAAAACATCAACAGACCTTGAACTATTACCTTCTAGCTGTACTAACACAAGCAGACCCCTCTTTGGAACCTGCTCACACCTCACTTTGATTGCCTCCCTTTGACCAGCAGGGTCCAAAATTAAGACCCGCCAAGTGCCAAATGCAAGTAAAAATTGTCTTGGGTGGATGAATAGATTGGATTCACCTGCCAAACTGATCGGTGAATTTTTCTAAAAATGTAACTTAATGATTGGCTTAAACCGCTATATTTTCAGGGCTGAGACGATGTGGAAACGATCTTGGCTGTTTGGCTTTGCGTTTTCACTCTTAAATTTTTTGTCAGCTGAACTCTGTCTCGCTCACATTGTTTGAAGAACTTCGTTCATTTTTAGCATCTAGCCTTACACATGTGGCAAAACATTGAAGGAGTTCGGCCTCCAAAAAATTAAAATGGCTTATCAGATTATGATCCCCACTCTGCTGTTGAGTTGTGGCACACTGACTGCATCAGAAGTTGGAGGCCTAATTTTATGGATGCAGTGTTTCCCCTAGGTTTGGAGGTCATCTGTAGCAGTGTTGTATACAGCTTATAGGTATCTGGGGTAACGGTAAGAGAAACACTGGGATGGTACAGCACACGTGTGGAGAACAGATACACACATTAATTTTGCATAATGTAAATTAGTTCCCATCAGATGATTTTCTTGTCACAAACACACACGTGTGTGTGTGTGTGTGTGTGTGTGTGTGTGTGTGTGTCTAGATTAATTCACATAAACTGACCCCTATTAGGAAGCGAACCACACCTCACCTTGTCCATCTCCCTATCCAGCTCCATGCTGTCCTGTGCCTCAGTGTCAGACAGCTTCATAGCCAGGGCCGGTGCTCTGGTGATCCTCTCCTTCCAGAAGATGCCAGCCACCACAATGAAGGACTTGATGTTCGGATAAGGGGCAGAGAGCTCCCTCAGCAGGGAGACATAGTGCAGGGCCTTGTAGTAGTGCAAGAAGGAGATGACGCACAGGCCCACCGTGCAAAACAAGAACACCTTGTGCCGTCGCATTTTCATCCTGCAGGGGGAGACAGAGAGCAGAGTTTCCCATTGGACGCTCTCACCAGCACGCTCACATTAAGCAGCATGTGTTTACAGATGGGTCGGCTCAAAAAAATTAAGCAACTGCCAACATAAGCAAGAGGGATTGGACTACTTCCTGTTCAGTCCCTTTCAGTCAGCCGTCAGATCAAGGTTTCCCTTTAAATGACACTGGAATTTTGTCCTGAATTGCCAGGATCAGTAAATATCCAGCAGTATTAAATGGATTGCATGTAAAAGAATGTAAGCTCTGGATGAGAATGTCTGCTAAATGCCTAAAATGTAAACTCAATATAATATAAACACAAGCCAGCATGGAGATAGCAGGGAAATGGACGATGTGATCTTTGTATAAGCAAAGTGGGGGGGGGGAGGATCGTAACCTTATGTACAGGGCGGCACCAGCTGACAGAAGAGAGAGAGATGAGACACAAAAGCTCCTGTCCATTGATCACTACCAAACAATTACATTAGCAGAACTCAGGTAGTCAATGCTGCCTACGCTAGGCTTCTATTGGAACATGTAAAGCCTGAATTTGACTGTTCACATGTAGTGCACACAACACATGGCCTGTGACTGTGAAAATCTTTCTTTTCCCACAATGCTCACAATTGTCCATCTGAAAAATGCATGACCTCGAAGTGAGTCTCAGAGAACACGGGAGTATTGGGGAGAGATGGGAGAGGGGCAGAAAGAGAGACGAAGAGTATGAAACCGAGAGAAAGGGAGGTGGTGATGGAGCCTATTGATATTTAGCGTGTGAAGAAGGAACATAGCACGGTGACGGGCCAGCTACGGTGTTCAATTAATCGAACTAACCCCGCCGATTAAGAATGGCTCAATCCAGGCTTTTCTGCAGCGCAGCGGGGTCCCTCTACCGCTCTGACTGGCCCGCTTGTCCTGTTCTCGATTGTCTACATTCCAAAAGCTTCTGGGAAAGATGTTCCTTGTTCCTGTTGAGTGCAGGACACTCATCTGAGGCACTGCTGTCAGCGGACCTTTTGTGCTCCCCTAATGTAGCTTTTGGCTACAGCCGTAAACACCGGCGGGGAGGGGCCGGCGGGGAGACAGCGCTGCCTCTGTACCGTCCTGTTTTATCACAACCTCTCTTTTTTTTCCTATCTCTTCTATCTTTTTTTCCGGATCTGTTTCTCTCTGGGAGAAAAAAAAAAAAAAAGAAGCTGCTACAGCAAGCTGAGCAAAAACATCCATTCCAAATTGTATGCAAATTTAGTTTTTTAAACAAAACAGCACTGCGTAATTATGTTACTGTCAGACAAAATATGCCTGGCGAGTGTCCAGTTATAATAAACTTTGCTTAGTATATGCTATTAAAAAAATACAATAATGATATAGAATAGAATCTACCAATGGAGGGTTCAATGCAGTACACAACTCATTTGTGTCACGTAAAATTGGTCTTGAATGTAGGAAAAATTAAGTACGTGCTATTACGCAAGACTCATAGAATTACACTATTTACACTTTGAATGGAGCCCTACACTTTGAAAATCCCTACAAGGCTAAATATCTGGGCCTCTGGATCAATGATAATCAGTCATTTAGAATGCATGCAGATAACCTAACTAAGAACTGAAGGTCTAAACTGGATTCCTCTCTAGGACTAAATCCTGCTTCTTGTATGATAGCAGAAACAAAGATTACACTCCTGCTAATTATTGATTACACGGATATAGTATACATGTGCCATCCACTATGCTAAAATCTCTGGACTCAGTAGTATAGTCGCCTTTATCATATTACTTCATCAAAACACATCTCTGTTTGAGAATTGCTAAGTACCATACTCAAAAACGTGACTTACTTGTTCTTTGATTTTATGAAAACAACTCTCTGTGCATTCTTGAAATACTCTACAATAAAACAAACAAACTGGAATTCCTAGTTCCAATAGGTCACATAAGTCCATATGACAAAGCCAGGTAAGAGAGGAATGTACATATTTACTATAACTTGTTTGTCATCTGTTCATTATTCTGTATATACATGCACCTATTTTAACGTTGTATAATTTTATTGTTCTGTGCACTTTTCTATATTTGGCTCTCTTGACTCCCTGAATAAATAAAGAACATAAAAACCAAAATAAATATAAAAGTTTTTAGCATGAGAACCGGTTCCCTAGGTGCTATGATTTGTTGCGATGGCAACACCCCATTTAATCAAGCATTACGTTCAGTGTAATTAGTAAATGATTAGCTATACATCAGACCTGTTCTAGTATTTGTGCCAATGCCTGCCCCGCGGTACTCACGCTGTAACTGTGGAAATGCTTACATGTTTCGCCACCAGAGATAGCGGCAGTGCAGGGGCACTGATTTCCCTGGCCTGACCGATCCCCCAGCTCCCCTCTCACCTGGGCCTATGAATCTTCTGCCTCCAAAGGGGTTTTCCAAAGACCAACTTCATTTGTGCCCAAGACTGACTCCGCTCTGGTTCACACAAGGCATGTGGATCTCACCTGACAAGGCGTCTACCGCAGTTGCTCTCTCAAGACGCTCTCTCTCTCTCTCTCTCTCTCTCACTCTGCCCTCGGGAGGGTTGGGTTTTGGGAAGAGCAGGTCTGCTTTCCTCCTGTTCTTGGCCATCCACACCCTACTTCGCTTACAACCCACCGTGTCATTGTTTGACTTTCATTTCAAGCTGCCACACACCCTGTAAATCGGCATCCTCCTTGAAATATTAACTCACCACTGGTGAGAAGCAAATGCCTGCGTTTCCACAGCCACCTCGGTAAGAGTGTGTAAAACCTCTTTGAACGTGTTTATTCCTACAGTGGCTGTTTAATATGCCAGTGAGGGTGTGTCTGCTAGCAGGACTGTCCTTGTGTTACTGTTGCCTGTGCCCCCCCTCGATCAATCGCTCGGATGCCTGAAGTCTGCCCGTATCTGCTATGCGTGAAGCATACTCACCCGATGCAGTGACTACACAGTCCACATTTGATAGTGGACTCACTGTGGGCACACCTTAAATCATGGGTGAATCATCAGATCTGTTTATCGCTGAGACATTGATCTTAGGAGCCATCAGTAATATCTGTATCATATGCAATTAAATGCCCGTGCATGCAACGGGAAACAGAAAGGAGAGAGCAGTTACAACTGGCATCGACATCAGCCCTGGCACTCACTGAACGTTGGCGTCCGAACGTCGCAGGTCTCTGTGTGGATTTGACCCGTGCCGCACATTCGCTTATACCCATTTTACATGCTTTTTGGGATCAGAAATCAATTCCTTTCAAGGATATTTACTTGTTCTAAGACCTGCATCTGAGAACCTGACAGTTTTTTCTCTCTCTCTCAATTCAATATGCTTTATTGATTTTTTGTTTGAGTTTCCCAATAAGTTATGTAATTTTGTTTGTGTTGCTTTATAATTTGGTTGATTCTGATTGGTACTGTTGGTATGTTGCTGTCCTGAGGCTGGGTGGTGTTAGTGGGGGTTAGTGAACTGAGTCTCTCTCTCTCTCTCTCTCTCTCTCTCTCTCTCTCTCTCTCTCTCTCTCTCTCTCTCCCTCTCTCTCTCCTCTCTCCCTCCCTCTCTCTCTCCTCTCTCCCTCCCTCTCTCTCTCTCCTCTCTCTCCCTCTCTCTCCCTCTCTCTCCCTCTCTCCCTCCCGCTCTCCTTTCTCTCTCTCCCTCCCTCTCTCTCCCTCCCCCTCTCCCTCCCGCTCTCCCTCTCCCTCCCTCCCTCTCCCTCTCCCTCTCTCCCTCCCTCCCTCTCTCCCTCCCTCTCTCCCTCTCTCCCTCTCTCCCTCTCTCCCTCCCTCTTTGTTCAGTAGAAGCCATTACTGACTTTTGGTAAAGTAGCTCACTCAGGTGTAACCACTTGTGACTGCTTTGGCCTGCTTAGGGCTAAGTGCCCTAAGCATTTCTAGGGGATGAAGTCAGGGTGACTAGCCCGGCCAGGTCGACTGTAATGTGGGATAGGTCTGACCAGCTATGTGGAATGTGCTTTGAAAGTAAACCCATATTCATTCACTGATGAATCATGATCTTGCGTAGGGGAGGCAGCATTTCAGAACTGAGCTATTGACCTGTAACGTTACCGGTTCCCAACCTCGGTCCTGGGGACCCCCTGTGCGTGCTGCTCTTCGTTCCATCCGACCCCAGTTGCAATCCCAGAATTTTAACAAGCCGTTACTTTTTTCTTAATTAGGCGCTTTTCATGCTTAGAAGAAATATTTACCCTCGTAAGCCACATTATGCATGCCATGAAGAATAAAATTCCCATGCTCACATTGTGCTATGGTGCAAATTACATAAACATTACTTAACTGATCAAATTAAAGAATGAGATGAATCAATAGGCTCCTAACCTATACTATTATGCTTGCTAAAACTTGCTAGAACCAGTCACAAAGCAGGATGTTGTTAGTGGAACCCAATCTTACAAAGTGTAACTTCTGTTTGCAGAAGCTCTTTAGAGTTTGTTTTCATGGCCTGCCTGTACAGAGCTGCCTATTTCCCAATACAATACAGCTGGATATTTTATGAAAGCAATTCAGGATTTATTATTACAATTCAGGACCTTGCTCAAGGGTACAAGGTCCTTGCAGCACCCCAACTGGGAACCAAACCAACAACCTTCAAGTTGCAAGCCCATGCAGTTCCCTAATGATTATGGTACACTTTGACATTTGGTGATGCTTTTAGCCAAAGCAACTATCAAAAGGTGTATTTAACATGGTATGCAAACCACCAGTAGTGTTACATGGACACCGTTTTTTTATTTTTTTGCCACAATGTGGCATCTTAATCTTAAACATAAAGACAAGCAGTCTTAATGGTCAGGATAGCCATTTAACCAGCTTTTAAAGCAGACTGAAGACTGCACCATGGTTCTCCTGACCTTCTTTAGCTATCCTCTGTCAATTTTCTGTCAAAGTTCCCTTTGTGGTAGTAATTTTATAGTTACAGCTGTATAAAGATTAGGTTAGCTGTTTTGGTATTTATCTTTCTATATTTTTTATACTTTCTATACAAGACTAATTCTTGGAATTTTTGGCTAACTTTACACTTATTGATTATAAAGGTGCCTTCTTGGCTGTGTCACTCAAGCGTAATGCAGTAACTCCTTCAGTAGTCACCAGTTATAATGAATCTGTGCTGCTGTGATTTTCATTAGTTAATTCCAAACATGTTTACATATGCATGAAGGCCCGGGTGCAGAGCAAAGAGCTAAGATATACACTCTGTCTGACCTTTACTGCTTCATATATCTTGCACTAGAAAGCAAACAATTGAGCTTCAAAGAAATAATACTAAGATGATGATGAATATTTATTAATAATAAGTATTTTTTTTAAAAACTTGCACAAACAAGGATCAAAAGCTACAGGAAATAAAATACATTTGTAGTTAATACCTCTGTAGCTGAATCTGCACAGTGCATTTGTTAGTAAAGCCCTTAGTAGCTGGAATGGATGTTAATACTCTAGAGCAGGGATCTTCAACAGGGGGTCCGCGACCCCTAGGGGGTCCGCAGAGGTACTGCAGGGGGTCCCCCAATTTTTGTGGGATTTAAAAAAAATTAAATCTAACAATTTTTAAATGTATTTTCGACAAAAAATTAATATTGAGTAAATTCAAAGCATTAATAGGCAATAATAAGCTACTTTTGTTGACAAAAACTATATAAAAAAAGAATGATTCCCATGATGTAACCACTTGTTTTGTTTTTTTTAAATATCTGGGGGTCCCCGCTCTGTTTCTATCGGCCAAGGGGGTCCTTAGGCTGAAAAAGGTTGAAGACCCCTGCTCTAGAGAGCTATTTCAATAAAAACAAATGTCCTAAAATGAGACACTTCAAAACAAGCTGTATGGTGTAAGAACACACGGCTGTACAATACAAAACCGCGCCATTAAAATGAGCTCATAGACTCATTCAGCAGTGTCAGCAGCACTGACATATTGAAGCATGGGACTGAAAATAAGAGATATGATTAAATACTCAGTCAACTTGTCCTAAAGTGCCAGTCTTTGTAAAGCAAGGAAATGTAACTCAGCTCTGGAGTTGCAGTATAACTCTATTGGCTTCCCTCAACCTATTAAACATGTAATCGTGTACAAACAAGTCAAGGTGCGAATGCCTTTCAGCAAGTAACTATGACAGCAAAAGTAGGACAGAAACTCACAGGGGATAAAACTTGGGGAAAACCTAGACACTAAAAACCTTGAAATGTGTGCATGTGTACATGTCGTGTGTGTGTGTGCTGTGTTCCGAGTGCTTTCTTTAGTTCAAAACAGGCTGGAGCTGTCAATAATTACCTTTCACTGTGAATCACCATGTCGAATGATACTTTTTCTGTACAACATTGTTGACCACTGACCTAAGTAATGGAAGGTACATGAACCAGAGGGGGGGGTGGGGTTGTTGCGAGAGCTGGGAACCGAAACCTGGTCTTTCGCTCCAAACCCCAGCAACATTAGTGAAAAGACTGACACTCCTTACAGGCGTGATCACAGTGACACATTCCCCTTTAACCGGGCGACTGTGCCTTACAGGCGTGATCACAGTGACACACTCCCCTTTAATCGGGCGACTGTGCCTTACAGGTCTGATCATAGTGACACACTCCCCTTTAACCGGGCGACTGTGCCTTACAGGCCTGATCATAGTGACACACTCCCCTTTAACCGGGCGACTGTGCCTTACAGGCCTGATCATAGTGACACACTCCCCTTTAACTGGGCGACTGTGCCTTACAGGTCTGATCATAGTGACACACTCCCCTTTAACCGGGCGACTGTGCCTTACAGGCCTGATCATAGTGACACACTCCCCTTTAACCGGGCGACTGTGCCTTACAGGTCTGATCATAGTGACACACTCCCCTTTAACCGGGCGACTGTGCCTTACAGGTCTGATCATAGTGACACACTCCCCTTTAACCGGGCGACTGTGCCTTACAGGTCTGATCATAGTGACACACTCCCCTTTAACCGGGCGACTGTGCCTTACAGGTCTGATCATAGTGACACACTCCCCTTTAACCGGGCGACTGTGCCTTACAGGTCTGATCACAGTGACACACTCCCCTTTAACCGGGCGACTGTGCCTTACAGGTCTGATCACAGTGACACACTCCCCTTTAACCGGGCGACTGTGCCTTACAGGTCTGATCACAGTGACACACTCCCCTTTAACCGGGCGACTGTGCCTTACAGGTCTGATCATAGTGACACACTCCCCTTTAACCGGGCGACTGTGCCTTACAGGTCTGATCATAGTGACACACTCCCCTTTAACCGGGCGACTGTGCCTTACAGGCCTGATCATAGTGACACACTCCCCTTTAACCGGGCGACTGTGCCTTACAGGCCTGATCATAGTGACACACTCCCCTTTAACCGGGCGACTGTGTCTTACAGGCCTGATCACAGTGACACACTCCCCTTTAACCGGGCGACTGTGCCTTACAGGCCTGATCACAGTGACACACTCCCCTTTAACCGGGCGACTGTGCCTTACAGGCCTGATCACATTGACACTCCCCTTTAACCGGGCGACTGTGCCTTACAGGCCTGATCACATTGACACTCCCCTTTAACCGGGCGACTGTGCCTTACAGGCCTGATCACAGTGACACGCTCCCCTTTAACCGGGCGACTGTGCCTTACAGGCCTGATCATAGTGACACACTCCCCTTTAACCGGGCGACTGTGCCTTACAGGTCTGATCACAGTGACACACTCCCCTTTAACCGGGCGACTGTGCCTTACAGGCCTGATCATAGTGACACACTCCCCTTTAACCGGGCGACTGTGCCTTACAGGTCTGATCACAGTGACACACTCCCCTTTAACCAGGCGACTGTGCCTTACAGGTCTGATCACAGTGACACACTCCCCTTTAACCAGGCGACTGTGCCTTACAGGTCTGATCACATTGACACTCCCCTTTAACCAGGCGACTGTGCCTTACAGGTCTGATCACATTGACACTCCCCTTTAACCGGGCGACTGTGCCTTACAGGTCTGATCACAGTGACACACTCCCCTTTAACCGGGCGACTGTGCCTTACAGGCCTGATCACAGTGACACACTCCCCTTTAACCGGGCGACTGTGCCTTACAGGCCTGATCACAGTGACACACTCCCCTTTAACCGGGCGACTGTGCCTTACAGGCCTGATCACAGTGACACACTCCCCTTTAACCGGGCGACTGTGCCTTACAGGTCTGATCACAGTGACACACTCCCCTTTAACCGGGCGACTGTGCCTTACAGGCCTGATCACAGTGACACACTCCCCTTTAACCGGGCGACTGTGACATCCCACTGCTGACAGCCATGCTGCTACTGGCGGAGTTTCGGGAGGGGGCAGAGCCGGGAACAGAACCCTGGTCACACACTCAGGTTACCGTTTCCCTAAAAGACAGGGCCTCAGGGTGACCCCGACTGACAGGCATCTCACTACAACATAGTAAACACACACAAAGCCTACAATACACGTCTCGCAGCAAGTCACACAAAACGTTGTTTTTTTCCAGTTTTTGTTGCTTTACGATGAACAAGCAATTTCAATGACACACCATTGATAAGTTATAATATAGAATTATAATAGCTAAATAGCTGCTCCTACATAACAGTACAGTATGGGAGCTAATGTTGCTGCTGTCTTCAACAGATGGTAATACAATATCAATATGAATGCCCACTGACAGTCACACCTTTGAGACAACCTGCCAAAGCCATAATGTTAAATACCTGCCTGAAAAGAAGTTACAATTCGCTCTCCTGTCAGCGTTTGTGGTGGCACAGCTTCCATTCATTTGAAACTCGGCTAAACCACGGCAGAAATGACGGGAAAATGGTCATTCCCCAGCAGTCTGGTCGGATCAACTCAAACACATTTGCTTCGTTCATTCTTTAGACGCCAACATTTCGACTGATGTAAACGGAGACTGAATAATCATTTTAGTTTGGTCACTTTATTTCCCTTTTTCCGGTGGAGTCTTTCATTCGGTCTCATTTAACTTCTTGCAGAAAAATGATTTGAGGGTTGTAAGTAGTATTGAAATAGCTACAGATAGATCCCTTGCTGCTAACGTGTAGAGGGATTGTGGAGACGCGGCCGGGTCATCCGCCAGTCTTTACCGTTTTGTGTCAGAGCTCCATCAGTTAGCGGGCATGTAGCGCTAATGTTGGTCTACATATCGTCCCTGTTTATGATGAGGCAGACGGGGCACACGTGTGTGCGTTCCGTCCCCGTGCGGGCTTGCTCAGCTCGCATCAGGCCTGAAATAGCCTGGTCTGGTGTACGCACGTGCACGTGCGCGCGCGTGGGCGTGGGCGTGTTTGTGCCCGCGTGCGTGTTTGTGCCCGCGTGCGTGCCCGCGTGCGTGCGTGCGTGCATGCGTGCGTGTGTGTGTACGTACGTGCGTGTGTGTACCTGCTCTTTGCCAGCTTTCACTCCAAACGCTTCTCTGTGCTCTGTGTCAGCGCCGGTCCCGGCCGCGGCTCGACCCTCTCGGGCGCCGTGCGATTCGAGGAATGCTCGCAGATTGAGAAGAGCGGTCGCCAACCAGCCCCTCCCCCCACCAGGTCAGCCCACCTTGCTCATCACGAAGGCTCCTCGGGTAGGTGAAAACTTGCGCGCTGGTTTTGTGGTTTCGCGAGCGGGCAATCAGGGCAGTGAACGTGCGCTGGGGCCCGGGCAGTCCGCTCAAGCCCATCTGCCTCTGAGACCCAAGTACACAAGCGTAGGCCTTTACACAATAGGCCCTATTCTACCAATCAGACCCACTCCCAGCTCTCAAATATCACGCTCTTTCTGAGTTTCTCAGTGCTCACAAAAGCCTCCTTCTCTAGCCCACAGGCAACAGGCAAACCCCCCCTCCAACACTCCTAAAAAACATGCCTACTCCCTACCCTGGCTTTCTCTAAATTTCGTTCAAGGGTAGCCTCGTTTCCTGCCCTGTCCCTCTATCGTTCACACACATGCGCACGCACGCACACACGCACGCTCTCACTCTCTCTCTCTCTCACACACACACACACACACACACACACACACACACACACAATCCTCTTATGACATATACTATTGCCAGTGGTGCAAAAGGGAAAGCTCATCCAGTCCCTTCATGTTTACAAGGAAATAAATAAGCACCAAACCCCATTTATGTTCCAGAGTGGAAAGCCCCAGTGTTAACTGTATGCATATGTACTGACTTCCCCCTCATCTAGGTTGGAACAAGGGTTCAAAAAGGGGGACTTTAAAGGAATGGCATTGTGGAGCACGGCCCAGCAGTGATCGGATTTGTGCCCAAACAGGCTGCTTGTTAGCCCGTCTGAGGGTTTCTTAAAGGGTAACTACACCTTCTAAGACCTCAACAAGATCTTCGAAGTCTACTTTTTATCAACTGTTAGGAGTGATTTTTGCAGAAATTCTGTTTGCTTTTTAAAGTGCTGCAATGCAATTTTAATCTTCTTTTATTATTATTATTTTTTTAATGTATCCTTTTAATAGATGTTAAATTATTTTAACATCTATAGTTGTATCTATTCTTTTTTTTTTTTTTTCATTATTCTGTAAAGCACTTGAGTAAAATGACTTGAGTAAAACTTTTGTACCATTCTGCTTGTTCACTCAGTCCTCCTTCCGTCGGGAAGGGCTTGTCTTTTATCATTTAAACAATTTATACTCCTTCATTTTGTTCAACATTCTTGCCTCCATAGGCTCATTTTTGCTTTTTCCTTCACTCCACTTTTCAATCACAGCACCAGGCGACCCCGGAGAGCCACTTGTTGCCATTATAGTATGGTTACCCTATTCACGCTAAGTAATAAAACACAATACTGGATGGGCCCACAAGACAAATACCTCAACAAACACTCCAACGGCAATCAGCTTGCTACCTGCTATCTGCTGTGCACTGTACATACGTTCAAAATACACAAAAAGATGAGACAAGCATACTACGTGCTCTTTAGCCCCATAGCCTCTCTGTGGGTGTGTGCCTACCAGCCATTGCTGCAGGACTTTTATCCCTCCTATGAAAAGGTATTCTGCCTTAATTGTATTAAGGTCTGGACTCTATGCCATGCTTTGCCTCTCAGCTACAGCCAGAGGACTTTTAGCCTTTTCCTCGAGGTCCGTTGCTCTCTTAATAGAAGCCTTCTCTTTGGACACACCAAAAAGGATAAACCGTCACCCTTATAGAGGTCATTTGCCCCACTTTATAGAGAACTTTTCAAGTGGTCAACAGACAACAAGCAACAACGGATCATCAGATAACAGTATTCATAGGATCTGTCCCCAGTACTTCCCCCAAGAAGACCTTTTGTCCAGCACCTGTTCTTATTAGATGCACCAGGCCTTTGCCATGCTTTTATAGTCAAACTGTATCGTTCTTTTATCCTCTTGTAAATTCACCTATAAACAGCATACCAATCTCAGCATGACCTAAGGACGTGGTAAACCAAAATACTCACCGTCCAATGCCGGATATGATATGCTGCAAACGGGTGGATGATGAGGATCCTGTTTGTGACCCCAATTGTTGTGAGCAGATGAATTTCTCTCCTTATAATGACCAGGCACGACCAGGTAGATCCAAGAAGAAAAGGATTTATTTCTCTGCAGAAAGAGTCCAGTACTTACACACCCACAAGGTGGTCAAGCATGAACTGAAGAGACGGAGTCAGTCTCCACTTAATTAATCATTTAATTTAAACTGATACATAGATTATCTTACTTCTGATTGGTGCATAGTTAATACATAGGCATAGAGTGGAATATAACAACATACATAATTCTATCGCTGATTGGTACAAGGTTATACATCATGAATAGGGAGATGGGTGGGGGCGGAGGAGCTGTGTCCATCGTCATTTGCATAAATTAACGTACATTGTACAAAATGATTTAGTATAACTCGGATCAAACTGTCAAACTAGACGTTGGACATCAAATATGAATCAAAATTAAGCAACTGCATGGCCTATTTCTCCCCTCAAATATTTTCAGAAATATATTTTAGTGGACTATTTAGGTGGAATAAGAGAGTTTATGAACAGGACGCCACGTTGTTCCGGTCTAAAAACGTGGAGCCGAAACAAAAGTAAAGTAGTGGGTCTAACAAATCAGGTGCCAGCTGTTTCCGTTGTGGGAGACAACAATTATCCATGTGACGTAGAGGTACCTCCAAAAAGGTACTCTGACATCACGATTGGGGCGGGAGCAGAAAGGAAATTTCAACCGTTAGGGGCAGCACAATGGCGCTTTTCTACCAGTTTCTTATGATATACAAAATTTTTCAGAATTGTTGAAATAACAAAATGGAAGTTTAATTATAAGATAGGCATACAAACATGTTTACAGCGGGAAAAAAGGGATCTAGTGTAGTTACCCTTTAAGAACATTCAGGGCAATTATATCAAACAGTTATTAAGAGTCTAACAACAGGGCCTGGTAATTATCACTTGAAAATTTTATTATATTTAGGTTTTGCATTTGGTTTTCTGGAAGAGAAAATGTGCAGATTTGCTAATTCACCCCCAAAAAATGCATTGTTGTACAAATGAAGCAAACAGACTGAAGTAAGTCGTAAATGGTTTCAAAATGTAAATACTTGGCCATTCCAACCAATTGTGTTTTTATATTCTAATAGAAGAACCCAGCATTCCATTGAAAGTGCATAGAGATGACGTGGAGTGTTGGTGGGCTGAGGGGGTCTGACAGCGCCATGCTACCAGTATATCTGCTAAATGAAGGGCAGTGTGTCGACAATGGCGTTTTTGTTTTCCAAACACACAGGCAGTGCACTAAAAGACTGCCAGTGTGCTGTGGTTCATGGTAAATCACTCAGAACTGACTAATCCTCTGATATTTGCAAAGCATGTAAATGAGTTAACGCAAGTGAATACACAACAAAACAGATCCTTCAATATACCGCCAACTCGTATGCACTCGGTTGTCAGATGGAAAATAGATTGCTGAGCCAATGACATACTTGAAGGGTGCATTGGTGAGCGTAACTCTATGAAGACAAACAACATATGCATGCATTTATACGCACGGACACACACACAGGCAACATGCATGCATAAGACCACTCACACACCCACACACTTAATTAATGCAAGGATTTGATCATCAGATGTTCAATAAGCTGAACTACAACAACCAAACTGCTTTAAACAAATCTAAGCTGGTTAGGGGACTCTTTCAGACCTAAACACGGATAAATAGAAAGGAATCAGCCAAATGACTCATTGAGCGCTTTAAAACTCATTGAGTGCTGTCCAAGCAGACCCATGCTGCCTTGGACAGACGCCATTGCTCCAACCCGTTGAAAGTATATTCGTAAATATGTTAAATGCAAAACAATTGCATTTTTTTTTTTTAAATGCCATACGTTTTCACCATTCTTGCATTGCATAAGAGTGTCTGGTAAATGAATAATTCAAACAAACTGAATATATTAAGAGCATCACTGTCGCTTCAGTGCTGTATCATTTTGTGTGTGTGCTGGAAAATATGAAAAGTGATAGTAAATGAGATGCATTAATGTCTGTTCTACAAATTGGCACACACACAAATATTTGTGCATGTTTTACCATGTAGTCATACATTACTATAGATTATTAAGGGCTTGCACACTGTATTGGGTATATTGTCACATGGTGTGACACAATCAAACGTGGTGCTCTGCTTGCATAGTTCAGTGCTTAATTAAGGACTTCAGAAAGTATAAAGCTTGCCAATTGTTACGGCACCGAAAAACTATTTTTTTAACTGTGTAATAGGGATGCAAATTTGGGCTATTTTTTCTAACCGATAGTCGACCCTCATGGATCGGTTATTATCGGTTAACCGATAAGCTTAAATAGGCTATAAACAAATGGACGTAAATCCATGAACCATTAAAAATACAGCCGCATGTTCAAACATAGGCTGTCTACCCTGCCTCGCTAATCCAATAAAACCGCTATAGTTTAGGCTAGCCTTATTTAAAATAGCTTAACAGGGTGAAAAAAAGCAAATAGGTATTAGTCTGAAGATTATTATTAGCCGTTTTTGCTATCATGGTCCCGCGAGCAGTGTTGTAGCTTCCCCAACACTGGCAATTGAACAACACATGCGGCCTATAATTGGCTACGGTGAGTCGGTAAAAAAAGAAGACGAAGCTGTTTCAGACAGCAGACCCTAGCTGGTAACAAAGTAGGCAAAATAAGTTTGTAAACTAGCCTTGATATTTTATTCAGACCAAAATCATCTGAATGATACTTATTGCTAATATTTTCAATTTACAGTAGCCTACTCTCTCAAGCTAGTTTGCAATCGCAGGTTACGTTTATTTACGACTTTCCCATCTCCGTTTTTTCAATCATAGATTGTCACGTTAGATCTTACAGGTAATAATAGACATTGAATGGTTATATTTGTATAGAGCTATTTCATCTATGCTAATATTAATCTTGTTTTTTTTATTAGATCCTAGAATCCAGTAGCCTAGGTCTACTGAAAATGAGGTGGATGTGGAAGACTGTATAAGAGAGATAGCCAGCCAAATTTGACAAACAAGCCAGATATGTATTGTGTGTGTCAGTGTGTGCATATGATGTACAGGAGTGTCGTTTATTTATTTGGACACCATAGGGTTATTTAAATGTGTTTATTTTAACTGTACTTTATTTATTATATCATACACAATTGTAGGCTATTTATTCTGTTCACTGTTGTTGTTGGGTTCTAAAATAAAAATGCCACCACTTTACTTGCTGTCATTTTGAAGTATTTGCTGTCATTTTTGATAGCCTAATCTAGCTGGACACAATCGCAATATCGCATAGTAGGCCTAATTGTTTCAGTTGACTGGAATTTGGTTGCAATTCTCGCAAACAGCCAAGTTTAATAATTTCACAGGGGTAGGTCCGTACATTGATAGGAACTAGGAAGTACAACACTATGAGCTAAAATAAGGAGAGCACTCCATGCAATTTGAATTATAATTTTAATTTAGGTGTCTTATCTACTAGCTAGCTAGCTGAACAAATAAAAGATTTAATAGGAGACATCGGTATCAGTGAGAATAGCTGTAAAATTAATTTAATTGGCTACAATACTTCACATGGTTGAGTTTGTTTTACATAATCTTTTCCATGAGGGGAGAAAGAGTTATGTAGCTACTGTGTACGGACCTACCCCTGTGTAATGTAATCTAGCTAGCTAGCTACATGCAATCTGATAGGAGTTTTGTGCAATGACTGTTTAAAAAACTTGCCATCGCAAGATTAGCGTGGGGTTAACTTTACAACCTAAATAAACTCAAAACTCCGTTGTTTTAATTAAATGTACCATAAATCCACTTCTTAAAGATAATGTGCAATTTTGGCCACTTGTTGTAAAAGTGGCGCTGATGAGCCGAACACACAAACCGCCGTGTTACGTAGCACCAAAAAAGAAGAAGTTTAGTTTACGAATCGTTTACGAAAAGTTAAGCGAGCGTGAATCGACACGGTGAAAAACAGTGGAATATTTGTCTCAAAATTCTGTCCTTAAATCCAAGCAGATCAAGCGTGTCCTTCGATCGGCAAATGTAGATTCGCCAGTTCGCAAGCCAAGCTTTTGATTTGTACATGTGAACATTGGAAACATATCTGTAAATGTTATTTTCATTTGTGAATATAATTTTTGCATTCATCCAAATGATGATTTACGAAACACAAGTTGAGAGGTGTTTGTGTGTGGATGGAAAACACATACTTGTGGATTATTTTTACGAAACACAAATTGAGAGGTGTGTGTGTGTGGATGGTAAATACAATTGTGGATGATATCTACAAACACAAATTAAGAGGTGTGTGTGTGTGTGGATGGTAAATACAATTGTGGATGATATCTACAAACACAAATTAAGAGGTGTGTGTGTGTGTGGATGGTAAATACAATTGTGGATTATACTTTTGTGCTTGTTTATTTTTGATAGAAATCTACCTCCATATGTAACCGTTTTATTTGTTAACGTTTCAATATTTCTTAACAACTAAGATCCACGTGGTTCAAACCATCACACAATTAATTATTGCCAGCAGCCATACCACCATGCACCCATGCTCCAACATGCTCCTGCTGAATGGCTGAAGCTAAGCAGGTGTGGGCTTGGTTAGTACTTGGATGGGAGACCTCCTGGGAAAACCAAGTTGCTGCTGGAAGTCGTGTTGGTGGGCCAGTAGGGGGCAGTCTTCCCTCTGGTCAAATAAAAACACTAATGCCCCAGTGCAGTGATGGGGACACTGTGCTGTAGGAGATGCCGTCTTTCGGATGAGACGTTAAACCGAGGTCCTGACTCACTGTGGTCATTAAAGATCCCATGACACTTATCGCAAAGAGTAGGGGTTTCCAGGTGGGTGCTGCACATTAGTGGTGGTTGAGGCGAGTTTCCCCCTCATCATTGTAAGCGCTTTGAGTATCGAGAAAGGCGCTATATAAATGCCAGGTATTATTATTAATTACAATCCGCAATTAACAATAAAAAGCTTGTTTCGGGAGAATTAATCAGGTAATGGTGTTAAACATTTTTCGTGTGCTCTCTGCTCAGACCTAGCTTGAGTGTGACGTGTGTATGTACGTGATTTACGGAATAACTTTAAGGATACAAAATGACCAGAGGAGAGCCGCGAGCAAAACTGAATTACTTCTTGTTCCATTGGAGCAAAGCACTTATACCATTTTTACCCTGTTTGTCTACATCCTCCAGTGACTACAGCCTGTAAAATATTAATTTATAAATACACTGTATCCTACCCACACCGCTTCGGCTCAATGTCAGCTGAAAGCACCTTTTTTCTTTCTTCAACTTCTTCGTCTAAACTTTGTCATAGGAGGGATCACCCTCCACATGGCGTCCGCTACCCGCTAACAGTCCAGCTGACGTCAAAAGCTCCCTCCTTGCGTTGGCGCGGGCGGCGATGAGCAAGAGCCTGGATCCTAGCGCTGTGCTGAGCAAGTGGGATCACACCTGCCCACAAAACCCAACCCTCTGGCTCCAGGGTATATTTTGTAGTTTGTGACTTTTAAAGAATGATTCCAAGCTAAGAACCCACATGATGAATGGAAATTTAGCCCCACACAAAACAAGTTTTGTGTCTATTGATGGAGAACAGCTACTGCACACTCCTTCCCTATGGCCCCTGCGTGGTTACGCCCTGCTATAGGCCCCCGCTCCAGCGCTCTCCTTTCCCACCTCCCTTTCTCACGCCCTGCCGCTCACACGCAGGACTCCGCTCTGCGAAAAGGGCGGTAAACTGATCCACTGCGATTGTGAGCAGATCCCGAGGCGCGACCTTTTCTTCAGGGGAACCGGGCCTTTTGTGCCATCGGAAAGCGCCTGGCGAGAATGCGCCAGAGACGACACTTCTGGGAGGGGTAAAAGAAATGCATCTTTCTCTCCCCCTCTCTCACTCACGCCCTCGCCCACACAAACCTAACCGTGAGGTAGTCTGGCTCTCCCGCTGTAGGTACAGTGTTGCGCAAAACATCTGCTCTCCTCACTCGAAAATGTTTTAGTAATTTATTGTGGACGACGTTCGTGTTTCTTCCTCGTTTCCTTTAAACAAAGATGAGCCAAACGTGGCCATCTCCGCCCTTTGTGAGGTGAATTTGGAGACCTGCAAAGATCCAAACTCCTAAGCACCTTAAGCGAGCTGCCCGCACAGTAGCACAAGCTCAGGCCCCAACTTGAAAGAACAGATGTGTAGCGAGATGAAAGGCTGGGCCTTCGGAACTGCCATGAAAGATGCATCAAAAGGTTGATGAAAGGAGAAGCCTCAATATATCAGCCTGCTTATTTAGTGTGCGGCGAGGCAACAAAAAACGGCGGTCCAGTCGTGCTAGAAGAGTGGTGTCGTGGCAATGTATGGAGAATCTGGTAACATTTCCTTTGGATGGTCCTCCATAAAGCCCTGCGAACCCTTCGTACAGTGGTGTTAAAAAAAATAGCAGTACAACATCAGTAACCTGATGAACCAATGTTATTAGTAGTAGTGATATTTCTGCATGGCAAATAATTTACTTGTAGATGTAGTAGTGTCATAGAAAAACAACAGACCCAACTGTCATGACATGCACGCTGCTTGTTCTGAGTAATTGACTCATTCATTGAAAGGGGTGTGTTCAAAATAATAGCAGTGTGGAGTTTAATTAGAGAATTAATTAATTCTGTGAAAAAACAGGTGTCATTAATTGTCCTTTATTAAGGAAGAAGGGAAGCAAATGTTTCACACGTTATAAAATATATTTCCTTCTGAATTGCTAAGTAAAATGGGCCGTTCCAAACATTGTTCGGAGGAACAACGTAATTTGATAAAAATGTTGATTGGAGAGGGGAAAACGTATAAAGAAGTGCAGCAAATTATAGGATGCTCAGCTAAAAAGATCTCAAATGCTTTAAAATGGCAACAAAAACCCGAAACACGCAGAAGAAAACGAGCAACGAAAAATAGTCAGAATGGCAAAGATTCAGCCAATCATCATCTCCAGAAAGATCAAAGATTATCTAAAATTACCTGTAAGTGCTGTTACAGTCAGAAGACGTTTGATCGAAGCTAAGCTATTAGCAAGAAGCCCCCGTAAAGCACCATTGTTGAAAAAAGGGCATGTGCAGAATCGGTTAAAATTCGCCAAGGAACACATTGATTGGCCCAAAGAGAAATGGCGCAACGTTCTGTGGACTGATGAGTAAAATTGTTATTTTTTCGGGTCTAGTGTTCGTCGACAGTACGTCAGACGACCCCCGGGTACTGAATTCAAGCCACAGTACACTGTGAAGACAGTGAAGCATGGTGGCGCAAAAATCATGGTATGGGGACACTACAGTGTTGGGCCTATTTATCGTATACCAGAGATCATGGATCAGTTTGAATACATCAAAATACTTGAAGAGATTATGTTGCCGTATGCTGAAGAGGAAATGCCCCTGAAATGGGTGTTTCAACAAGACAACGACTCCAAACACACAAGTAAGCAAGCTAAATCTTGGTTCCAGACAAAAATAATTGAGGTAATGGAGTGGCCAGCTCAATCCCCCGACCTCAACCCCATTGAAAACTTGTGGAGTGACATTAAAAATGCAGTTTCTGAAGCAAAACCCAAAAATTCACAGGAACTGTGGAATGTAGTTTGTTCATCCTGGGCTGAAATACCTGTTTCTAGGTGCCAGAAGTTGGTTGACTCGATGCAACGCAGATGCGCAGCAGTTATCAAAAACAATGGTTATGCAACTAAATATTAGTTCAGTAATTTAAAGTGAAGTTAAATCTTGAAAAATGTCTTCAGTTTATACAGGAAGTGTTTGAGTTTGACTTGATAAAATTTGTGAATGCTTTGATTTGGAATTGAATGTGTAACGTTTCCACTACATTTGAAATATGGAACTAAAAAGCTATTTAAAAATATTGGAAAAACACTTTTATTAAACGCACTGCTATTTATTTGAACACTGTAAGTACTTCATATACACTTCATCGACACCTCTGTAAACATCATATACACTTCATACAAAGTACCTTCATATACACTTCATAGACACTCATAAATGCTTATGTGAATAACGGCTAATAGGCACATGGCGTGTGTCACTTGCTGCATCAGTAACACACCATATACCTATTCGCAGTTATGGATAGAAGCATTCATAACTATTTATGCAGCCCTCATACAGGTGTTACATATTGCTTATGAAGGAGTTATATAGCTTTTGTGAAGAAACATTCTCAGAAAGTGTTAATGAGAGGATATTAAGGCTGACGTTAGACGGGGAAGAGGGGAGAGCCTGGAAAAAGCCTGGGAGGGAAAGGGCAAACTCAGAACAGCAGTTCCAATAGGGCACCTGCCGCTATAGGCATCGGTCCGCACTGGCAACTCCGCAGCAGATGACATCTTCATGGCATCTTTAGTCTCTGCGGTGATGCCAGGCTCTCTGGTGATGCCAGGCAGTGAACTGGGTCAGCACGGCAGAGTCTCCCCTGGCGTTAGGGGCACATGGGCGGGCACCTCCGCCAGACACGAAGCCTCTGCTGCGCATGCAGCCGAGAGGGCATAACATGTGTGTGATCCACACACGCGCGCGCGCACACACACACACACACACAAACACAAGCACCAGAGGCTTCCGGAGTGCGAGCTCATTAACTTGCACGGGTCAGTGCACAGGGATGGGCATCGGCACGGATGGACGCACACACTACACAAGAACCAATTCTCTTTGGATAAAAACATTTGTCGGAACACAACGCGTTCTTGTTTGCTTGAATTTTCATCATCATTTTTCATATTATGATATCATTGTTTTCCTACTTAATCTGAAGATGCACTCTATTCATTGATTTATTAGAATGGTGAAACAACAATTAAATAAAACCAGACTAATGCACTTTTTCTGAATGAATAAAGGGCATCATTCACCAGTGAGCGACGCACCATGGTCATCCGAGTAATGAACAGAGAAGAAAAATATCCATAGTTAACATAGTTGAACAGCATGAAGCACAATGCTTGAAAAAACGTGACTCCTGCTTCTTTAAGGTGTGAAGTAAGATGCAGTATTGTGTACACCTGTCAGAGGTGGTTTGTACTGTGAGTGTGAAAGAACTGTTGCTATGGCACCAGATATAGACAATAGTTAATTTTAGGAATAGGCAGGTCAATCACAAAACAGGCTAATCCATCAAAAGTCATAATACATAGTTTCTTTCTGGGGTCAAGATTTGAGGATTAAAAACAATTTTGGCAGACAACGTGGAAGGATGAGTATACTGAAAGCCTTAGCTCTGACAAAAAAAGCAGCGTATGTGTGTATACAAAAACATAAATTAAAAATAGATTCTGGGTACTACAGAAAAAACCACAAATACAACAACACATTTCTCACACGATCGCGCTACTCTGGAATGTTTTACACGGCCTGTCACCCAGCTGAAGCAGGGATGTTGCAGTATCACTCTGAGGAATAACGGAGACTGAGAAAGAATCATTTATTTATTTATCTAACGTCTCATGCAAAGGATGACACCTTCTTCAGTTTACCTCGAGTCACAGTGCGGGTTCAGAGCTGGTAGATCAACTGTTGACATGATTTTCTCCTTGAGAGAAAAATTCAGGGAACAGAGGAAACCACTCTATGTTGCCTTCATCGACCTTACCAAAGCTTTCGATCTTTTCAGCAGAAATGGTCTCTTCAAAATCCTAACAAAAATAGGTTGTCCCCCTAAAATGCACAGCATTATCAGGTCATTCCGCGAAGACATGTGAGGTACAGTACAGTTCGACGACTCAACCTCAGAGGCATTCAACATCCGCAGCGGGGTCAAGCTGGGCTGTGTTCTTGCCCCCACGCTCTTCTGAATCTTCTTCTCACTACTACTGAAGCATGCCTTTGGCACCTCGACCGAGGGAATCTCCACACACGGTCTGACAGAAGGTTCTTCAACATCGCTCGTCTCGGGGCAAAAACCAAGGTGTGTGACGTCATCATCAGGGACATGCTCTTCGCCGACGATGCAGCAATCGCAACTCACACAGAAGACCATCTTGAAAACCTGATGCATCGCTTTGCAGGGGCTTGCACAAAATTCGGATTGACAATCAGCCCAAATAAAACAAACGTCATGGGACAAGGCATTGGCAGCCCACCATCAATCACCATCAACAACTACAAACTGGAGGTCGTCAACCAATTCACATACCTTGGATCCAAAATCCTCGCATCGGGCGAGCTACCTCCACACTGGCACAGCTCACCAAACGGGTCTGAGAAAACAGCTTGCTCTCAAAGCGCACCAAGATTTCTGTATACAAAACCTGTCATCAGCATCCTCCTCTACGGCAGCAAAACCTGGACAACGTACGCCAGACACAAGACAAAAACTCAACAGCCTTCACCTGCGTTGTCTCAGGCACATTCTCTGCAAGGACAGAGGCCCCAACACCACAGTACACTCACACGCCCAGATACCAAGCATGTACACCCTGCTCAAACAACGGCGACTCCGATGGCTCGGGCGCGTACACCACATGGAGGATGGACGCATCCCAAAAGACATTCTCTACGGAAAGTTGGCTTCTGATAAAAGAGCGTCAGGCTGCCCCCATCTGCGTTTCAGGGACATTGACAAGAAAGACCTGAAAGCACTCAAAATGGATGCTGACCATTGGGAAGACATCGCAAGCTGCTCAAAAAATTGAAGACCACCTACTGGGCGCCCACTCATGGTCTCTCGAGACTGAAGGATGCTTACTTCTATTTTACCAAGTCATTGCTTTGACAAGCGAAATCCGGTCAGCACGTAGACGTGCATATGGCTGCACCATAATTATTCTGGCGTAGACACCGGGGCTGAATCCCACAAAGAATCTCGTACCTTCTTGTTGGCCTTCTTGAAGTCCAGGCTTCTCGTGGCAACAAACTGGACATTTTATGACTCATATCATGGCCAGGTAAATTACTCAACCCAAAGTTCAGTTGTGCTTTAACGTTACAAAAGCACAGATGCCTACAATTAGTAGCTAGCCTACCTGGAGTCCGGAAGGGTTTCTAATCCCAAACTGCACAAAAAAAATAAACTACTCAAAAATAAAATAAAAATTATAGCACAGAAAAACATTCATTGATATTTGTTATTCAGTTAATTTGATGGATAATTAAGAACTATAAATGGAAACAGGCTATGTTGACATTAATATCTGTATAAAGGTAAGGTTAGGTTACAGAAGGCCTATTTTACAGCCGACGGTACACCACTGGATCATAATGTAGGCTAGACATGGACATGGTTCCTTACCGGAAGATTAGATGATGTCGGAATGATACCAGAAGCCAGTTGTAGCCTATGATTTGTCCACTATGTAACCGCATAAGCACAGCACTCAAGTAGCCTACCGTTTGGTTTATTTTGCCAACATATCTTTAGGAAACAATGTGTCAATATAATTTTTTGACATAACATAGCCTACTTAATTGCGCTAGGCTGAGAAAGCCATCTCCGGGGCAAGACCTCGAGCGCCCTGCATGCACTGACCTATAGTCTTGTTTTGCAATCTTGTGAATTATACATTAATAATACAGTAATTTATAATACAATGAATACTGTTACACTTATGTATTTTTTCTGTGATGGGCTTTGTAACAGAGAGGCTAGGCTAGAGCTCGTATGGGGAAATGTTCGGAGAAGACACCACTTACATCACCTAAATGCCTTGACAACGTAAAACCACCTACAATTTAATGACACCAAATACATTTTATGACGAAAAAAATATATATTATTATAATATATATATACAGTCAAGCCGGAAAGTCTGAACACCCCTTTCACCTTCTCCACGTTTTATTACATTACATACATATTCTACAACAGATTGAGTTCATTTTTTTGCCTCAAAATTCTACACAAAATAGCCCATAATGACAGTGAAGTGAAAACATGTTTTTAGAAATGTTTGCAAATGTATTAAAAATCGAAAACTGAAATCTTTCATTTACATAAGTATTCATACCCTTTACTTTAACATATTTTTAAAGTATCATATTTAATATTTGGTCGCATATCCTTTGCATGCTGTTACTTCCTGAAGTCTGTGACACATCAACATCAAAAAACTGTCGATATCTTATTTCCAGGTACTGTTACAAGCGATAGCGATAAAAGTCAGGAGAAACAACCCTTAAAGGGATCCATCCACATCTACTCCATATCTGGCCGCAGAATGACAGAATGAAAATTTGGACTTTTCAAGTCAGGTAAAATAGCCTGCGTACGTTATATTGTGTATAGCCACCCTACTGCAGCTCATTTATGATGTTAGGTTGAGTCTGGATTCCGCGTTTTTTACCATTTAGGCTGCTGTCGAACACCCGGCGTTTTCTTGGGAATTTCTCGTACATAATCTCCACAAAAAAAACAAAAAAAACAAGAATGACCTGGAATGCGTTCAAATAACGTTCAGCCACAACCGAAATGGTCACTCAAAGGAACAAAGTGGGAATGCTATGGTTTAAATATATTAAAATAAGTGTGTGGAGAGGGGGCAAGGCAGTTCATATTATATAGCTACATTGTAGCTACAGCGTCTTCAGCAACAATGTCTTTAGGAATGTGTAACAGAACAGTTACAGTTAAATTACAGAACGTTAACACCGGGCTCCTCGGTTTCCAGTTCTCCATTTCATTCGAAAAAACTAACGTGCCTTACAGTCTCCCCTCGCACACAAACAAGGAATAAACGTAATCAAAATTCTGTCTGCCCGTCCTTCTGGTAAAAACAGCACTTACCCATTGCATATAGTTGATGTATCAGAAGTTCATGAGAGAGTAGTAGCCTAGTCAATCTCGCCATCGACGTAAAAGAGAGCTGCTGACATTCCGAGATTTGACGTTTCACCCTTGGTTTGTTTGATGCCGGTGTCTACTTTCCCCGTACAAGTATGTGACTGCCCTTCCATGATAACGTGCTACGGGGGCGAATAGATGTTACTTTAAAAGCGCAGAGAAGCACCAAGTCTGTCAATCAATCGCATCATCCAAAGCGCAAATTCTAACATTCATTGTCCGCGCGGTAACCTATCGAAACGGCGTGGATCAGCGGCACTCCGATTTACAGTAGGCTATAGCCCATCGGTGGGTGCAAGCAGGACTTCTATTAAGGGTCTCCATGGTGAAAGCAAAGGTTATTTTACTTGCGCCGCCTTGTCAGCCGTCACTGCACACGGCGATTCTATTTCATATTTAACCGCCTCTGTAGGCTATGTCCGCTCTCTCCAATATCTGTGAATCGACACCTCGCCCTGTTTTCTGGACTGATAATGAAGCCGCTAATTTCCCGTTTATTTTAAATCTATATCCCACTTCTCTCTTCCATATGACCCGAAGAAAATGAATAAAAATGGAGGGGCGTGGTGGGCTCAGAAAGGGACAGCTCCTCCCCAATAACGGGGTGCTCATCAGGAAACGGGCGCCGGTGCATGAGCCACTGTAGTGCAAGAGAAGAAGCGCGAGGAAAATGAACCAGTTAATCACGTTGCTGTGATTGGACGCACATACTGTGACCAAATTGAATACTATACCAAACGGGGGGAGCAGTCCACATGTAAACAGATGTCATGTGATGCCCTGCCTGAGAATCTGGGATGATACTGCCCCCCCCCCCCCCCACCAATACTGCAACCCCAGGTCATTGCTGATGTTCTTGTCCGTTTATCTCACCAGGCACAACAGACAAGGGGTGCATCCCAATACTCCGAAAAAATGCATCTAATGTTGCTGATTTCATATTAATTACATATGAATTGTTACATATGAATTAATGTCTCGACACAAACCGCAATTTCAGGTACATTGTATATTGTGTACATGCAAATACTTGTACTTCAAACACAGGCTATTTTGCATACTTCCTTGTCGGAGTGGAGGAAAGGAGGTGAGGGACGCACCCAAATTCTGCTAGACCGTGTACAATTTTACTCAGACGGACAGAGAGGTTCTGGTGGAAAGCTCAGAAAGTATAACTTATGAAAGTGTCTTGTTAAAAAAAAACATGAATGAACAATCTTGAGGTGCAGGGGACAAATGGGGCTCGACTTTGTCTCTATACCAGCAACACACCTGTTCACAAGTTGGACATACTGACTTTCACAAGTATTGGCAGATCTCAACACCTTTGCTTAATCACTTCTAATGGGGCCATGCATTACTTCTGTAACAGTCATAACTGATCAATTCATTATTATTTGATAGCGAAATATTGCCACTGGCGACATCAAAATCCCCAAACTTTTCCAAAAACTGAAGACGGGCACAAAAGATTGATTTCTTTTTGTTTATACTAATTTGAATCCATTATCTAATGTGCTTATTCCTGGTCAGGTCTGCACAGGACCTCCTTTTAAAGGGTGAGGAGGCCATGCATGTGAGGCTAGGCTCTGTGCCAGGGGCTTTTTGTTTTTTCTACAAATCTCATACAGACCATTTCCTATGCCCCGCCCATTTCTGACAACTGACAACCCAGGCGGAATCAGCGTGTAACCCCCTCAGCACGGTTCATTCTTAAGACCCTGCATTGAGGATGAGCACCAAAACTGGGGCGAGCAACAATCAAATTGGGTGGCAATATAACATGCAATCAGTAACTCACTGAATTGAACCAATAACAGTTTGCTTGTTGATTGCTACACCATTTAAGGCGTTTAAACAAGTACACAAGTTTGTAGGATGAACTCCATCCATCCAGGTTCATAAAACCTCATTCCCCCCCATCACTGGTTTAAACAAGTTCACTAATTTAAAAACAAAAAACAAAAAAAACTTTATTTTTAATTTGTCACCAAACGTGGAGCTGTACATATCCAATTCCCACCCTCATTTGGAATGTCCAACCATCTGCAACGTCACCCAGGCGAACCCCACTGCAAATTTAGGAGTGTGTGACATCAGTGGGTCTCCTCATGGTGTCACCAGCTGCTTGTTTTTACATCACAGATTATAGCGAAGCTAAGCATAGAGTGAAGTCAGAGGGCGCCCGATCGACCAATGAGGGGCACTATACAACGATGAAACGCAGACCCCTAACTAACTGAGCCCTCCCATACCCGGAGCTGTGCATCGCCCTATGCCCCGATGGGCACAGTCGGCACTGACACGGTCCGGATTCGCCCCAAGACCCTGGGACTCATCCATGCACCACAGCATGGCGTCTTAACCGAATGAGCCACCCAGCAGCAACCACTGGCTCTTTTTTAATTTGAAGATAAAGGAAGAAAACAGAGCTCATTTATACAGTTTATTATGCACTCTGCTTGCAGGCACCATACTCACAGCACACATGACGTTACGTAAAAAAAACTGAGATAAATGCCTCCATCACACTCATCACTCTAAACCATCCCACTTCCCGACGAGGAAAAAAATAAACATTTGGGTAGTGGAGCTGATGGAGATACTGACAGGACAACAAATGGTCCCCGTTTAATTCAATCACACATGCACCTCTCTCTGTGTCTCTCTGTGTCTCTCTCTCTCTCTCTCGTTCATCCCCCTCTTCCGCCCGTCCACTTTTAAATTCCAAGTATGTCCCTCCTCACCTCTCCCAATTTCCATCGCACCAGTGAAGCATACCTTAGCTCAGGGGCGGCCTATCCTGGTCCTGCACAGGGCAGGCTGGTCTTTTGTCGTGTCTCGCCTCTCAATTGTCCGATTACAGCAGCGGATCATGCAGTTTGGGTAGTTGATTCACCTCACCTGGTTTCCTGAACGATTACATTTTTGGTGCCGATTTTAAGGTGAAAACAAAAACCAGAAGAGATGCCTGTGGCTCTCCAGAACCAGGGTTCACAACACTGCCCCCCCCCTCCCCCAAAAGAAAAAAATCTAAACCTCCCCCTTCACTGTGGACCGAGGCCCCCCTGAGCGGACTGGCTGTCACAGTGGTCCGCCCCCCACAGTCTGTAGAACTGGGTGAAGTCGACGTAAGGCTGCACCCTCCCGGTCTCGTCGGGCTGGGCTGCCTGGCTCCCCCGCTGGCGGAAAAGGCTGCCCCCGTCCCCGGAGCTGGAGCTGGAACTCTGGGTGTGGGTGTGGGTGGACTGCAGGGTGGCTGTCGGACTCTGACTGCGGGAGGGAGGGAGCGAGAGAGAGAGAAAAGACCAGGCAGAGAGAGGAAGAAGAGAGCCATTATCTTTCTTCACACTGCGGTAAGAGAAGGAAATGGCACCGTTGTGATGCGGAAGTTACAAATAGTTGGCATTTTGGCAGGCCGATTCTTGTTCCTCATTCGCGTCTCCCATTAGCAGGGCGCCTGGCCCAAATCCTGAGCCCCTTCTGAGCATGAGCACAGAGTTACAGATGAGTTACAGACCCTCCTCTTTCATTTACCGCAAAACACTCTTTAGCTCTGAGTCACTGACTCTGTAGCTCAACATCACTGAACTTGTTCCACCAGATAATTGTAGCATTGTACAATTCTGCATATGCTGCTATTACACCTGTCTGCTGGTGCTCACTGCTGAAACTGTGTACAATTTAAAACCCCATTACCTGAGAACAGCTGTTGACTAATCCTCGCTTGTTCAAGGACAGACTATGTCCTTGAACAAGCGAGGGTTTATATCCTTGTTTAGAACTAAGAGGGGTATTGCACAGCGGAGGGGGGGAAAGAAAGCATTTAGCTTTGTTTAGACTATGCAGAAAGAGAGGGGTATACCACTGTGATTATAATACAACTTGACAACAGGGAGAGGGAGAGGGAGATGGAGAGAGAGCGAGAGAGAGAGAGAACTGACAGACACAAATGATTATGTCCTAGATGGATGAATCAGCCGAAACCTGATAGCAAGACAAAATTAAAGACTGACAAGCCAAAAAAAATAACTTGTGGGTGCCAAGCAACAGAAACACACACACACACACACAGTGAGGTGGTGGTGTTATCACACACACACATACACACACACACACACACACACAGACACAGACAGACACAGACACACACACACACACACACACACACACACACACACAGACACACACACACAGACACAGACACAGACACACACACAGACACACACACAGACACAGACACACACACACACAGACACACACACACACACACACACACACACACACACACACAGACACACACACACAAAAGCAGTTTTTGGGAGGTAGAGTATATGTACATATACAATTACATAACTGTAAACAAAGATGTAGAACATCTGAATGTAATTATGGAGATGAGCTGTACCTTGGTGTGGGGGTGCCTTCCTCCTGTGTGGAGGTGGTGTTGGTCCCGTTGGTGAGGGTACCCGTACCCTGTGAGGGCATGACCAGGGACAGGGTGACGCTGGTTTTGCTGGTGCTCTGACTGTTTGAGTAAGGCACCGACACTGGGTAGATGCGCCCCCCTGCCCCCAAAAACATACAACAGGAAGAGGTTAGCAACAGGAAGCAACACTTTCACGGACATAGATACATATCATATAACTTATCAGACCTTATAACGCACACACAGGCTCACACACGCGCAGACACGCAGAGACGCGAACGCACGCACGCACGCAGGCACACACACGGGGCCCACGCACACACACACGCACACGCACAGCCTCCTACCCTGTGTGGGGGTGAGGACGCAGTCTGCCAGCGTGTAGTTAAGGGTGCGTATGAGCAGGGTCATGTCCTCGTGCCTGGAGCAGTGAGAGGCGCGCTGCCGACCGCTGGCGAAGGCGTCATGGTGCAGCCGCTTCACCCGCTCCACCACTGCCTGGGCCGCCGCCTCCAGGCTGCTGTGCTGGGCCAGCTCAGCCGCCACGATCGCCACCATCTCCTGAGGAAGGGGGAGAGGGAGCGGGGAGAGGGAGGGGTGAGCGAGAAAGCAGAGAGGGGTGAGAAGAGAGGATCTGTGTTGGCTCTATAAAGTACACCTGAGGTTGTTTGTTTGTTTCAGTCATTTATACTTAAATCACCAGTGTACCTTCCACACACACACACACAACTCCACGTTTTCCATCCATATGCAGCATTCGACTAAATTGCAGATTCCTAGAAACGCCCTGTGACGTTAATTACGGTTCTGGAGAAATTTCAACACCTCCAGGGAAAGAGTTTATTTGGAAATAGTAAAGTGCTCAGTCAACAGCAACATACAAGGACCTTTTATAGATGCTGTTTGGGGCATTTTTATATTCTCAGAGGCTCCATATACCCTGTGCTTGTTAAAAAACAAAAACCTCCAAAGACACTGGACTTAATTACTACACACATGGACGCGGAAACCAGGGGCTGAGCGGCGAGCGAGAACACACACCTGATTGGCTTGCTCAGGGCCGTGGGCGGCCTCTAGGGCTTTGATCAGCCCCTCGGACATCAGCAGAAGGAACCCAGAAACGCCCTCCACTGACTGGCCACCGTGGATCTCTGGCTCTGCTGTTATTGGCTTGCTTTTCGCTGCACTAGTAACAGGAAGTAAAAAGAATTGTGGGTGTGTGGAAGTGGGTGGCAGTGTAGTATTAATGGTTCAGGGGACAGGGCCTGTAAATGAAAGGTTATGAGTCTGAATCCTAGCTGGGGCCCTGCTGTTGTACGCTTGGCAAGGTATTTAGCCTGAATTGCTTAAGTATAATATCCAGCTGTATAGGCAAAGTCGTCCTGGATAAGAGCGTCTGCTAAATGCCTAAATGTAAGTGTGGCAAGCCAGCAAAGGAGACACGTCTAATTTTAATCCTTTAAAACAATAAATTGTCTCTCTGAGGACAATAAAGATCTAGTGAACTGAGAGAGAGTGACACAGTAAAAGGAAGAGACTGCAGGGGAGTGAAAGAGTGAGACAACATACAGTGCCCTCCACAATTATTGGCACCCCTGTTTAAGATGAGTGAAAAGGGTTATAAAGAATTCACCTTTTGGTGAATTAGCTTAATCTCACACTGAAAAAATGAGAAAAATCCAACCTTTAATTGAAGTAAATTATTAAGTAAAGTATTCTGAGAAGAAAAAAAATCCCTCATTAAGAAATAATAATTTTTAACAAAACCACGTGTGCCACAATTATTGGCACCCCTAGAAATTATTATGAACAAAATGTAACAAGCATTTTTTACATTTATATTTTACTTTTTAAAGTTGATCAGAGTGTTTAGGAACTTTCAAGCAGTAATCCATGACTTCCTGTTTCACTGGGGTATAAATATGAGGTGACACAGAGGCCATATTCCCTTATTCATACATTAACATGGGAAACATAAAAGACCACACAAATCAAATGAGGGAAAAGTGTGTTGAGCTTCATAAGTCAGGGAATGGCTATAAAAAAATAGGTACTCACCTGAAATTGCCTGTATCTACCGTTAGGGCAATACTTAAAAAGTTCAAAGCAACTGAAACTGTTACAAACTTGCCTGGAAGAGGACCTGGAAGAAGTTTATTTTGCAACCAAGCACAGTGAGGAGGATGGTAAGAGAGGCAAAACAAATCCACAAGGACCACTGTTGGAGAATTACAGAAGAAAGTAGCATCTTGGGGTCATCAAGTCTCCAAAACTACCATTAGATGTCACCCTCCAACAAATTATTTGGAAGGCATGCCAGAAAAAAGCCTTTCCTGTCATTTAATCACAAACGTAAGCACCTGGAGTTTGCTAAACGCTACTGGAACTTTGACTCGAACAGTGTTCTATGGTCAGATGAAAAGAAAATTGAGTTTTTGGGCAACCAACACTCAAGATGGGTTTGGCGTAAAAAGAAGGATGGCTATACTGAAAATAACCTGATCCCCACTGTTAAGTATGGTGGAGGTTCCGTGATGTTGTGGGGCTGTTTTTTCTCCAAAGGCCCTGGGAACCTTGTTAGGGTACATGGCATCATGAACTCCATGAAATACCAAGAAATTTTTTTATCTGAATCTGGCTGCCTCTGCCAGGAAACTAAAACTGGGTCGTCATTGGATCTTCCAGCAGGACAACGATCCAAAGCATACGTCCAAATCAACACAAAAATGGTTAGCTGAACACAAAATCAGGCTTTTTTCCAAATAATTTGTTGGCATGGAGGTGACATCTAATGGTAGTTTTGGAGACTTGATGACCCCAAGATGCCACTTTCCTCTGTAATTCTCCAATAGTGATCCTTGGGTTTTTTTTTTGCCTCTCTTACCATCCTCCTCACTGTGCGTGGGGGCAAAATAAACTTGGGTCCTCTTCCAGGAAAGTCTGTAACAGTTCCAGTTGCTTTGAACTTTTAAAGTATTGCCCTAACGGTAGATACGGGCATTTTCAGGTGAGTACCTATTGTTGTTATTGCCATTCCCTGACTTATGAAGCTCAAGACACTTTTCCCTCATTTGATTTGTGTGTTCTCTTATCTTTCCCGTGTTGATGTATGAATAAGGAAGTGCGTACCAATACTCAAAAAATGCACCCTCCCTTTCTCCACTACCACCTCCCCTACTGTGCGCCCCGGAAACAGATCTTTGCGTTTTAATCTAATGTCTCTGACTACATCTTTATTACGTATTAATGGTTACATATTAATTAATGTCTCGACGCAAACCGCAATGTCAGGTACATTGTATACTGTACATGCAAATACTTTGCATACTCCAATCGTTCAGACAGGTTTGCATACTTCCGGGTAGGATAAGAGTGGTAGCGGGGGAGTGGAGGATTGTAGGTAGGGAGTGAAGAATATTGGGACGCAGCCAGGGAATATGGCCTCTGTGTCACCTCATATTTATACCCCAGTAAAACAGAAAGTCATGGATTACTGCTTGAAAGTTCCCAAACACTGCTCAACTTTAAAAAGTAAAATATAAATGGAAAAAATGCTCCAGTTACATTTTGTTCATAAGAATGTCTAGGGGTGCCAATAATTGTGGCAAATATGGTTTTGTTAAAAATGATTATTTCTTGATATGGGGATTTTTTTTCTTAGAATAAATTTACTTCAATTAAAGGTTATATTTTTCACATTTTTTCAGTGTGAGATTAAGCTAATTCACCAAAAAGGTGAATTTTTTTATAACCCTTTTCACTCATCTTTACCAGGGGTGCCAATAATTGTGGAGGGCACTGTACATGCAGCAATATGTACCAGTGTGTGGTGTTTAGGGGTCTCACCCCCATGCTCCCTGCCCTGGTCTCACCTGAGCAGGTCGATGTCCGTGTAGTTAAACTTGACCCGGTAGTCCCCGATCCTACGTGTGCTGGTCTGGCCAGCGATCAGTCCGGCCTGGCGCAGACGGGACGGGTCCAGACCTGCGGGGGTTCACATCGCCGTTTTCGTTCCGCGATTTACTACTCGTTCCAGGTCATTTTACCCATTCTAGCATACCTCAGAGACTACATGTATGAGCTAACGTTACTCAGCTAAATCGAGCACCATTAAGATGATGCAATCGCCTACTAAACTATAGTAAAACACACTTATTTCAGTAATGCCTCCAATGCCCTCCCCCGTAGACACACAAACATTTTGTTCAAGGACAGCTGCTGGGTCTCCTTAAATGCACTGATGCTGGACTGATTTACAGACACTAAAACCTGGTTTAGGAAGGGAAGTCACATTTACACCTGGAGGGCGTTCAGGTGACAGACGGCCATAAGGCCGCATGACGGCAACAAGAATATCTAGCTCCTGTGACAGGACAATGATTAACCTAAACGTGCAAGTCAAACTGAATTCTGTCATGAGAGCAAGCGCGTGAATAAGCGGGTAATGGTGTAGCTGGTTCCGGCGTCGAGGTATAGCGCCCCCACCAGGCCCCCCGTTTCTGAGCTCACCCAGCTGGGCCAGCCTCTGGATCTCCTCCTCGTTGTCCGTGGTGTGGGCGTGGCCGATCTGGATCACTTGGTTCTGACCGTCACTGGAAGACTTGCACAACAGAGCACGGTTGGTACCTGGGACACAGATGGCAAGAGAAAGTTAGAAAGACAAAGGAGGAGACAGATACATATACGTATAGTGACAGAAAGGCAGACAGAGACACAAGCACAGAGATCAGGGAATTAAATTAACCGTTTCACCTACTGGCCAGAGTGGCTCGTGGATTCTAAAAATCACCAGCCCTTTTCAACATTACCTCTTACAATATAACACATCCTGGTTGGTTTCCTGCCAAACTGGCTGTTAGAGTAGAAATCTTACCAGTCACAATCAAAATTTTACCAGGATTTAGCTGGTGGTGGGTGTTAATTTCACATCCTGACGAGAGACGTCAGGCCATCGTTGTGAATAAGATTTCTATTTTAATTGGCCTGCCTGGTACAATAAAGGTCAATACAAGCAATAAGCATTTCTCATATGTATTTTTTATAAAAAGTATTATAATTTTTATTTTACTGGATTTTTCGTATTTTATTTGGAACATAGATCCGGTAGGTAGGCGTTAATGTGCTGATGCATGAGAAACCACTCATTGGTCCAAATTTCCACAGAAGCATACATTCCTAGTACTAGTATATATCTATGGTCCGACCTGCCGACATTTTGGTAGTCTTTCCTGGTAGCTTGCTAACAACATTGAAGAAAATAGTACTTTATAAATTATTTTAATTACGCTGAAAAAAAATATGTACGAGAACTGGTTATTTTTTCTATTGATAGAATTCGCTCCTTTCCCAGTCATATACGTGCTAGAAGTGTCATTTTGAGACCGTTTTAGCTGCCCCATAAAAGTGAATGGCGAGCGACAAATACCCTATTCTGGATTATCACCCCAGGGGAGCACAGAGCAACTAACGAACATATTTCGCCACCATTTGAACTCATATTACGGTCAGGTAACTACACAACCCTAAGTTCTATCAAACTTCAGTTGTGCTTTAAGATATCAGATAGAAAATCTTACGTACAAAAAAAAAATTCCATGCGCAGTCTGCTTAACTTATGGAGGTGTGTATCGTTTGGCGAGAGGGCTCCACCAGTAAGGGAAAAATTAAACGAAACAGGACTGTAGCTACGGAGATGGGCCCACACCCGCGTGTGCCACACACACCTACGTTGGCGATGTAGAGCTTGTTGTTGAGAATGAGGGCCACCACAGCGGTTGCCCCGCCCGATACCTCCTGCTCGAACATGCCCAGCCTCTCAGAAAGCTTCTGGTTCTGTGGGGACAGCTGGTGAAACAACACGCCCTTCAGAGAGAGGGAAGGAGGGTGGGGGAAAGAGAGAAACCTGCATTACTGCAGTACAGAAGCGCACGCGGGCTCCGCTCTCCACTCTATATGTTCTCCTGCAGCACAGAAATTATTCTTCATCTGTAGTCATTAACAAAACCTAAAAGTCAGAGACTCTTAGCTGTTTACGAGCAAATGAGTCAAAGTTTGGATGTCATTCATCCCTTCATACCCGTTCTTTAAAACACGCCTGTTTTCTGATAATGTGTTTCCATAGGTGGCTAAGCAATAATTTTGGTGTTGTTGTTTTCCATTTCACTCGAACACAATAGTGTCTGGTGAAACTCACTTTTCTCAGGTCATTTCAGTTACTTGTAAAGAGTCATCCAACATTGGTGAAATTCCTTCGTCATGGCCAATCAATTAGGTTCTTTGAGGTCTGCTGTTGCATCAGTCTAGCCCTAGTGTTTGCTGCCAGTCAGCTGAAACTAAAATGCTAATGCTAAACGACAAAAAAAAGTCTTTACCTCAGGCAGCTGTGACTGCAGGTTAGCTTTCTCAGCCAACGCATCATCAATGGTTTCAAAGTAGCTCTTCTCCACAACATCAAAAGCCTGAGAAAGAGAGAGGGAGGAAGAGAGAGTGAGATAATTATTGTTGAATCGTCCTGTTTTAACAAATCATCAGTTCTGCCTAGGGGTGCATTATATGGAGGTTTTTGTGCTGATATCAATAACTGATATTTGACTGGCCATATTGGCTGATATTGATGCCGACACCTCCCTTTGCAGAAAGGCAAACTGGAACTAAGTTTCCACATTTATAGAAGTAGACAAGCACAGCCAATTAAGAAATTGTATTTGTACCACAAAATATTTAAATTTGCTTATTTTATTATTAAACAGAAAGCATGAGTCTAGAGATCTACTCAGTGTGCATAGCTTTGCATTTTCACTTAATTTACAGCATAAACCGTGTATCAAATACATGGTCTGCATGTATGGTGCCTCCTCATATGGGCCATAATCTTAGCTTATCGGGCAACACAATAAAGTTCATTTTAAGATATTATCACCAATAATCAGAGTTGGCGGCATTACTTGAAGTGTAATATATTACATATTACTAGTTACTTTTTTAAAAGTAAAGCATTATAATTGTAAAGTAATATAGTAATATAATGCTTTACTTAAAAAAAAAAAGGTAATGACAAAGGTAATGCGTTATATTACTATATTACTTTACAATTACGGTAATGCATTATATTAGCCGTTATATTACTTTGCGTTACTCTGTCATGAAATCCCTTAAATCAGTGTTAAATTATTCCCCTTTCAGAAGTATGATTATTAGAACCATTTAAACTTACGTATTCATTATAAAATGTTGTTGAAATACGTTGTAGATTGTTTTACAAAACGATTGAAAAATGTATCACCTTCCTAGCCAGGAGGCCCATATAGCAACCGATAAAATAAAAGTCTACCCGTATTCGTTCTTGCATTTTCTTTTGTTAAAATCCTCACGAGGGCGCTTAACGCCAACATTAGAGTTGACAGATTAATTCAACAGACAAGACATATGAAAAATTGCCTTTTTAATTACAATTGAAAATATAAACGTAGTGACAGGGTGTGAAAAATGTTGCTTTTAAAATTACATTGACAAATATGAAAAGCTAATCAAATGAAATATAGGGCTTTCACACTGGATTCGTGGAAATAGGTTAAATACGCTACTTAATTTTTATTAATCGATTGGAGAGTTCTTCGTAATAAATAGCCTTAGCATACACACCATGAAATGTAGCCTACGATATTTGGTTGAGTAACTAGTTGCGAATTTCAAAAATGTAAATGTTATATATTATTACACGCATTTATATAGTAATGCGTTATATTACCATGTTACCCGAAAAACTAATATTATTACAGTAACGCCCAACTCTGCCAATAATATTGATACAACCCAAACATGAAGTATATTCTTAATTCTGTCCATTAAAAATAGTTAATCACAATGGTTCCTTCACCGTATAATCATCTCCATGAACATGCATATCATTTGCACTGTTACATGAAGAGGCTCTCCTCTGAAGGTTCTACAGAAATTGCAAAGCAATGTTATGACTGTGAAGCATCACACTTGAGCCAGGTTTGAGCATAATAATAACTAGCCGAGAAACCGCCTCTATGTGTTCTGTGTCCCCATAGCAATAACTGCTCTTCACCAACCTGCAAGAGGATTCTCCTGACGTCGGCATCGGAGTGGCTGGAATTCAGCTGCCCCAGCAACAGTTCAGCCGTCAGACGCTGAGCGACGAAATTTGCCACTCGTCCCCCATCAAAGCCGTTGAACACCCCGTAGAGGAAGCAGCCGTCCTCGCCTCTGAAACGTAGGGCGAACATGGATATGAGGGCCAGCGGACTATATGTGGTCAGCCCCATCAGTAGCGCACGTGTAGGCCTACGTAGTCCACCCAAGATTCCGCGGAAAAAAGAAAGAAATATAAATTATGTATTATAATATTATCAATAATTAAAATGTGCCATGGATCAGGAATGGACTGAGAGACAGAGAAAGGAGCCGATTCTATTTGAGCTGAAAAGACTGAAGAGTCCTAACACATGGGACACTAGCCGACATGCTGTTCAGACTCACCCCAGCAAGGCCATGAACATGTACCTCCTATGTGTGGCTACTTGTCCATCAGAGCCACTCAACCCCGACATTGTATCTATAGATGGGTGACAAATTAAAGGAAAAACCCCTACAGTGAGGAGATCCGGTGGCTCTGTTATGCTGTGGGGGGTATTTTTCTGGCATGGTTTGGGTCAACTTGTCCCATTAGAGCAGTGGTGTCAAACTCATTTTCACCCCGGGCCATACAAACTTCATTTAACGTTTTATTTAACGTATGTACCGCGGGTGTGCGTCCGCGTCTGCGTTTGTCTGTTATATCATAAAATGACGTGGCGGACCGGATTCCGCGTCAGATAATTAAGTTCTCGCGGGCCACAAAAAATGACGTGGCGGGCCGGATTTGGCCCGCGGGCCGGGAGTTTGACACCTATGCATTAGAGGGAATATCTTTTGGAAGAATGGTGTTCCATCCATCCAGTAGAGTTCAGAGTCCAGTAGACTCGAACCTATGCTGGACTAGAGGTAAAATCTATGCAAAGGTGCATTGAAGCTGTTCTGGTGGCTTGTGGTGGCCCAACACCTTACTAAGACACTTTATGTTGGTCTTGTCCTTTAATTTGTTGCCTGTCTATATGCATGTGTGTGTGTGTGTGTGTGTATATATATATATATATATATATAAACAGACACACACACACATTGTACGTGCATAGTTAGGTTTATGTGGTGCTCTGGTTAGATACAGCAAGACTGAGATATGTGCTTATATGGTGCTGTAGTTAGATACAGTAAGACTGAGATATGATTTTCATGTGGTGATGTAGTTCGATACAGTAAGACAGTCAGATATGGAGCTTATATGGTGCTTTAGTTAGATACAGTAAAACTGATATATGGTGCTTATGTAGTGCTGTAGTTAGATACAGTAAGACTGATATATGGTGCTGATGTAGTGCTGTAGTTAGATACAGTAAGACTGATATATGGTGGTTATGTAGTGCTGTAGTTAGATACAGTAAGACTGATATATGGTGGTTATGTAGTGCTGTAGTTACAGTAAGACTGATCTATGGTGCTTATGTAGTGCTGTAGTTAGATACAGTAAGACTGATATATGGTGGTTATGTAGTGCTGTAATTATATACAGTAAGACTGATATATGGTGCTTATGTAGTTATATACAGTAAGACTGATATATGGTGCTTTTGTATTGCTGTAGTTATATACAGTAAGACTGATATATGGTGCTTTTGTGGTGCTGTAGTTATACAGTAAGACTGATATATGGTGCTTATGTAGTTATATACAGTAAGACTGATATATGGTGCTTATGTAGTGCTGTAGTTAGATACAGTAAGACTGATATATGGTGCTTATGTAGTGCTGTAGTTAGACACAGTAAGACTGATATATGGTGCCTTTGTGGTGCTGTAGTTAGATACAGTAAGACTGATATATGGTGCTTATGTAGTTATATACAGTAAGACTGATATATGGTGCTTATGTAGTGCTGTAGTTAGATACAGTAAGACTGATATATGGTGCTTATGTAGTGCTGTAGTTAGACACAGTAAGACTGATATATGGCGCCTTTGTGGTGCTGTAGTATATCCAGCTGCAGACCAGGTCTGTAGATGGATAAAGTAGCTTCTGTGCGCGATACGCTATTACTTAATTTCTGTAGAAGCTGGGGAAAGATCCTCAGTGTAAAAACAATAAAGGAATCCAACGTAATCAGATCTCCACATAGTCCCAGAGGCCAGTTTAAACTGACACAAACCTATTGTAACAGAAACATTTACATTTTGTGTCACCTTTGGTGTATCTCCCAATTGACTAGCCTTGTATCGCTAAATATTAAAAAGAATAGAAACATCAAGAATGAGAAGAAACATCCCACTTTAGAGCCTGAGGCTAATGAAAGTTTGTAAACTTTAAAACTTGTATAGGAAAGTTCCACCAGATCAGATAAAAACTAAAAAAGGTTGTATATTTTACACAGCTACCCCACACAAATCTCTCTCTCTCCTCTCTCTCCTCTCTCTCTCTCTCTCTCCTCTCTCTCTCTTCTCTCTCTCTCTCCTCTCTCTCTCTCTCCTCTCTCAGGGGTGGGGCCCTGTCAAACAGACGCAGGAATGGGGGACCCATCTCTCTGGTAGTGGTGTCATGTGCCCTAAGAGGTCATTGCTGTGGTATAAAGCACCCGCATATCAGCCAGTATGAGGCGACAACACACACCTGACCTTGACAGGCCGTAAATGTGCAGCCATCACCTGGAGCTGCTGCTAAACTCACGAGGGCAGAGAGAATTCTACCGTCACACACTCCCATAGACAAACACGCTCTCAGTCATACTCTACCGCCACACACTCCCATAGAGACAAACACGCTCTCAGTCATACTCTACCGCCACACACTCCCATAGACAAACACACTCTCAGTCATACCCTACCGCCACACACTCCCATAGACAAACACACTCAGTCATACTCTACCGCCACACACTCCCATAGAGACAAACACGCTCTCAGTCATACTCTACCGCCACACACTCCCATAGAGACAAACACGCTCTCAGTCATACTCTACCGCCACACACTCCCATAGACAAACACACTCTCAGTCATACCCTACCGCCACACACTCCCATAGACAAACACACTCTCAGTCATACTCTACCGCCACACACTCCCATAGAGACAAACACGCTCTCAGTCATACTCTACCGCCACACACTCCCATAGACAAACACACTCTCAGTCATACCCTACCGCCACACACTCCCATAGACAAACACACTCTCAGTCATACCCTACCGCCACACACTCCCATAGAGACAAACAAGCTCAGTCATACTCAACCACCACACACTCCCATAGAGACAAACACGCTCTCAGTCATACTCTACCACACACTCCCATAGAGACAAACACGCTCTCAGTCATACTCTACCACCACACACTCCCATAGAGACAAACAAGCTCGGTCATACTCAACCACCACACACTCCCATAGAGACAAACAAGCTCTCAGTCATACTCTACCACCACACTCCCATAGAGACAAACAAACTCTGTCATACTCTACCACCACACACTCCCATAGAGACAAACAAGCTCTTAGTCACATGCATTCACACAACAATACCTTTCACATAATAATGCCTTTATTTGTATTGTACCTTTCACACACAATTGCAACACAAAATTATTTACAAAATATACTCGCATGAAAACACACACTCCTTCACCGTGTGAAAGGCACTTCAAACAGGGTCAGGATTGGACTGATAGCTTGACAGACATATTGTTCGAATGATTGATTTACAAGGGATGATTTGTGTCTGCTGCAGTGGACTGTAGTCTAATTCCATCTAAATCAAATGAACCCACTCAGCTGCTAAAAGCCTCTGTCTGACTGTTATATTGACCCCCCATATGGGAGGGGGGACTTTTTCTGTTTTGCTTGTGGTTTGAAGTCATAGCTTAACCATGGACATGAGCAGTCATTCCAGGCATGTGTTAGACAGTGCGCAAAGTACACAACTCAAGCAGCTCATAAACTCCCACATACCAGATTACTGCCAGCAAGTGCCAATCAACAAGTACAATGTGATCAAGGGCTTCACCACAGATCAGCTGGCTGTGTGTTCAGAGATAAATAAAAGTCTAGAATACAGCAGCAGGCTATGAAGGAGGAAGTGATAGATATCATAAATAATCCTGCCTTATATGTACCGAAAGTGAAGCTTCTCTTTCTCTGGGACAGGACTTGTGGGTGAACACAACAGTGCAGGGTAACTTGCAATCACCTTCCTGCCACTTTCACATTCTGTCTTGCTCTCTCTCCCTCTGCCTCCACCCCCTCTCCCCTGTGTCCCTGTGTGTGTGTGTGTGTGTGTAAAGACTAGTAACTCTAGTTCATAGACACTCAGTCATATTTTTGTAAATATTTATATGCACACATACAAGAATTTATACTTAAAGCAACAGTTATTTATTTAAAAAAAATAATAATAAATTTTTTTTAAAAGGTCTGATGATGTAACCCGCATGGAAAAGGGCCGCATGCCTCCACACAAACAGCCACTTAGTAGTCCCCCCAGGATTCCGCAGGAAAAAATCCTAAAATAATGTGACCATTATTTCACAAAATAATGTTCATATAATAATTAAGTTACAGTTGTCATTGTTAAGTTGTACAATTGTCATTGTTAAAATGTAGACTACCACACTACAAAAATGTTTGTTCCGATATAGGAACAATAATAGGCTAGTCTATGGGCTATTATTAAAAAGCTGAAACTGTTACAAATACACATTCTGTGTCTTTTCCTTTGCGTACTGTAGCCTATGTAGGCTACGCCAACCCAATGTACTTTTTGCCATTTTGCCACTGCCCAGGAACGTTGATGTTTCCACAGCGCTAATGTTACCCATCGCACTCGCAGCTGTAATACGTTGCTGTTATGTAAAAACACGTTCTTTTTAAGGTATATAAATACATTAGGCTACGTATTGTATGCGAATTATGCACAGAACTGTTATGTGGTATTATGAATCTACTGTATGTGATAATTGTGACATCGTAGCTAGCAGCAAGTGTTTTGATGTGGGTCAGATCCATAGACTAACCGATAGAAAAATAAGAAGAAGCAAGGCATCACTGAAATAGCTTAAGTTAGAAACAGCGCCTACAGTGGCTGAATGGGAAAACTACTGGATCGGCGGTTCTTTTATTCACAGTGATTTTTATTTTTTAAATTATATAAATACTTTTTTCAGTTGAAGATTGAGGCGAGGCCCCTTTCAGTTGAGAGGCTCGTTTCAGGTGAAACGAATGAAACATAGTAAAGGCCGTCTATGACAGTCTGCCTGTCAAAACTGTCAACGATTTGTCAGTGAACTGAGCTAGCTGCTGCAAACCCATACAGCGCCATCTAGCGGTGGTGACTGCTACTACAATTTCTGCGTGATTCTGCGGCTTGTTTACTATTCCGCGGATGGCCCAGAATTCCACAGAAATTTCCCCGATCGCAGAATCCTGGGGGGACTACCTACTCTCTGACAGGACAGGAGCATTTTCAGGAACGCACTGCCGCGTTTCTGTGTCTCAGACAGTGACTGACCTGAATCTGAAGTGTCCATCTTCGTTGGGGTGGCTCTGAGTGGCCTTGCCGTCAGGACCATACACACAGTTGGCTGTTGTGTACACCCCACACAGCTGACACAATGGGAGGTCATCCGTCCAGCTCTGCTGCTGCTTGGAGACAGCAAGAGAAATCACAGCATCACATAAACTATCAGAGGTATTGGGCAACGGGGACATAGCCTAGACACATGTAATATGCTTCACAGACCTCCCAGAGTGCAATAGCAGTTTTCTTTATGAAAAACAACCGGTGTTTAATGTCTGGTCTATCCTAGGACACTTAACTTAATTCTAAAAAAACTATATGAATATGTAACAGAAAGCACACAAACCACTGTTTCAGTTTTGTATTATTATTATTATTATTAACTGGACTGTACCAAGGATTGTGCTAGGGCCGGGGTCTTCAATCTTATCCATAAAGACCAGTCTGGGTGCCGGCATTTGTTCCAACCAAGCAGTTAGCTACACATAATAATCCACTAATAATCAACCACTAGAGTCTTTGCTAAGGACCTTGATTAGTAGAATTAGGTGTGTTACTACTTGGTTGGTACAAAAACCTGCATCCACACGGCCCTTTCTGAATAAGGACCCCTCTGCGCTAGGGACTTTTTTCACTGTTTAGCTATACATATGGCAATAGGGTGATTAGTGTTAATTGAGTTATGTAAAATAAACCCCCCGTTTATAATGGCCAATATTAGTATTAAATTAATATTTTAAAACATTTTATTTAACTTAAAAATATAAATACAATCAGATTATTAAAGCAAAACCTGCATAGGTTCTAGCAACCAGGAAGTTTGCTAGCTAGTCATTGTAACGTTATGGTTTGATTACTCAAAATCACACGTACAAACACTACCTTGCGGTCTTCGTAGCACAACCAGACAAGTTAACTACAGAGAAAAGTTAACTGCGCAATTTAATTAAAACTACACGCAAACTCATGACTGTCCAACAATGCAGTGTTTTGAGTCAGCCCTTCAAACAAGCAAAACCAATTTAGCTACATCACCGGCGTTGCATAAACGGAACCTACGGGGTATGTAGGCCCACATATAACAAACGCACTGTCCATTTGTGCTCTCGCCTACAATGACACAAGTAAACAACAGCTACTGTTGTGACTAAAAAGGCTGAACTTCGCTGAGCCGAGTACGTAATGACTGCTTTAACGAACGTAAACAACGGGGTAAAAGCACTGGCTGCTATCGTTAGCCAGCTAGCTAGCTCCAAATACAAAGTAAACGTACGTCTTTGAGAGACACTGCGATACAGTTCGGCCGACATTAACAGATACGAATCACTAACTCATCTTCCGATAACTGTCCGAAACCAGCATGAAGTCCACCCCAGCAAATTCTTTATTGTTCTCTTACGCTTTGCATCAAATTCCTCCGCTGCGCCGCCATCTTAAGCGGAACTAGCCCAGCGTCACACTTCCCAGGGCGCTGCCATTTTTTTCTTATTCCGCACAGCACCGCCCACTAACACAGTTAGACTTTGTCTCCATGTAGTGGACACTTCATAATAACACAGTATGTGGATATTTGACCAGTCATCTTAAAATATTGCACCGGTGGCCAAAATAGTTTACAAAGTAGGCCTATGTAACGTTAGGTAATTTTTTTATTATTTTGTTGCTTAATTATCTAGCCTTTTTCAATCTTCAGAGGCCATTCTTCTTCAACCAAATAGCCAGCTGTTTTTCAGTTAGCTATTCCAAAAAGTGTGTTCATTCATTTATGAGGATACACACATCATGGCTATAATATACACGCGCTACTGTAGGCTTAAAGTTATAGTAATACACTTTCTTTCTTAGAACAAGACGTCCATGCATAAGGATCATGCATAACGTAGGCTATATGAAGAGCAACAACAAAGCGGGAAAAACTGTACTAGCTTATGGTTCTGAGTTCACGATCATATAACCTAATTCGCTCATTTCTGACCTCCCCGTAAATCTCAGCTACGGAGAAACATTGCAAAGCACCGACGCTGTTGTTTCGTCATTTTAACTGTAAGGTATTATGACGTGTAAAACTTGATATTCACACATAAATAGCAGTAACGTTACGTGAAGTAAACACTGCGTTTAAGTATGGATGTTCTGTGCCGTTGAAAACACCAGTAACGATGCAGTGCTCGTATGAAGATGTAAGTGTTTCTCCTGTAATTTACTGTAATGGGATCTTTATAAATTATTTTGCGGACAGAATTGATATGAAGTGAAAGAAGTAGCTTCAAGTGAATTTGTAATATGACAAACAAAGCTCACTTAGGTTGCATTGAATGCAGGTATCTTACGATCATTGCCTGTCAAGTTGTTCTGAATGACCACCTCTGCCATATAAACAAATAAGAGCGTATCCTGGAGAAACCTTTTCTGTAAAATATATTGTAAGGTGTTATTATCGCTAGCAGACATGTATATTTGATACATGATATTGCCAGCATAAGGGTGTTATTTTATGAATATCTGGTATGGTTATTATTTAGTACACATCGCTGTATACATGATCTACAGCATGGCTGATGGTAGAGTATTTGTGTGTCTGTGTATGGGAGAGATGGGGGATTGACGTGTGTGTGTGTGTGTGTGTGTGTGTGACACTGTCTGTGTATGTGAGAGAGAGAGAGAGAGAGATCGGGAGGGGGAGGGGGTGGGGGCGGAGTCTTCCTCTAACCTCAGAGCTTTTGAGTCCTGAGAGAGAACCCATGTCCCTATTTTGCAAAGGAATACAATTTAAGTGTTATGAATACTAAGCAAGGCCCAGCTCAAGTTTTGATATCTGTAGGTATGCTTTGTTGAGGTCTGTATGTGTGTACATTAGGGGTGGGACGATTCAATCCCATAACGATTCGATTACGATTATTTTGGCAAAGGTTCGATGCATCATAACATCTTACATTTGACCACGATTCGATTCGATACAATTCGGTTCGATTAATTTTGATACTTTAAAAAAATGTAATAGGTATGCTAATGTGATTTGATACCGATAGTCAGCAGTAATTAAATATTCAATTAGAACCTTACGCCAAGTTCACAGAATTATGTTTATTGTTAAGGCATGCCATATATTTTGCAGCTGTCTGCAGCAAATAATGCAGCAATAAACATGACTAACCGTGTATTTTCTAAAGTTGCCCTAGTGAGGTTATTGTTTTTCAAACAGTGTCAGACATGGTACCCTAATACCTTTCCTTTATTCACTAAAATGTTTTCTGTATGGTGTATCTAGGTTCCACGACATTCATTAAGTGACTAAATCCCTCTTCTTCTACCGCACTGTATGGTATTAAGGTCTTTGCAGATGAACGTGGCTATAGCAGATGTCACCTCTTTTGCCCGTTTAGAACTGTTTTTTTATTATTTTATTTTAGTTTTTGTCTGTGTGATATGTAGGGGGAGGGGGAGGTTTGGAATCGGACAGTTAACGTAGTAATAATAAATTGAACGTAAGACATTTTTGTTTTTTGTCTCGAACGTCTACTTGATTTTGAATAGAAAATGGTTTAAATTAAAATATCAGAAAGCACTTTACAATTAACTGTCTGGACACAGTATGTGTATAAAAACTAATAAAATAACTGTTTGGCCATTTCTCCAGGAAAATCTTGACTCCCGAGTTTAGCTTGCTAACCCGCTTGCTGTCCCTTCACGTCAATGGTGTGTCGTCGGCTCAAATGGTTTATCATGTTTGTGGTGTTGCCTGTGTATCTGATTTGAACTTGGCATATCTTGCATATTGCAGCGGTTTTGTCAAGTACACCCTCCTTCTTTCTAAACCCGAAATGCTTCCATACCACTGATTTTCTGTTCGGAACATAGCAAATTCTGTCAATTTATGTCTCTTTTGTCGTACTCGAGCAGCTAGCCATTTCGCTCAGATCTGTCCGTCTCATTGTCGCTTGATTCCCGCCTGTCGCTGCTTTCAACTCACGCTTACGTGGGGATTGGAGCAGAAACATGGATTAAAGCTAGTCAAAACCATTTTAAAAGTAGTCGTGTCTCAGAAATATATTTTTTAAATAATGAAATGATTTTTTTTTTGAATAAATAAATAAATGTGCACATTCATTTACAATGCGATATTAATCGATGCTTATCAATTCTAATCTTACAGATCGATGCAGTTGTATTTACACATTCAGATCGATGCATCGCATCCCTAGTGTACATGTATGTTGAGGTCTGTATGTGTGTACATGTATGTTGAGGTCTGTATGTGTGTACATGTACGTGCGAACAAAGTGACACAAATATGTGCCTGGTTCCGTCTCTCTCAGCCTGGGTTCTTCCCAGCAGAGCTCCAAGTGGAGACAAAAAAGCTAGTGAGCAGGATAATGGAGGAGACGGGAGCAGAGCTGATCCACCTGGGACGGGACACAGCCCACCGCTTTCCCATGCATGGCATCGGCAGCATGCTCACGGAGGGAGCCCCTCGGCCTCCCAAGAGCGGGGGGTCCAGTGTGGGGATGCCGGACCCCGACACCACAGTCTACATGGAGGACCCCGAAGACGAGGGCTCCTGCGTGGGCGTCAGGATTTGGGGCTTCTCGGAGCTCCTCGTCCGGCAGGTGACCCAGCTGATCCTGGAGACCCGGAGGTGCGGGGCCGAGCCCGTGATGGACCTGGACGCGGTGAAGGATTACCACGTGGAGCTGCTCTACAGGTTCGTGGAGCAGGTGGTGAAGAACCTCCTGGAGAACATTACCCACCTGAATCAGGACTCGCCCACTGTGGAGGCGGAGCTGGAGGTGAGGAAGGAGCCCTCTGTCAGGCTCCGCCCACTGGAGACGACTCTGGATGCCCCGCGTGGGCTGCCCACTGTGGAGGAGGAGCCAAAAGTGGCGCCGTCTGATGAGTCCATACCTCAGGTGACGTACCCGACATTCTGCACTGCTCAGCTGCACAGCCGGTCTTAGCAGGATACAAGGCCACCTGTCAAGCTGCCAAATCGATTTAGCATGTTAAGAAAGTTACTTAGGTATTTATTGTTGCTCTGGAACCTGCCTGTATTGTTATTTAACTTTGTCTGTCTCTCTGCAAAGGCACATGGAGGGAATATTTAGCTAGGAAAGACATGCGCTGCCCATTGCATTTACATGAATCCAAATAGAAGAGATTCGCTAATACATAATAAATAGGTCACATGTCTTCTCATTTTCATTACATTTACATTTCAGCATTTAGCAGATGCTCTTATCCAGAGTGTTTTACACGGATTACAGTTCTATGCTCAATTCATTTATACAGCGCCCCAGCTGGGATTCAAACCGTCAACCTTTACAAGTCCAGTTCCTTAAAGCACAACTGAAGTTTGGTAGAACTTTGGGTTGTGTAGTTACCTGGCCATGATATGAGTCCAAATGGTGGCAAAATATGTTCGTTAGTTGCTCTGTGCTCCCCTGGGGTGATAATCCAGAATTGGGTATTTGTCGCTCTCCATTCACTTCTATGGGGACGCTAAAACGGTCTCAAAATGACACTTCTAGCACATATACAATCGCGAACTAAGAGGATTCTGTCAATACAAGCAACAAGCATATTTTTTTTAATGAAATGGTCTGACCTGCCGACATTTTGGTAGTCTTTTCTGGTAGCTTGCTAACAACATTGAAGAAAATAGTACTTTATAAATAATTTAAATTAGCCTACATGGGAAAAAAATACATAAGATAAATGCTTATTGCTTGTATTGACAGCATCCTCTTAGTTTGCGATCGTATATGTGCTAGAAGTGTCATTTTGAGACCGTTTTAGCTTCCCCATAGAAGCGAATGGAGAGCAACAAATACCCTATTTTGGATTATCACCCCAGGGGAGCACAGAGCAACTAACGAACATATTTCGCCACCATTTGGACTCATATCATGGCCAGGTAACTACACAACCCAAAGTTCTACCGAACTTCAGTTGTGCTTTAACCATCATACTGCACCAACGCCACAACGCTTCTTCTCTTTTGAACAGGTTCGTCTGGCCAGTGAGCTGACAGGCGCAGAGAAGGTGCAGCCGAAAAGCGAGCAGAAGTCACCCAAGTCGCCATTCAGGCTGACACAGGTACGTTGTGGGGTAACAGGGTCGCACAGGAACCAAGAACTGGGCTTCTGAGAATGTGATTTTTTGCCAGTGGAAAAGAACGTGTTGTGTGCAGTCATGATGATCATGTAACGCTGTTCTCTCCTGATTTTAAGATGTTTGCGAACTCAGTGGCACCCTTGGTTCTTGAAGGTAACTCGCTGCACCCCACTCACTGCAATGTCAAGCATCTTCACATTTTACTCTTGCTGCACGATGCTTGTAGAAAACATAGCCGCACTAAGCATGCCTGTACCATGGTGAACATATAGACTAAGCGGTGTGAATCTGCCACTGTGGAATTGCTGCATCGTAAAGCCTGAGTGGACGTGCTGTGCTCTCGCTGGTCTACAGATTCACTGGATGGTTCTGCTTCTCTCTCTGCCATTGATAAACCCAAGAAGAACTGCTCTTCTCTGACAAAAGCCCTGTCCGGGCTCTTCTGCTTCAGCTGCAGTACTGATAGCCATCAGTAGGGGGAGGCAAAACCACCTTCACGATATTGTTCCAAAATTTTGACATGCAGAACTAAGAAATATAGCTGAACGAAAATCGCTTTTATCAGGCAATTCTTTTACCTTTTGTTTTTGTTGCCTCTGTGTGAACTCGGTACCACATCTGGAATATGGGGATAAATTACTCTGCAGGAACAGTGGATGATACAGTATATTACTGTAGTTGGCCACTTTTTAAATGATTTTGTGGGCCAGAATTTGAACGTGCTGTCTGCTGTTATGTAGCTTCCATCTCTTCTTTTAAAAGGAGCATTTATGCATTAATTTAATGTGCAGAGGAGATAAAGGTAAAACACAGCGGCGAACGTGCTCATATCACATTTAATGCACATTTCCATGATCACATAGTGGTTTTTATTACATTAAGTTGCTCTGAAAAGATGTGCCTACCAAATAAAAATAAAATAAATTCTGCATAGTTAATTGCCCTGAAAACATTCACGTGCTAAGTTACAATAATAGCAGCGTCAGTGGTGCAACAGTGTTCGTTTGAATGAACACAGGCGCGCAAACAGTGCGTCTTTTGACTGCTCAGAATATTCTGTGACCCACCCTTTAATGAATATCTTCTGATATCTTCAAACTGCATTTATATTATTAAGGGTGTGGTCTGTGCACAACTGGTGCAGTATGTAGTTTGACTGGAGTGATCATGGAAAGTGTATTATGTCGCCATCTTCTCACAACCCACCACAACTCCGCTCATAGAACCACTAAGCAAAGCACCAGTAAAATACTGACTGACTTCAGAGAAAAGGCAACGGGGGAGGGCATTTTTTTGTTATTTCCTGTTTGGCCTCTGGAAACATTCTCATATCAGCTCTGAAATACAAACACAATTTACCTTGCGGAGGCGCACATTCAAAGCGAGCCGTCATGTGAACGACCCCCCTCCCCACCAAAAAACAACCCTTTACGTTCCACACAGGTTTTTAAAATTGACACAACTTCATTTATTCTTTTTCTCCCAACAAAGTCCAGTACATCTACATTAGATTGCTCACAGACAGCCAACAGACAGGAAAGAATGAACCGATGCATTTGTTAATGAACTGAATGAAAGCAATAATTAATTTTGTACGTTCAAAATAATCACATAAAAAATGTACACTTTTTTCCCTCCCATTTCATAGCAACATCTTGAGATCGCACAGATCCTACATATATGTCTAGTTTTTGTATTTTGGTTCCATGTTTTAGTATCTAACTGTTTTTCCATGATAAAAAAAACTTAAACAGAACAAAACAAAATCTAAAGTAGAAGAGACGTTACCTGAACAAAAACACAAAGTTTCACACCATAAAGGAATCAGTATGAAGTCATGTATTTTCATGTATAATCTCTGCAGATTATTTTACTGACAGGAACCATGACGTACTGTTGTGCACATCATCATGTATTAATTTACATGTGTTTATTTAAAATATTTTATATGTTTGTGTATGTGTGTGTATGAGAGAGATTTAAATACTAATATAGGAGCACCAGCCAAATAAATAAAATAAATATGTAATATACTGTATATATATATATATATACACACACACATGGCTGTATACTGTATGTATGTATGTGTGTGTTACATTTCCCAGTAAAATTTACTGATGAGCATTCATTATATGCCTGCTGTCAATATTTTATAGTTCCAAAATGTACAGTTGCAGTATTCTTCAGTTACACTTGCCATCAATTAAAAATGTCATAAATAACATTTAAAAAAATCAATAAATAAGATGCTCAGTTCTTGGTTGGTCTGCATGAAGACCGGTTAGCACTAGTTCGCCTGCAGGTGTACATAAGCAGGCTCCAGAAGTTTCTATGTTTAAGGAAGTATCGAGGTGGCAGTTCACTTTGGGAGACAGGCATTGATATCAGCTTGAATGGAGTCACCAAGCTCGGTGGCGGCTTCGCTTGTGTTTGGATTCATGGCGCCACCTACGTTGCTCAATTTTCAATTAAGAGTATGTCATAATGGACAAGCTGGCTGACAGAGCTGGGCAGCCAATCAGATTCCACTTAGTAAGTACCTACACCAAGGTATTGTGGCCACTGAGTGCTGATATACCATATCACCCAATGGCAGAGTTTTTCGATTTCAAGACAAAAGCCTATTGCTGAAAGGCCACAGAATTACAGAGCATCAGCGACGTTTATCAAGGTCGGCGCTGCAGTACAAACGTGTCCGCATCATTCCCTGCCATCTTAAATACGCTGTCAGTTTCAACGTTCTTAAATTTCGAGGAGTGGTTTTATTCTCCAGTTAAGGGTAGATAGAAAACAAACACACTGGATATCAAAGCGCTCCACACCCTGACAGCGAATGGGGGCGAAGGGAAAGACCTTTGACCTGTCTACAGCTTCTCCCGGTCCCAGTTGGGTCTGAGCTCTTTGGGAGGGGGGGAAGTGACAGGTAGACTCACTAGTGCAAGGGTGGGCAAGGAGGGCCGTTACCTATTTCTGATTTCATGCCAACCTCTGCTCATATTTAATTAACCCAGCCGTTTACGTGATCTGACATGTTAGCTAAATTTCTTAACGAGCTCATGATTGACAGCGGAAGACTGTTCTCGTGTCCGTGTATGAAAGGTTTTACTGTCCAACTCGCGAGTGAACCATGCGAACGGCGCTGATGTGTACGGTTAATTAGCTAATTGAGTCAGGGTAATTAGTGGGAACAAAACCTGCATAGACACCAGTCCTCCAAGACTGGAGTCACCTGCCCCTGCACTAGTGGACAAATACATCCCACGTGTCCCTCGCCACTACCAGAGACAGCAGGGGATTGTGGGTTCTCAGCACGTGAGCACGCACTGCCCTGCATGTTCCTGAAAGGGGCTGCGTGTAGCTTTGATGTAACCGGCTCTAATGGCGGATGATACCCTGTATATAATTCACTGAGAGGACTTCACATTTTACTCTTGCTGCACGATGCTTGTAGGAAACATGGTGGTGAATATATAGACTAAGCGATGTGGGATTTCAGCATGGCATAATAAGCCTATGCTTTGTTCTTCGATGATTCTCTCAGCTTCGCGTATAAATCTGTAGGTAAAGGAGAGAGCACAGCCGCTGTGGTAAAGAAAAAGAGCACAGCTGCTACAACTGACTGCACACGGCTCTACGGGTTTGTGATAAGGCCTATCCCAGAAGACACTGTGGTTGTTACCAAGCGCTTGAGTTGTTTGAATCCCGCCACTTTGACTGTCCAAGCCTGGCGACAATTTGTCCCCAGTCGGTGAGAATGTATTTCTACTTGAGCACAGCCGCTAACCTACCACAGCTGAAATTATGACCTGCTAGTGACTGATCCACATTAACCCGCCCACCACCCACCATCCACCCACCCCTAAACTGAAGGCAAACTGGTACGGACACACACACTGGTCTTGGCAGTGCCCTTCCCCAACCCAACCCAACCCATCTACAGAGATTATCCAGATCTGGCCCCACCCGACCCCACCCACCTCCACCCCCCAATGCCTACTTAGTAGTTCTGCCCCTGGTACCCTGCAGACCCATCAAAGGCGGGCTCTGGGTTGGCGGGTGGGGACTCCATGTCGGCCACGCCCGGGTAGGCAGTGTAGGGGGCGGCTGCGGCCGGGTCCTGGCTGGGGTCGGCGTAGTCCTGGGAGAACAGGGCGGAGTCCGCACCCAGCTTGTACCTCTGGAACCCCAGAAATGCCTGACCAGCCTTCAGAGCAAGAGATGGAGGGGGAAGCAGGATGGGGGCAATGAGAAAAGGAATGATAGAGAAATGGAGGATGTGGGTGGGACAGAGAGGAGGTGAAAGAGAGAGGGAGGGAAACAGAAAAGAGAAAGAAAGAAGGAGAGTGGGAAAAAGGGGGAAGAGATAAAGAAAGAAAGAGGGAGGGAGGATCCAGAAGTAGATAAATGGAGAGGAGGTAGGGATGGCACACCCATGTAGAAGTCGGGGTCAGGGGGTCAGGTATGGTATACCAGATGTGTGTATTTGAAGTGATGATGGTTATAAAATTAGTGAGAAATGGAGGCCAGCAATCCCCATGGGCGAGGATGTGGAATGGTTGGGTGTAATTCAAATGAAAGGCCAGGGAGTCACAGAGTTCACACAGGGCCCCAGCATCAGGTTTGCATGAGAGTGCATAAATACATATACAAGGGTAGAGTATGTATGCACGGGTGTACAGGCGATGTCGGGCCATAATCGAGAAGGGCAGAGTATTGTTTGCAGATTCATATTTTTGAACAAAAAAAATTTGTCAGACAAGTGCCATCAAGATTAGAGACGGATGCGTTCAGCCATATGATGGTTAATGGTATATTAAACGGGCGTGCGATTAAAGGAATTAAGGGAGGTTTAAGCAAACAGTCCGTACAGATAGAAGAGGTGGTTTCGATGGGAGACAGGGGTTGGCATGGGTGCAAACGAGACATGAACACAAAGCCAGAGCATGTCGGTGAGGTTAGGAAAGCAGAAAGGGAGAGGGAGGGAAAATGAGTCTGATTAGTGCCAGGGAATAAGCTCGTTAGTCTACGCATAAATTAAGACGTTAGCGCTAATTGAGGCAGTGGTTTTTCCACAGAAGCTCGACTGTGGTTCCTCTGTACACTCGCCCCATTCGCCATGACCACACAGAAAGAAAACCTACAAACCACTGCTTTTGAACGGCATTTTAAATTGTTTAATATATACAGACAGTGACAATAATAATCATAAACATGTAAAAAAAACAAAAAAAACACCACCCCCCTTCTTCCCCAATGATAAGGCACAAAAAACAGCTCCAATGGCTCAATATGAACAGGTTGTGCTGAAAATCATCATGTTAAATGCAGAATCCAAACAGACAGACAGACAGACCATAGGCACAGTGTGAAAGGATGTGAAGCAAATGCTAATTACACATTACCCAAAATATTTAATTGGGGGGGGGGGCAGTGCTATATAATGCTATACTAATGTGCATACTGCTCATTTTAAGATATGTGGACAGTGATGTTGGATTGAAGAATGCATACAAACACACACACTGCTACTGCTATCCCTGTGAATGCACACACATTTGGAACGAGAAACCTCAAATCCTTCACAGAGAGACATAAAAACTAAGTCACTTCAAAACCACCCGCGAGTCTAACGTTGTGGAAACGGACTCGTATCGTGGACAGTCCGTTCTCTCCATGCACAGTGTTCTGATCTCATGAATTCAGTAAACGTCAGGTGGGTTTACTTTGGCCAGGTTTCCTCAAGTTATTTTGGTCCCTACTCCCTCCCAACAACCAGGTCCCCAAAATTTACCACCTGCCGTCTTAATCAGACTCACACCTGTCCTCTCGCCCGTTCCGCATCTCCTGGATTGTGGGGTGTAAATCATTCTGGCTTACAAGAGCAGTTAGAGCTGCAGTGCTCCTGGTGTGTGTGCGTGTGTGTGTGTGTGTGTGTGTGTGTGTAACTCCAAAGGCACAATTGGTGAAAGGACAACATTTTTTCTTAAAAAGTACAATAAGTCTGTTAGCTGGTTAATCCATGAACTCAGACGCAGCAAGTTCACCCTGATCAAAATGGCCGCCACATCATGGAGCCCGAAATCAAACAGGTCCGGTCTGCCCAAGACCTGGGCCGTGTCCGAATACAACCCCTACACCCTTTTGAGGGCGCATATTTGAGTCTACTTCGTCAAAAAGCTTTTGAGTGGGCGACTTTTTCTCACAAATGGGGGCACTTAAAATACCAGGATGCACTTAAAAAAAACGGGGTTTTGTTGAGGGAACAGCCATGGAGGGATTTCAGGAGCACTGCAGAACGGTACACTCGGAACCCGGAAGTAAAAATGTAAAAGACATAGAGCATATATTCATATCTATGGTACAAGAGTGGGTCATATTACAAACTACTCTTTTTTATTTTTGTATAATCTTCTACACTTTGTAACAATCGTCATATATTAACTGGTTGATATTCTTAATAAAAATAAAAAGAATATTACAAACTACTTCCTCACTAGTTTGGAAAGAGTTTCTTTCGCACACTGCTTGCAAAGTGAGGGGACAGGGTGCATAGCAGACAGGGGTCTGAGTGGACAGGGGACAGTGGACAGTCGTATTCGGACACAGCCCAGCTTTCTGAAAAATATCACGCCTGCATCCAGACGAGACCATGGCCAGGATTGGGTGGATCCTAGCAGCTTACGGAGAGAGTGATTGTTAGGGGGGCGTGAGGGGCAGGTGGAGGAGGAGGAGGAGGAGGGTGTTAGGCTAGGGGGGGCGTAGGCTGGGTGGTGAAAAGTTTGTTGTACTCTTCTTCAAAAGACACATTCTTTAGCCTCTCCAAGGACAGCACAGTCAGAGTTCCCTATAGGACAGAAATCAAGGCACACAGTGACAAGAAACCCAGAGCATCTCCACACTGCCACTGAAAAAAACAGGGACGCCATATACGTGAAGTAACGTGTCCCATATTACACACATACACCAGCTGCTAGGTGACACATCTTGCTAGGATACTGTTCCAGAATGTGGACGCACCCTTAATTGGCTATCAAATCCAGACCGTGTGTGTGTGCCAATGGTATTTTGAGTAGTTTAGCACTGTTTGTTGTTTCATGAGGGTAGAACTACGAAGCAGGATTACTGAGTTAGCTGGATAACTGCACTGAGTAAAACCCGGAACCTGGACTAAAGTAAAAAGAGCTGTTCCGGATTGAATCCATGCACTTATCCAGCTGACTCAGTAATCCTGCTTTGTAGTATCCCCCCCCAAGTCCTCTTTTCCTGCTTTACTAAAGGTTACTGTACACTGTGATCCATGCCGGGATTAATGTGGAACCCCCTGCAGTTTCCAAATACAAGCCTGAAACAGAAAGAAGCTCTTATTAGGGTGCAAAGTGCTAGGGTGCTAATATCAACAGCAGCAGCAGCCTTGGCATTTGATGCATTTGCAGCGTGGTTTGGAAGTGCCCTGCTGCTCACTGTCAAAGGAAAGAGAGAAACAGAATGGCTGGCATGCCCTCTGACAGATGTGCTTGCAGAAACCAAACTGTGAAGATTGCACAGCAATGTGGATCGGTGTGGTTCAAACCCTAAACCTGGAGGACAGCACTCAAGCTTTTCCCAGCGAGAGAGAGAGAGTGTGAGTGAGAGAAAGTGTGAGTGAGTGAGTGAGTGAGTGTGTGTGAGAGAGAGAGAGAGTGTGCGTGAGAGAGAGTGCGTGTGTGTGAGAAAGAGAGAGAGAGTGTGTGTGTGTGTGTATATGTATGTATGTATGTAATTTTGAGAATGGAAGAGAGAGAGATGGAGCAAATGTGATTGAGAAAGAGATAGAGTATGAGAGACAGAAGGAGAGAGAGAGAGAGAGAGTGTGCGTGAGAGAGAGAGTGTGTGTGTGTATATGTATGTATGTATGTATGCATTTTTGAGAATGGAAGAGAGAGAGATGGAGCAAATGTGATTGAGAAAGAGATAGAGTATGAGAGACAGAATGAGAGAGAGAGGGAGTGTGTGTGTGGGAGAGAGATAGGGGAATAGAGAAGGTAATACAGACCCAGGTGAAGATTGAGAAGAAGGAGAATGCGATGGCGGCTCTGGCCGCGTCTCCACCCTCCTTCAGTGGGTTGTCCTCGTGCTTGGACACCTGCCACTGGTTGGCCAGGAAACAGAACCCAACGAACCACATGAAGGACCAGAATGCTGAGAGAGAGAGTGAGAGAGCGAGAGAGACTTTATAATTATACTATAATTAACAGACTAATATTACTATTAGTTGAGTGACAAATGTATTTATTTGTAACACAAATAATATTTACGATAAAAATAATAATTGTTATTTTCCTTTATTGTATTATATTACTTCTATTCCATTTGTCATGTAATCATGTTGCCAATGCACATATTAACTTAAACCAATAAAAATTACTTTCAGTTCAATTGAACTAGATTTATAGGCAGCTTGTTGTTCCACAGATTGCCAGCAGGGGTCATTACATTGGCACATTTTGATGCAACAGTATATTGTAGGATTAGATTAGTGCACACTGTTACTTGGGGGGGGGGGAAGGAATATAGTGCGTTAGTTAAAGAGTTTGAGTGAATGTACATGTGTGCACCAGTGTCATGTTGTTAGCGTGTGAATGTGCAGGCATGTACCGGGGGCAGGGTGTCGGACCTAAGGGATGTAGGATTATTTCGAATGGGCCAGTGGGCACCACTTGAGATCAATATTTGTTCGGCTAAACAGGCTTCGGGAGTAAAAAAAAAAAAACAGAGCAGGCTGCCGCCGCGGGTGAGCATGGTTTGCGAAGGCTGACGCTGACAAACAAAAAGACAAAAGGCGTTGGAGACGGACAGGCAGAGAGGGACTGGGCCTATTGTTCTCACGCTAGCAGGCTGTTTGCCACTGGCTAACGCAGATGTATGTCACATGCTTGGCCTACCAAATATAAATAATTATCATAAACACACACACACACACACACAAACTCACACACGCACACACAGAGCATGTGTTAAAGCATCCCAGCTACACACACTGCACTCAGTGGCCCACCCCCCTCTTACTGAGAGCACCATCATTCATTGGACAGTGACACATTTTTTGTTATTTTGGTTCTGTACTCTAGCACTTTGAGTTTGAAAGGATACAATGACGGTTGAAGTGCAGACTGTCAGCTTTAACTTGAGGGTATTTTTATCCATATCGGATGAACCGTTTAGAAATTATAGAACCTTTCGTATATAGTCCCCCCCATTTTCGGGCATCAAAAAAAAAAAAATATTGGACAGTTTAACAATGTAAAATAAAGTCATCATTTTTAATATTTGGCATCTTTTGCATGCCATGACTTCCTGATGACTCCAACAATATCAAAAGTCTCTTTAATATCAAAAGACTCTTGATATCTTATTTTCTGGTACTCTTACAAGCGATGATATAACTATAACTCTACATTTGAATGGATCTTAATGGGAATTGGGGGGTGGGACTAGATTTAGCTGTAAATTATGCTGGAACTGTATGGAATACATGGTTGGCCAAATGGCTGTAAGTCATCAAGTGTCTGAGGTATCAAACAAGCCTAAACCATCACTCTGCTGCCAGATATGCAGTAGATATGGATGGATCACTTTAAGGGTTGTTTCTCCTGACCAATTTTCCTATTGAACTCTATGTAAAAATAAGTCAGGAGAAGAAACCCTTCAAGTTATCCATCCATCCGTGTTGGTTTAGGGATTGTTTGATACATCAGACCCTTGATGACTTACAGCCATTTAGCCAACCATGTGTTCCATACTGTTCCAGTGTAATTTACAGCTAAATCTAGTCCCACCCCCCAATTCCCATAGAGATACATTCAAATGCACAGAGGTTATAGTATCGCTTGTAGGAGTACCAGAAAGATATCAAGAGTCTTTTGATATTTGAAAAAAGAGCAAATCAGTACGAAAATATGCAATGCAAAGTTCCAATGTTCAGCCCACACACTCAAACGAGAAAAGTTTAAGGACCGACCTTGAGAGTCTGTCCTTGTGTTGGGTCACAAACATCAGGAAGTCATGGCATGCAAAGGATATGTGACCAAATATTAAAAATGATTACTTTATTCGACATTATGTTAAACTGTCCAACATGTTTTGATTCCCGAAAATGGGGGGTGCTAAGTACAAAAGGTTATAGAATTTCTAAACGGTTCATCCGATATGGATGAAAATACTCTCAAATTAAATCTGACAGTCTGCACTTCAACCTCATTGTCATTGTATCCTTTCAAACTCAAAGTGCTAGAATACACAACTAAAATAACAAAACATGTGTCACTGTCCAATAAATGATGGTGCTCACTGTATATTCCACCCTGAACACGCTTGTACTCTAACCGTTACCAATAAATTAAATGCATACAATGTAAATGAATAGCTGAACCCTCTTCCCGCGTTGTTTTAATTTCCACACACCCTCCTCCACGTTTCCTTTTATATCACATTCCACAGGTTGAAGAGTTGACCACCAGCACACAGCAGAGCATCGACCCAGCTCTCCAGAGCCAAATGCACAGTCTGCCAGCCTCTCTCTATCGTCTTTACAATTCCACTATTCATGTTCCCCCTTGCTGTGCGCCAAATGCTGTTAAAATATTCCCTTAGCGGGGATGCTGCCTGTGTTTAGAGCGCGCCCTCTCTCGGTGTACCTTGTGCGTAAAATTTAGATCGATTTCAATACATTTTCGCTCCTAGAGTCGTCACTTAACTCCACCCCTCCCGGCTCACCCCTGCCTTACCGGACACCCCGATGTCAGCCATCACAGCCTTCTTGCGGTCCTTGACACTGCTGATCTGGGGGAAGTAGACGTCCAGTGCCAGGAAGCCCATGCAGCACAGGAAAGCCAGGGTCCCCATGGCGATGCCGTAGTTACAGGCGTTTTGGTTGCGGTTGAATATGCAGTACTCCTCCACCTCATTGGGCCGGTTCACGTAGCCTTCGTTGGCGATGGAGCCAAAGATGACGATGGCGAACAGCTGTCAGGGACACACAGGGATGGATAACGGGAAAATGATTATTTTAAAGCCAAAAGCATAGATACGGTCTCGGCTGTTGGGGTTGAAACATTCTATGATGCAAATTCGTGAAGGGGAGTTACCGTGGACAATACAGGTGCCAATGAATGTCCTTGGGCACACCTCTTTATGAATATTCATGAACATATTGAATATAGTCCTGTTACTCAAATCACGGTCCTTGAGGGCAGAGAACCTCTGCTTTTCCACCCTCCCTTTACCTGGGAGACAGGTGTGAAGACAGTCTGGCCAATCAGTAGCACTAACTGTTCAGTTAATTACCCCGGAGAAAATAAAACCGGGGCTGTTTGGATTCAAGGGCCAGATTTGGATTCAAGGGCCAGATTTGAGTATCCTTTGGATTATAGCACCCAAAACTCCTGCCATCAACAGTAACCTCCTATTAATCTTCTGAGCAGGTGTGTGGAACTCAGCCACAAATTTAAGCCTGAAGAACAAGGTATGTGGATTCTTTAGCCAGTCAGTGACTTCAATTAAGCGCTTAAGCCAGGGGTGGGCAACTCCAGGCCTTGCGGGCCGGTGTACATGCATGTTTTTACTGCAACCAGTTACCATGGCTCAATCAGCTAGTTAGTCATACACACAATCACCAATTCACTCGTAAATTACAGAAAGATAAAACGCTACAATACACGCATACCAGCACAAGAACATTCATCAGCTGCTGTTCATATTGCGGATATGTAGATTAAAATATCAGACCATGTAAACGATTGGGCTAATTAAATATTTGTTAACTGGTGGCAGAAAAAACCTGCATAAACGCCGGCTCGCAAGGCCTGGAGTTGCCCATCCCTGGTTTAAGCACTGACATTCACTGCAAGGTAGCAAACACCGTGGCCGTCCAGGACTGGAGTCTGACACTCATGTTGTAAAAGAAGGAACACAAGAGCTGACCATCTGGTTACAGTAGACAATCTGTGTTATAACCTGGCAGTGCAGCATTTAATCTGAAGCTGAACACCAGATGTGTAAAATCTAGGTCCTAAAATCTAAGTCCTCCTCAGTATTTTGTTCTGATCACCTGGTGATAATTTGCTAATTAGCACAATTCTTCAGCCAGGAGGTAGAACTAATTAGTGAAATCAGTTGGCTGAGTTCATGGTTGGAAGAAACACATGGCAAGAATTTTACTTTCTGACCCCTGGATTTCACACCTCTGCTGAACACAAACGCGTGCATGTTTGCTTCTCACGGCTGTGGCAGATTAGGCACCACCCCCCTTCCCCCCCACAGCATCCCCGCAGCCCCTGTCCCGGCACCCAACACCCCCCACCTCCGCCAAGCTAGAGCAAAGCCATCCATCACAAAGGTAATCAAAGCAACCGCTGGGTGGCTCCACCGGGTGGCCACCATTTAAACAGGTGCCTGCTGCTACCGTCTGTAAGGATCCTGAGGGGGGGGGGCAGGGCAGGAGAGAGAGAGATACGCACACAGACTGTGACACCTCTTTTCACAAGTTCACTAACGCTCATGAGGATAGCACTCCCCGGTCTCTCTACTGCCTCCTCTGGCTGCCTTTGGAAAGCGAGAGGCGAGTGTCGGGGCAAGTGGGTCATGTGAGGTCTGACCGCAGCGCTCCAGAGACGGATCCGGTCTGGAGAGTCTGTATAGGGGTGCGTCTCCCGTTACACGCCTCCATTGTGCCACGCTTTCCGTCCGCGCGCCGCTCGCCCGTTAGCCATCATCAAATATGCATGTTTCCAATGGGCTCTCTGCACACGTCTGGGTGAGCCCCAACCACCTCACCTCTCCTGGGGTCCGACTGGTAGTGGGAGGGGCTCTGTTTAGACAGGAACCTTCCTCATCCCGGTCTGTGGGTATCTTATCCTGACAATATCCAGATCCCAATCCCAGCGTTCCACTGCTCCCGAGCTCCCTGGGTTTGGGAACGCACGCCACAGAAAGGCACACAGGCAAAAAAATATGCAAATAATCACCTGTGTTTATGGTACAATTGTGATGTCAGAGTGAGGGGTCATGAACCATGTAATGGTCGGACTAACAAACTGTTGGTTCAAATCCCGAGCCTGTCCCTTTTACATAGTTCTCGCTCTCCCTCCTTCTCTCTTTCTCTCTCTCCTCCTGTGTACCTGGCACTGGTGAATGCAGCTGCTTTGAAAAGTAAGCTGAGGTAATTGGTTGGAACGAAAGCCAGCCTTCACAGCGGCCCTACAGGGCCAGAGTTGTGCACCGCTGGCATTTAGTCCCGGCCTGTGATTGGGCCTGGGGCGCCATGGGACACGGGCCGCTGACGGAGGCGAGAGCTCGGTACTCCCAGGTACATCCTCTACCTGGAGTTCACCTTCAGTCACCGCCTGACATTTTCCAGGGAACCTAAAATTAACCTCAGGCTATGATTAGATGTACATGAAAAATGGCAGCAGTCACATGAAATGATGGTGCACGCAGAGGGCAGCCCATAGGAGCCATTTTATGGTGTGACTTGTGCCGTCTGCTGCATGGTGACTAAAATAGAAGGCTACTATGTGCTATTGTGTGCTTATTGCCTCTATTCCACAAAGTTTCTAAACCAAACGTGTATCTGTGCTTAAAAGTCTGACTGCAAACATTTTGTTGCAGGACATACAATGGCATCTAATCTCACAGCGTGATCCATATAAACGGTCCTTGCTGTATGTTTGCTGGTTCTGCCAATAACACCTCCGTGCTTCTCAATTCACCCTCTGGACCAGAGTCTCTGAAGCTCACACCTTCTGCCACTTCTCCTCTCTTCACTGCATCCCTCTCTTACACCCATCTCAGTCAGCACAAGGTTCAACAGGACAACCAGACACTCAGCTCCATTTTTCTGATATTGATCATATATTTCAGCTGAAGCTAAAGTGTTCCAGTTTAATGTCTCAGATGAATATTTATGAAAGGGTGTGAACTGTTGTCTTCTTAGAGAAATATTAATTTATGAATATTCATGAACCATCATGTTAATTAATTCATTAACACCTGTTACCAATCTGAATACTCTGCAGTTAAGGATTAGAGAGGACGAAATTAACACAGAAACTGGCTATCTGGTTGGCCTGAAGAATCTCTGGCGTCACCCTCTAACCTGCTCTCCCACCCTCTTCTATGAGCTCACTTCCTGTGATGTCACTTTCCTCCTTCATGAACACTCATGGTGCGTCCCAATATTCTCCATTTCCCACCTCCTTTCCTCCACTCCCTCACTACCACTCCTTTACTACCCGGAAGTATGGAAAACTGCCTGAATGTTTTGAGTACAAGTATTTGCATGTACAGTATACAATGTACCTGCCATTGTGGTTTGCGCAGAGACATTAATTAATATGGAACCATTAATACGTAATTAAGATGTAATCAGCAACATTAGATTAAAACACAAAGATCTTGTTCCGGGGCACGGAGGAGAGAACGTGGTAGTGGAGGAAGGGAGGGTGCACTTTTCGAGTATTGGGATGCACCCTCACTCTCCTGAATTCTGGCATATGGGTGGGTCTTCCTTCGATTTCACTTTGCCGAGTTTGCCGATGGTGCGTACGGAGAAGCAGGTGGCTGAGCCACATGTTTCGAAGGAAAGCCAAGGGTTTGGACTGAGATCTGATACCTGTGTGTCCCGTGCCGTGGGGTTGAATGCAGATGGGGGACAATTGGGCATACACAGCCAAGCATTAGGTGCCAAATTATAAATAAATATAAAACCTCTTCTGAGTTTCATGACTCTGGAAATGAGTGCAGTGGATTTCACTCAGTCAGAACATGGCTGTGTGTCAAGCAGTTATTCTCTCTCTCTCCTTTCACCCTTTCTTCAGCAGATTCTTCTCTCTCTCGCTTTTCAGCCTTTCTTCAGGGATTTGGTCCTCAGTTCCAGATTTCAGGTCTCTTGCAATCCCCACTCTCCTCCCCCACACACAGAATTAAATCTTCACACCCTTTCGTTGCCCACTTGTTTTCCTTGTTTCTCAGCTCAAAGTTTTTCCTATCCACTGTACAGCCCTAAGTTAAAAAAAACTCACTGCAAGTGGTTTAATACATGGAGAGGGGGGGGGTGACAAATATGTGAGAGATGGACACAGACAGGCTTTGATGGTCGTGTATGTTCTGTGTGTTTGAGCCTTTTTCTTTGTGAGGGGCTGATGTTGTGTCCAAAGGGGCCATTTAGTCCCGCGGGAGATACCGGCGCTCACCCGCTCCTCTTCCTCCTGCGTCCTCTTAATCAACAGCCAAGGTTTTCATCCTGCTGGATCACAAGGCTACTGCTCTACAAGAAGGCAGGCATTGTGGAGGCCACCACGTGGGGTCTTGATCTTGTGACAATTAGAAAGAGGCTTGCAGACTCTGTATTAATCCTGATAGGATTGTGCGTGCGTGCGTGTGTGTGTTTTTGTGTGTGGTTGGGTGGGGGTAGGGGGGTTTGCTGTAATTGAAAGCAGAAACCTCCACTTATAGTCATAGTTTTTGCACAGGAGTATGTCACAGTGACTTAGTTAAGTGTAAGCCAGCCGGAGGGTGACTGTGTACCTGCTGCTGTATTCGTCTGTGTGTTTCCAGGGTTTCCAACTGCATGAGAACCGCAGCGTCAGCGTGCTGCCGGCAGCTAAACCGTCGCCGTTTCTAACACAGCGTGTTTCGGTGACTTTGGGTCCCTCTGTCTGCAGCATGCTGTCATTGTCATATTGTCAAAGACAGCATCATTGTGTTGCACCTAGGGGCGGAACTGTAGCATTGTGGTTGTAGCACAAGGATTATGAGGGATTCCTGAATGCTAGTGTTAGGATAACATTCCTCCCAGAACGCACGCACGCACGCACGCACGCATGCACAGGTGTATGTCAGGCAGCCTGCCTCAGGGACACAGCAGTGACAGGATTCCATTATAATCTATTGAGCGGCTGTCCTAGCAACACACTGGCAGTACTGCATCACTGCATCCCCAGATAGCAACACACTGTGGCGTCAGTCCCCTGAACACTCTGCATTGCCGACGCTATACAGAGTGGCTTAACCCACGGAACAATGAGGCTGCTGTTGAGCGGCTCAACACAGCTGCTATAGCCCAACACTCCACTCTAGGCAAACCTGCTACTCAACACAGCATGGCAGCAACCAAGTGATTATTCACTGAACATCTCGGCCGATGTGTGAGCTTCTGGACCCGTGCTGGCTGCATTTCAGTTTTAGTTTATATTGAAGATATACTCACACTCACACACACACACACACACACTCACACACACACTCACACACTCACACACACACACACTCTCACACACACACACACACTCACACACTCACACACTCTCTCACATACGCACACACACACTCACACACAATCCACAGGCTTCCTCCAGCAGTATTCACTTGGGTTTCTACTGTGTGAAAGTGTCGGCTGACACCTTTAGGTAAAATCATGTGTTTAGTCTTTACTTTGGAAGGAATTCCTTCTAAATGAGCGCTGGAGTTGTCTGGGTTTTTTTGTTTTAATTTCCTGTGGATCAAGCATTTTTTTCCTGTTTCTCTGCAAAATGCAAATTTTTTTAGTTTTATAAACACAGTACCGGGAATAAACGTTATAAATAATGCATAGTTCTCCTCACAAACAATCTGACAGACGAATGGTCAGTGATTTGTGACTTGAAGGCCTATCGGGAAATCAATCAAGCTGTATCTCTTGCAGTACTCTTTTAAACAAATTGCTGCAGTGTACTGAAATCCTTAAAAACCACCAGCAGTTTTTCTGATTTAAGTACTGGGGTCCACTTGTGTTTACTTGTTTCTGTTCCAACCAAAACTGCAATTCCCTAAATTCCCCATTGATTTCTAGCCTTAATCAGGTATTTACATTGATATGGGATCCATGGCTATCACTGACTGCAATTTATTTATTGTAACGTAACGTAATGTGGCTGCAGGTAGCAACCGAGGAGCAGCAGAGGGCAGAGATTAACCATGCTTTGTGGGCGGATTAACTCCAATGGAAGAAAAGCATTCCTAAAATAAAGGGTGTTTAACCAAAGGCTAGAAAACAAAACAAACAGCACACCATCCACAGGTCCAAACCTTTGACCACCTGGGAGCTTTTGAGTAGCAGTGACCTGAGGCAGAGACCTCCTTCGGCAACCTCATTTCCTTTAACCAGTCACATTTCCTGCTGGGACCTGCCATGTTGAGAGATGGGTGATCGCTCAGCTGATTGGTCGACTGACCACAAAGTTCTTGTTTGGCTCATGCTCTGGTGGTAAAGGCAGGTTTGAGGTCTATAATGAGGTTTAATGTGTTTGTAGCTTCAGGCAGATTTGTTGATTTAAACGTGGGAGTCACGCTGGATTGCCAAAAGCCTGGATGGACTGCTGCCCAATGAAACTAAAACACCTGACTGTTAGACAACAAACAAAGGCTAACACTAAAAAGACAGGACTGTTAAAATCAGTGTATAAGACCAAAACAACCAAGGAAGCAATGAAATGCACATTTGCAGTAATCTTAACAGAAGAAGAGACTTCATGCTGGGAAAAGAAAACAGGAAACAGGAAGCACTTGGAAGACCCTTGGATTGAGGTACAGGATGTGTTACAAATGAATGTAAAAAACCATAGATAGCCAGCTCAGATCCACAGGTTGGATCACAACTGAATTTCCTAGTGATCGTCCAAAGGCTTCCTGCCTCATTTCAACAGAGGCTGCCTATGCTTTACGGAGCGTCTTCCCTTCCCCCCACAATCCCTCCGTTTTAATCTCTGTGACCTTGTGTACAGTGAGTGAGGGAGAGGGAGAGGGAGAGCCCATCAGATCCCCTGAATCACGAGACAGAAAGCAAAGATCTCCCCCATATACAAACACAAACATGTGCGTACTTTGGGCATTGCGTTTCTATGCTGTGATACATACATGCACACAGATGTTGAGATTTTGCGTCATTCCTTCATCCTCAAATTCAAAAGACATTTAATGGCGGTTCCGCAACAGAAGGAAATTCCATTTGGACATAAAAGATCGCCACGCAGTGCTCACCACATGCGTTTAGCTGCTGCTCCCAGCAAAGCAAGGGAACAGCCATCACCAGTCAGATTTACAAATTCAGAGCACGTCCAGCAAACCCATTCTCATTCATTTAGAATGCGCACCGACTTTTTCCGTGGAAAAGCTCCAATTAATTCCGAGATCCAATAAGACACGCTGAAGAGGAACGACTAGCAAACAGCAGATATTTGTTTCTGAGGAGAGCCGTACGTGCCCTTTTAATCAAACTACAGCAAATAGGCCTACAGAGTCGACAGCACCCCGCCAATCTATGTCTGTGACAGAGAAAGTGGTGCAATTAGTGACACTTCAACAAGAACCTCATAGCTGATCTAGATCATTCTCTATCCAAACTATGAACTGGGGAATGAGGCAGGCTGTTGCATTATTATATATTTCATCATTATAAGTGCATAGATATTGATTCTCCTAAACTACACTCGCTTTTTGGGGGAACTGCAGCTAAATTGGGCCCCAGCATTTAACCTCTTCTCTTGCAGAGGAAACCGCTCAAAGTTCTTTAACGGTGAACATCAGGCTCTTGCATAATAACAAAATAACTAGTGCCAGCGGCACTTCTTGACGGCTTCCGTTTCGTGCCCTGCGGCATCGTCCCGCGTTTCGGCGGCGCGCTGCCATTCCAGCAGCTCAGAAGGCTCCTCCACATCACAGCAAATTAGAGTCGCGCAGGGCAAGAAAAAAAGGGAGGTGGAAAAATAGAGGAAAAGAAAGAAAACGCGGTGTGGCACGGCCCTCGGTTTTCACAGCTGCGACCCCTTTGATGCCGTTCTATTTCTGTTAGCAGTTGGATTGATGTGTGAATTGGGATTACTCGTATTCAATGGTAGTCACGATCAATCTGATAGTGCCTGTATTTTAAAGCAGGACATTCTGCCCTCTTTTTGATTGTTTTTTTTTTTGTTTTGTTTTTTTGCTTTATTCAGACAGAGGGAAAGTAGAGAAGGAATCACAGCTAGGAAAGTGTCATGGTGAGGATAGAACCCCCGCCCAGGCTGGGGGAATTGCACATGGCCGAAAGTTGCCTGTGCCACACGCCTCGCTGATGTTACCTGCTTTTTAACCATTCAATACACACGCGCACACACGCGTGCACACGCACACACACACACACACACACACAGAGAACCTATAGTAGCCATGGTAACGTAATTAGAGCAATATCTGAGAAATCCATGTCAGGTGGGACTTGGAGGCTATGGAGGTTTTATCTTAAGCTCTACCATATGTGCATCATTTTCATTTCACAAAAAGTGAAACAAATTTTTTTTTTTAAACTCCTTGCATATAAATTCTATTTAATTTATTATCAAACGTGACATATTGCAGGACTTACCAGGCCATGGGTTGAAAAGTCATTGATTCGGCCCAGTTAGGAGGGGAAGGACCAGCTACGTAAACAGAACCTGGCATGAATCGTTTGAAACGTTTAACCTCGCCTCCTCATCCTGTCACATGACCACCCTTCTACCCCCCCAGTCGCTACCTTAAGCCTGCTCATGAACCCTGTGTATGGGGCTGCAGCCTGTGACGTCAATCACAGCCTGTAGCTGCTGGCTTTTAAAGGGAGTACTAACGGTCACAGTTTTGGGCCTGGGCTTGAAGCCGGAAGGTCACATGACACCGACACTGCTGTTCTAGCTGTGAACAAGGCCACCCACATTGGCTCAGTAAACAGTCGGGCATTTAAAAGGATATCATTTACATTTATGCTATGTGAGTGGCCCCGATTAACGGTGTCTGCGAAGCAAAGCCTCCTAACCCATTATCATTTATAAGTGGAAAGATCCTGTATGCAGACGTAGCTACACCTGACCGTGAGACATTTAAAGGTCTGTGCAAAATTCCCAGAATGCAGCAGGAGCTGCTAATCATCCAGTACTTCCCAAGGTAAATAGCACCCTCACAAATACGTTTCTCCGTTTTCTCAAGAATTGTGTCAACAACTTTCTCAGGAATCTCTTCAGATTGGCATGCCAACGTGGTTCCTAGTCACCCCATCAGATAATTTCATTGGGGGACCCGCCAATCAAACAATCTGAGTTCTAATGCTTGCCTATAGGTTCTTCTCAACAAGAGTGGTTCAATCAGACAAATGAAAACCCAGTGAACACATAATGTTTCAAACACACTGGGAAATTTCCAAATGAGATAGATTACACTTTAAACCCATTAGGAGTGTTTTGGGTGCCGTCCTCCTCTGATCACCTGAGTTTTCTGTGTTTTGTGCCCCTTTCAGATTGATAAGCAGAATTTGCCGAGGTCCAGTGGGGCCTCTACCCATCTGGACCACCAGCACCTTCAGTTACAGGAGAGAGAACTGACTGCAGTGAAAGAGAGAATTATCAGATAAATACTGTGGAGGAGCTAATGTGGTAAATAAAGCTGGTCAAACAACAAGGCTCGAATGGGACTAGGAACAGAAACTGGAATAGTGGTGGCTTTGTGTGAGTTCAGAGGACTGAAATGTTGCTGACATCAGAAACTGCTGATCAACACCATTTATCTTTACACAATCAAGGCTGCGCATCTATGTCAAACTAAGAGGTTGGAACAATTTCTGTGCAATATTTTGTGTGTAAAGTCAGGGCCCCGGTGCTAAAAGACTGAAAGAGAATACCTCCTTTCACAGTGTGAGGCAGTAAGCCAAAATGTTTGAATCATTTAGCCTGGTCTTAAAAAGAAATATTGAGCGCATGCTTTTATGAATTACTTCCAGGAATGCTTTTTGAGCTATATGCCACACATTTTTGTTTAAAATTTAAAGGCCTCTGTCAAAAAGTCTGCAAAATATAAAATTGGAAACCAGAGTAAAGTTTACCATGACATAGCAAAGGATGTAAGCCTACTACAGACTAATAATCTAGCCTAACTAACATAATGTAATGGTTAACATTAACTCTTTTGTAAACTGGTCAAACATATGCACACCAAAACTCCAAAATGACTCCATTTGAAGGCATCAACAGGTAGCCTAATTTGTGCTAATTCGTATTGTGTGATGAAATGAGTTAACATATAGGGGGAGGCATATCATAAAAGTGAGATTAGAATGGTCGATGTGTTGAAATCATCGGGTAAAATGTAGGCTATCGCGCGCTGAGGCGGGGTGTATTAGCTTGGCTATGTGAAGTAGCCTATTGGCTACCGATAGACGGCAACCATTTGTCGGAAGTAGCCTAGTAGGCTGTAGGCAAATTCATTTACAGTGTTCATTTTGAACAGTAATCGATAACTATCGCTCTTTTTTTAAAGTTTCTCTTAAATAAAATTGTATTTAATTCCCGTGAGTGTAAAAGATTTTCCAAGGCATGCGAAGCAAGTAGCCTAATGCTGTAGCCTATAGTTAAAGCGGAGGTCCGCAATCACTGGCTGTAATTACGGCCCGTGTCATCTGACTCTTAAACCCTAAAGCCGTGCCATTCATTCTCGGGAGCAGAGGCCATCGTGCACGTTAAACAAAAAAACAATAAACAGTAATGAATTATCTACATCGCATGAAATATTAATGTTATATACGGTGTCGGCTAAAGCACCTGGAACAGTGATATGAAACAGATTGAAACAGGTATTTAACCTTGACATAAAGAGGCTTGAGAACACCAGCTAAGCGCGCGGACCTGAGTGTGGGCGTACAGTCTCTAAAAATAGCCTCGGTTTGATGTGCATTTTATTTTTCGCTTTATTTTTGTCGTTTGTTTATTTGTTTTTTAGTTTACAAAAGAGTTATTTGCACATATAAGCTTTTCGTCTGAGATGCGAGCTTTTGCAGCTTCATAACAAACATTTGCGTCGGCTAAGGAGCAAAAAAAAGTGTATTAAGAAACGTGGTGTGCCCGTGCAGGTGTAAAGGCTACGTCCCTATTCTCTCACGAGAGACGCCGCTGCTGTCACCTTTAATTCATTTTCCATCAAACCTTGGGCGTGGGGGATGGGAGACCTGTCTGTGTTATTCCTGTATAATTGACATGTGTCTAATTATACACCAGAGAACAATTCTATTTCTAACTGAGCGCCGGCGGCGTTGATTTGGATGCACAGTGTTGTCAGGATGCAAGGGATACGTGCATTTTGTATAGCCTAAGCTTAATGTTAACAGACAACTGTTCGGACTGACGTGTTAAAATAAAAAAGTGTGTAAAAAATCATTACAAACCAGAGCAACTTACCCAGGAAACAATTCGGAGAATAGTTTGCGGCTGTCGGAAAAACGTCAGGGGATCGAACGCGCCCCCCGCCTTCCCCGCTCCATATGCCATTCCTTCCATCTTCGGCTGGTTGCGTTTCCCCCGTGTCCGTGTTTGTAATTAAGGCTAAAATAACGGAATTACGGGTGGTGTTGCGGGCAACTGACTTCAGTGTTGTTATTTTAACAGTCTCCACTAATACGCAATTGATGATAGGCTACGTATCTCCCGTTTTCTTTCACCTTACAATCTCGCCCTTCAGACCGCGTACAATCTGATTTGATAGCGATATTGGTATTCTCTCTCTCCCGTTCCCTATCTTTCTCTGTCAATGCAAGGGTGGAGAGTAGTGTGTACGTACCCTCGTACTCACGAGAGCGCGCTTTATGCTGTCAAGCTTTGACGCGCACTCCCGAGAAAACTGCCTAAAGCGCGCAACCTACTATAATCTCCATGGAGGCGTTATCGTGTGCATTGGGGCGCGCTGCTTATTGGGGGATATCACGAAGAGCCACAACGACGGAGTCATGTGAAACTCATTCATCACGGGTGAAAGGAGGGGATGCGAAGAAGAATCAGAAGTTACAGTGGAGGGAGAGAGTTAGGGTTGTTGCTTTTACGCAAAAATGTAAGTACTCAAGTGGTTACTGGAATACTATATACTCTAACTACCCACACTGTGCTCACTGGAGTTGTTTGATATAAGTGGGTTGACAAACTAAACCGTTCACCCATGGAATTGGAGGTATAGGCCCTATAGGCTAGTTGGAAGCAGAGAGGCTTATGGCGAAGGCTGCCAGTAACGGTCCTAAAGTAATACTGAATGGAGGCCTGGCTCATCAATGGCCTGAGACCCAGCAGAATTTTTTTTTATTGTTTACATTTTTTTTTACATAGTTGGATGACAATATTGCAGTGGAAATATTTTCAAATGCCCCAGTGTAGCTTTCAGCATAGTATAGGTTCTTGAGATTAACACCAGAGATTCATGTAGAGGGGACTAAAATGAATTGCCTGGTCTTAGGAGGATATACATTATTTACACCAATGCAAGTGATACTCTGTTTAAAAATACATTTTCATAGAGCACAATTAGAGTTATAGCTTGCCTTTTTAAAAGCTCACAAAGAGCTCTTGGGATTGCGTGGAAAGACTGGAATGCCACATGTCGATGACTGATAAAGTTAGCTTTTGGAGTGAGGTAAATTGAAACACTCTAGAAATCACTTGAGATAAACCCACATTTAATTGTGAACCTGTGGCTCGAAAAGACCTCTAAATAAACACTACTATAGGCTACTACTACTACTAACCTACTACTATTACTACTACTAATAATCCTAATTAGAATTGGGACACTGCACTGTGTATAAACCAGTGGTGCTCTGTATCTCTGTAAATGGTTGATTCAATAATTAAAGCAGAAGTTGGCATGATATTTTAAAATGAATCTGCCCCTGTTGTGCACCCCTGTAGTAAATCCACACAGCAACGGGCTGGGGGATATGGCTTGTCAGCACTGTTTTCCTGTCAGTAAGGAGTTTCTAGAACTGGAGTCTGAAACCTGTGGGCCCAGTCCTGCCACTGGAGTGTTCAGAAAAGGAGGTAGAGCAGTGTTGCGTGTTGGACTGGAGCAGAGAATTGGTTGCTTCACTCTGGTCACATCCTGTTTTCCTTCTGGCTGTAGTTTACATCTTATTGTTACAGTTCACTGAAACCACTCAGTGTTACAGCCCATCAAACACTTTATTCTGCCTTTTATACACCCTAAAGTTTGCAAAGACATTATAATGAGTATAGGCTAATACTAGCAGAGAGCATGTAAACTTGAATTAGAGAGGGAGGGAGAGACAAACCATTCTAAAAATGTCAATTCCATCTATTTAAACCATGATATTTAATTCGTTGTGTTATACATTATTCTATACATGATGCTAAATGTAATATCTGAATAATCTGAATCAGGAATTTGTCTTTCCAGAATTAATCTCAACATATTTCCATATTACAGTGCCCCTAAAGCAGACAATTTGAGCGGGGAAAACTAAGTGCAATTAAATTTCTGTTAAACAATAATAGACTCCCAAAATTGTTAACGAAAACATTGTCGGACAGCAATTAATCAAAGACCAATGTATTTGGTTCAGCCCAGCTGCTCCGTTGTGATTTCTCATCGACAACAAAACTTTCGTTACAAAATATTTTAAAGATATATTTAATGTAAATTCGTTTACATTACAAGTTACCCATAGCCTAGTATTATTTTCTTCATTTCAATAATACTTCACAGAGGTTTGCAGAACGATGACTTTACAAACTATTCGGAATCGGAACAGCGACGAGTAGTGGCGATATTTATATATCTCAAAGGGCAATCCCTTTCAAGGACATTACGTTGTTCGACGCACAGGATTACGTACAACTTGACGCTCAGATAACGTAGCGACCCGACGCACGTCAATAAATACGAAGCACCGCCTACCCAGCTCTCTCTTTTCATCCAGACTGGCGACAAGATGGTGAGTGTGAAGAACTTGCGTCTATGCATTTCGCGGTATAATCTTAAGAATACAGAAGCCATCACTATATTTGACAGCTTGTCACTGTCACGAGTACATATGTTAATCTCCTAATCATACAGTAGTCACTATATTTCACAATTTTCAGTAAGACAAGTACTTCATTTTTTCAATTTGCATTGTACAAGCGCGAGCAAGTTATGACTGAGCTGAACATCAAGGCCGGCGCCATATATGACACGTGTATTGCTTGCTCCATTTTAGGGTGATCTAGACTTTTTTTTAAACGATTGTTTCGCAAGTGCAATTGTACAATTCATGTTCGAATCATTATTCTCCAACATGATCGAGAAAATCGGCATACAAAAAAGCGCTTGCTAGCTTTCTAGCCCTCTAGCATTGAGAATTTCACGCGAGTAGGGCTTGGCAGGCCTGCAGTCAGATTCTTTTCAGACATGCTGTGTAAAATAAAAGTAAATTGTTTTAAAGACACGGCTGGCTAGTTCATGGTGTGATTAGTTTCCATTTTTCATAATTTACCTATCAATCTGGTTGGAATATATCAGATCGGTTGTTTGTTGACGTTGGCCTTCACGAGCATACGTAACTGAACGGAAGTTACCGCATAACGTTAGAAAATGTGGTAAGCTCGTTATCTGCATAGTTGATGTTGTACGTTGCAATTTAGAATGACTTGCTAAACCAATGCATCGTTATTCCTTGTAGTCCCATCGTAAGTTTTCGGCTCCGCGGCACGGGTCTCTGGGCTTTCTGCCCCGCAAGAGGAGCCGACGCCACCGCGGAAAGGTGAAGAGCTTCCCCCGCGATGACCACACAAAGCCCGTTCATCTCACCGCCTTCCTCGGCTACAAGGCCGGCATGACTCACATTGTGCGTGAGGTCGACAGACCAGGATCCAGTGAGTTTCTTTGATGCATTTGATCAGCGCAATACGTTGAGCATGGAGCTATAACCACGTGTTCTGTTGACCACGTTCACCAAGGCGATTGTGCATTGTCATGCATCTAGTCTCAAATGTTTGCGCAATTACCTATGAGGAAAAAGTTGCTTTATTTTTCCAAAAGCTAAAATTGAAACTGAAGGGGTGAGTGTGTGGGGAGCCCACCCATTAGTCTGCCTATGATGATCACCTCGACGGGCGGACATATTGGGCAAAAATGCCCCTGCTGAATGTCGTGTTCTGAGTGCAGCATAATGTTGGAATCTCCAGTTTTCCTCAAACATGTGCTGTCGATGGCACCAGTTTGAATGGTTGGATGTATACACTTAAAATTCAGGCTTCCTGAACCTTTTTGATCTGAGATTCGCTTGATTCACTGAGTTCCTCATTTTCCCTTCTTCCACCTGTTAGAGGTGAACAAGAAGGAAGTTGTGGAGGCAGTCACCATCGTGGAGACCCCGCCCATGATCGTGGTTGGTGTCATCGGCTACGTCCAGACTCCCCGTGGCCTCCGCTCCTTCAAGACCATTTTCGCTGAGCACATCAGCGACGAGTGCAAACGGCGTTTCTACAAGAACTGGTAAGGCTGAGCGCTTCGACTTAGTGCTTTAAGCAAATAATTTCTGATTGGTTCAGATTAGTGGGGTTATAGATTGCACGTAACAGACTGAAGTTTGATACCTCTGCAATCACTACCTGTCAGTAATGGAAAAAGTCTACCTGAACCCATATAGGACTTGTGTATAATCCTAGCGGCACATGTTGATTTAGTTTAAATGCTTAATTATAATTTGTAATGCCAATTTTAATTGGTGTACATGCTGTGATCAGTAGTGACTGCATTTAGAGTAGCACATCCAAGGCAACTGGAGCTTGGTGTTGGTTCTCAAGGTAAAACCTGTTGGTGTTTCTGTCCTGGTCTAAACTGTGGCGCCCCCTCATGGCAGCTCCGCTCGGTTGCCTCACGGCTCCGATGAGCTCCAGGCTCCTCTGGCCGGTGGAAAGGGCTCCTTGGAAGCCGCGCCAAGAGCCGAACACCCCCGCGGCCTTCCCTGCCCCCTCCTCCTCCCGGGAGGAGGGCCGGCGGCCGTGCGCGGCCTCCCTCCGCTGGCCCGTCCCGGGTCATGAGGGAACCGTGCCAACCCGTGTGCCTCTGCTTCCCCCCCGCTCCGCATGCGCATCCCGCTGCGTCCGGGCAGGTACAAGTCCAAGAAGAAGGCGTTCACCAAGTACTGCAAGAAGTGGCAGGACGATGAGGGCAAGAAGCAGCTGGAGAAGGACTTTGCCTCCATGAAGAAGTACTGCCAGGTCATCCGCATCATCGCCCACACCCAGGTGAGAGCTCCGCAAAGGACCTCCCTCTCCTGCACGTGGCCCTCGCAGTACCCTGGAGGGGTGCTGTTAGCTTGGGTGCGCCGTAAATGTGCCGCTTACCGCCACTGCTTCGGGGGCTGGTGCCTGTCCGCTTTCCGACATAATTCTCTGGTGGTGGTGGGTTGGTGTGTCCATGATGAGACCACGGAAACCGCGTCAGGCATGACGTCCGACATGCATGAGGAAATACTCCATGCTGCCTTCCTTCTGAGAACGCTTCCCCCCCAACCTTACAATAACTCACCGTGTAGGAGTAGCGTCGTCCCTGCAGCGCGACAGCGCTGTATGCTTCTTAGGATTTACTTTTTACACTTACTAGTGCAGGCGGCCTACTGCATTAGTGTCTCTGTAGTGCTGACGCTAAAGCTAACGGAGCTGGTCTTTCCAAGGTTACATTATAAATACTTTGTTGGCTGCGGTAGAGCGTCGGCGAGACTGAGCACCGCTGACCGCCTCTCCGCTGTCCTGCAGATGCGTCTCCTGCCGCTCCGGCAGAAGAAGTCCCACCTGATGGAGGTGCAGCTGAACGGCGGCTCCATCGGCGACAAGGTGGACTGGGCCCGCGAGAAGCTGGAGCAGTCCGTGCCCATCGGCAACGTCTTCACCCAGGATGAGATGATCGACGTCATCGGGGTCACCAAGGGTCACGGCTACAAAGGTGCGAGTCAGCTATGACATCAGCCTTTCCGACCAATAAAATCTGGCCTTCGGCGCTCCGAGATTTTGAAAGCCTCAGATTTGTTGAACTGCTGTTCTGACACTTAAAATTAAAAGATTGTCTTGAATGGCTTAATCTGTATTGTATGTCATAAGTTGTTACCTTAGACACTAAACTGAATTCTGGTAAATGTTTGAATAGGTGGTGTAAAGGGTCTACATGCACTTGCAGGGGCAGTGAAGTACTTTTTGTTTCGCCTTTGACTAGCACTATAAATCTGCATATAAAGGCACTGATCTATTCTGAAATGCTGACTATGGTTATATGGTTGATGTATGTGGATATGCACATCGAGGTGTTCCTCGAGGTACCCCTGCACGAGTGGGAGGAATCTACCACCCGTTTATCCAATAGTCTGCGTGTGGGCGGAGCCTCTGCACTGTTCGTAACCTGTTTCCAGCGCTCAGTCTGACTCTGGGTTCCATTCTAGTGCTACAGCAAGTCACAGTGAGGCAGGGGAGCAGTGCTGTATGTGCGCGTCTCCCTGTTCACTCTCTGAGAACAGCCCCACGTTCTGCCGATCACTCTGAACATCCAGCGTTAAAGCTGGCTGCTCCTCCCATCTGTTCCTTCTCGTACGTTAATTGCGCGTTACACGGAACGTGTTGTCTGGTTGCTGTGCCCTTTGAACAGCCAAGTCTCAAACTGAAATGGGACCTTTTATACATGCTGTTGACTCATTGACTTGAAACCAGTATAGTTGCATTGCTGTATGTGCTTTTGCGCTCCTTCTTGAGGGTGGTGCTGTTCTGACATTTAAAATTTAAAGATGGTCTTTAAAGGCTTAATCTGTTGTATATCATGAATTGTTACCTTAGAAACTAAATAGAATTCTAGTGGGAATTTTTAAATAGGTGGTGTAAAGGGTCAGCATGCACTTGCAGCAGCAGTGAAGTACTTTTTACATTGCCTTTGAATAGCAGTATAAGTCTATATAAAGGGGCTCTGATTTATTCTGAAACGATGACGATGGTTGAGGGCCATGTGTCAGAACATGGAACACCCCCTAGCCCTGCTAGCATTGCTGAGGGCCTGAACTTGTGATTGGGTAGCGAGCGGTGCTGGGTGTGGCCTCCCTGTTTCTCTGCTCATTCTCTTACCTCTGGCTCCTTCCTCCTCCAGGTGTCACCAGCCGTTGGCACACAAAGAAGCTCCCCCGCAAGACCCATCGTGGTCTGCGTAAGGTGGCCTGCATCGGCGCCTGGCATCCCGCCCGCGTCGCCTTCTCGGTCGCTCGCGCCGGTCAGAAGGGCTACCACCACCGCACAGAGATCAACAAGAAGGTGGGTTTCAGGTTTTTCTTAAAAGGATTAAACTGTTCCGTGTATTGTGGTGTTCTGTGTGACCCCCCCCCCACACATGAGCTTAAAGGGACAGTTCAGTTTCTACATACCTGGAGTGCCATCTAGCTATCCAGAGTTGCTGAGATTTTACTAGTTTTATTGATATCCACTGGAGCTCACGATATCATGCAGCTGACCTCGACGGGTACAATGTTTGCCATTCAAAGTGCCGAGAATTTACATTGGAAAGAATCGACACCTTTTTTCAAATATACTGACAATTGCTCGCGAACATCCACAGACCTTGTTGTGCACAATTTCAACAAGTACGGCAACTGTATCCACGCAAAGCTCACGCCAGTAGTCTCGGGGTTGGTGTCGGCACGGTGCGCCCCGGAATCCCGGAATGCTTTGGTCGAGTGCCTTTACGTGGATATACACAGCGACGTGTTCCGTGTTCGTCGAGGTACCCCCATGTGAGTGGGCAGAATCTACCACCCGTTTATCCAATAGTCTGCATGTGGGCGGAGCCTCTGCACTGTTTGTAACCCATTTCCAGTGCTCAGTCTGACTCTGGGTTCCATTCCAGTGCTACAGCAAGTCACAGTGAGGCAGGGGAGCAGTGCTGTATGTGCGCGTCTCCCTGTTCACTCTCTGAGAACAGCCCCACGTTCTGCCGATCACTCTGAACATCCAGCGTTAAAGCTGGCTGCTCCTCCCATCTGTTCCTTCTCGTACGTTAGCTGCACATTAAATGACACATTGTCTGGTTGCTGTGTTTTTTGTACTCTTGACAGTGTGGTCTCAACCTCCGGCATGGGATCTTCTATACATGTTGTTGACTCGTTCCCTTGAAACCAGTATTGATGCATTGCTGTAGAGGTGGATTTTGATTGGCCTCCCAGGACTGGAGTTAAACCTGCGGGAGTTTGAGACCCCAGTCTATTGTGTAACCTGTAGGCTTCATTTGCCTCATCCTTTAAGTGTAAATAAAGTGTTCAAGCTTAAGTGAGTTTGATCTCGTTCTAGATCTACAAGATTGGCCAGGGTTACCACACCAAGGACGGGAAGGTGGTGAAGAACAATGCCTCCACGGAGTACGACCTGTCGAACAAGAGCATTACCCCCCTGGTGAGTGTGAGAATGACCCCATGAGCCTGGCGTGTTGCCCCACGGAGTACGACCTGTCGAACAAGAGCATTACCCCCCTGGTGAGTGGGAGAATGACCCCCCAGGAGCCTGCCGTGCTGCGCCATTCGTATGAGGTGCAGTTTACCTTATTGCGTCTTAATCTCTTTCTCCCTCTGTCTATCTCTAGGGTGGCTTTGTGCACTACGGCGAGGTGAGAAACGACTTCATCATGCTGAAGGGCTGCATCGTGGGCGTGAAGAAGAGGGTTCTTACCCTGCGCAAGGTGAGCCTTGTAAACCTGCTGTACACTTGATGTGGAGCAGTCTGTCTAGAGGAGGGGACGCTTTAGTGAATGCGTGTGGCCTAGATTTTGGAAATGCCTGCTGTAAGGCCAGCTGCTTGCAGCGTGTTGCTGCCCCCTAGTTCTGGTTACACTTGAAATGGCAGCAGGAAGCATAAAGGTATTGACTCTGTTCCTCGGGTTGTCGGGATGCCACGTGCATTTCGGAAGAATATTGCAGGTTTAAGTTGTGTGCACAGGAGTGGTGGATTTTGGGAATGAGCAGCTTTAGTGTACTTGACCCCCCTGACCCCTTGTCTTTCTCCCTCAGTCCCTGCTTGTGCAGACCAGCCGTCGCGCCCTGGAGAAGATCGACCTCAAGTTCATCGACACCACCTCCAAGTTCGGTCACGGCCGCTTCCAGACCGTGGAGGAAAAGAAGGCGTTCATGGTGAGTTGGACATGCATGATAGACATGGAGACCCCATGACCCCTTTCATGAACCCCTTAATGGATGGAGCTACAATGAGCTGTTGGTCATGAACTTGCTTGAAACAACCAAAGCCCTCTGCAGCACTTAGGAAAAGTTGTGGTGCTGCATCTACAAAACATCCTACATTTATGTATGTGGGCGGAGCCCCTGCACTGTTCGTAACCTGTTTCCAGCGCTCAGTCTGACTCTGGGTTCCATTCCAGTGCGACAGCAAGTCACAGTGAGGCAGGGGAGCAGTGCTGTATGTGCGCGTCTCCCCGTTCACTCTCTGAGAACAGCCCCACATTCTGCCAGTCACTCTGAACAGCGTTCAAGCTGGCTGCTCCTCCCATCTGTTCGTCTTATAAATTAATTGCGCATGAAATGGAACTTGTTCAGTGGCTGTGCTTTTGCATTTGTATGCCTGAAAGTGACGTCTCAAACTGCAAAATGAGTCCGTTTATACATTCCGTTGGCCCATTCGCTCGAAAACGGTATTGTTGCATTGCTGGTGGATTTTAAATGGCTAATGAGTTTGATTAGTGGAATGCTCCACCCACTGCAAAGCTTACGAGAGCCTTGCTGGGCCCATGTAATCTGTTTGATACAGGGAACTCTGAGCCTTTTTGTTCTCTGCCTTTGGTATAACTAATCTCCTCTTTCTCGCTCTCTCAGGGACCCCTGAAGAAGGACCGTATTGCCAAGGAAGAGACTGCCTGAGGCGCCCCTCTCCAGGCTCTGTCTGGTGTAATGAGCAGTCATGCATTGCTACAGAGTTGTTTAATAAAAAAAACAAAAATGACACTGCTGTCCACGTTTGTGTTCTGGGTGAATTGCATCTGCGGGGCAGGAAAGGGGAGTTGCTGTTGTACCATTTTGATTGTCCTGGGTCCTTTAGTCCTGAGTAATGCAAAATCCATCCCTTTAATAAAACTATTTTTAATAAACTATAGAGTTTCTGCCTGTAGGTTTTAATACTGAAGGATATGGGACTCTATGGATAAGGGTTTCAGGCAGGTTCAGATGGGCATTTATAAAACCTATACTCTTGTGTCCGCTGTTGTGACCGATGCTCTGGGTAACAATCCTGTTCAGCTGCTGGAATCTAGCTGTCTGACACTGGTGCACAGACCCATTGCTTTCCGTTCAGTCTGGCAAAGATTTGGCACCATGTTCACGGTAAGTCCCCAGGGCTTGGAATGCAGTATTTAAGAAGGCTGAGCCTGCCTTGTCGGCTTTAAACCGTGCAATCTGAACGTTTATATTGTACCGTTCTGCTAGTCTTAAGGTAAGAAGGCAGTCTGCGATAGCCACATAAATTGGCTTATCGGCTGCTTGGACTTGAGTTTGTATTTGAGCAGGCTCTCCAGCTGTCCCAAGTCTACCATTTTGTCTAGTCTGAAGATGCTCCCTCTGCCTTCCTGCCTTGTCTTGAACAGCAAGACTTTCTGTGCATCAGTGAACCACCAGAGATCTTAAATTCACCCCAGGGTGTCGATGTGAAAGACCGCATCAAATATGGTGGTCTGCTTTTCTCACTCCAGAGAAGGGCGAAGAGGCAAAGGCCGAAGAAGCAAAGGCCTATCTTCTCAACCGTACACATCTCACTCCAGACATCGCTCCCCTGCCCCCAGCCCCAAACAAGATATTTTGATATTGGCTTAAACCTGTACATTGTTCTGGAATCTTTATGAACGTGGAGTTTCTGGGATCCTGTGCCGTGTAAAGGATGCTATATAATTTCCTTTGATGTCAGGAATGTCCACTGCTCTTTTCTGGTGTGGGACTAGGCCCTCTGCAGCACTCTAAAATGAATGAATTTGATGCAGAGAGTCGAAGCCTTTTTCATCTGTTAATGTGGAAATTCTATGAAGAAGAGTAACGGGAATGTGTGTTTGGGTCGAACGGTGTTGAGAAGGTGAAATTCGATGTGCACTGACAACACAACGTGTGCAGAAGCTGTAAAGAGTGCCCTTATTGAACATGCCTTTCCCCCCCTGGGTTTGTCCTTTCCCAAACTTTTCCGCAGAACCTTAAGTGGTTGAGTCAAACGGTGTTGATGGATTAATCGCTAATTGACTCGACACAGAAAGACTTTGGACGACGCCAACAAAGCCGCCGGTGTGCCGGAGGACCTGGCTCGAGGCTCTGGGGTGCCGCTGCATGTTTAGCATCTCAGTTTCTTGGAGGAAGTGCTGTCCTTCCCCTCCTCTGTGGAGTGTTTTTTTAGTTCACGACCTGTCTGCGCACAGTGACTCTCGTGCTTCATATCTCTGGATCTCCTCCTGCGCTGCGAACGGGGACCGGTTTCCGGCCGCCCCTTCCGCACACGGCCAGGCTAGCGTTCGCCAACAACTGGGGGGTATACTACGAAGCAGGATTACAGAGTTAGCTGGATAACTGTATTGAGTAAAACCCGGAACCCTTCCAAATCTGAAACATGGACTGAAGGAAAAAGATCTGTTTTGGGTTTTGCTCAGTGCAGTTATCCAGCTAGCTCAATAATCCTGCTTCGTAGTACACCCCCCCCAGGTGAACAGAGAACTCTGACTCCCTCCCTTTTGATCCGAATGTTCGGACCTTCAGTTTTCTGCCTTTTCAGGACAGTGTCCTGGGTGAGAGGGGTGGTGCGGTGGGAGGGGGAGGTTTGCAGCTTTTCGGGGAATCCTGAAAAGGGTCCAGGAGCTCATCGATGGGGGGAGGGGCCTTGTGGCTTTGAATGCATCAGCATGCTAGGGGGCTGGAGGTGACGGGAAAGTCGATAATTAATGCAGCAGGCAGAGTGATTGTACAGTGCGTTCACCAGAGGGCTCAGCGATACTGGCGCACGCCGCAGAGCGAAGCCGTCGAGCTTTACTGTATCAGAACCACTTCTGCGCTGCTACAAATCTGGCCCCGTGTTTCCCGATAGGATCTCAGAGTAAAGATCATCTTATGCTATTTTGTTTTTATATTCATTTCATTGTTTGTTTTTGTCTTTTTCTCCCTCTATATTTATTTAATCGTTTTAATGCAATGTCAGTCCAATTTAATAATTTTAATCATAAAATGAATAAGGCACAAACACAAAACACTCTTAAGATGATCTTAACTGTAAGATGCTTTTGGGAAACGGGGCCCTGTACATTTTATGTCTACTGTCTTTTTTTCTCCAGTGGCAAATTGAGATATTTCTATGATATAATGACAATAAATGCAACTAGTGTGCTTATGATTAATTCTAGACTGAATATTGATTGAATAATTTTCTGAGTTTTAAATAATTGTAAGATTTATGCAATTTCCTATTTGTTTCTCTCAATATGCTTTGTCCAGACGTAGAGGTATAAGAAGCGTACACTTTTAAATGACACTACATTTAGGCATTTAGCAGGCACTCCTATCCAGAGTGATTTACATAAGTGCTTACATACAGGTTTAAACAACAAACATCGCTGATGCCAAGTCATTAGGGTCACAGCCTATGGTAGTAGTCAATACATAATCTGACAACATAAAGTTAGGCAGCACAGTCGGTGCAACAGGGAAATTGAGCATGTAGTAGTATTCGTTTCTGTTAAGTTATGCTTTTTAAAAAATTAGTTCTGTTAAGTTTCAGACAATAACAGAGCTGCGGTTTCCGGCAAGCTGCGTTGTCATGGTTTGGTTTTTGGAGCTCGGTCAAGAACGGCTCAAATGACCCTGCACCTTCCCGTTCATTAGCGTTTCCCCCATGGCGCAGAGACCGGGCATGCTGTGAAAGGCTGTCACCTTTCCTCATAGAGCCGTAATGGAGGGCAGAGCGTGCCCCACTGGGCTTCCTTACATACTGTTACCTCTCCTCTTCATAGAGCTGTTTTAGAGGGCAGAGCTGTCCTCAGTAGGCTTTCTTACATACTGTTACCTCCCCTCCCCACAGAGCCGTAATGGAGGGCAGAGTGTGCCCCACTGGGCTTCCTTACATACTGTTAACTCTCCTCCTCATAGAGCTGTTGTGGAGGGCACTGCGCTCACCAGTGGGCTTCTTTACATGCTGTTACCTCCCCTCCCCATAGAGCCGTAATGGAGGGTTACAGCACTCACCTCCGTACGTTTGGCATTCTTCTAACAACCCCCTAACTTCTGTATGGAGCATGTAAGAATCTTTTGTGATGCCTGACACAAAATATACAAAATAAAATCCCGATTGCTGAGGAATGTTGTGTCCTTTTCTGACACAATTGTTGAGAGTTCAGAGAAACACCTGGCGATTTGAACCAGTTTGATACTCATCTTATTGGCTGCATGTAATTTGGTGTCAAGTAATGATTGGTCAATGAGCCTTCACAAACACCCAAATGGGAGGGAAAATGTAATGTTTTGTAATGTTTTTCTTAGGCTTTGATTGGTTTACATGAGTCTGTGATTGAATGATCATGGTAGCTCCACCCATTTTGGGAGTTGTGAAGCCTCACTCTCCAGCCTGCAGTAGGTAACATTTTTACATTTACATTTTAAGCATTTAGTAGATGCTCTTATCCAGAGCGACTTACACTGCCTGTATTATTTTACATAGTATCCATTTATACAGCTGGATATTGAATGAAGCAGTTCAGGTTAAGTACCTTGCTCAAGGGTACAACGGCAGCGCCCCAGCTGGGACTACACTGCTATTAGCGTAATATGAACCGGGTAAAACCCGCATGAATACAGCAGCAATGACGAGGCACGTCTTTCAGACACAGGGAATAAAAAGCCCTTTGAAACCGAAGAGTTTCCAATAAGGCTTCTTCCTAATGCGTTTACACCGGGGAGAGTGCAGGGTTTCAGGCTGGTCTCTTTAGGGGATACGTATGCCCTCATAATGAGCATGAATCTGTTCATCTCGCTGACCTTCTGTGGGAAACACGTGAAAAACCGTGACTGGAATTTTCAGGTGTTTTCTGTCAACAACCGAGACCGAAGGCCATTCAGTGTTGGGCAGTTAATCCGGTACTGATTATAAATGACATCATTAAACATGTAATTGGTAATATGAATCTGTTGGATTACAAAAAGGGTGTATACCATAATCTGATTACTTTTTGATTACTTTCCAGTTTCATTAGCCAAGTATATTCTAGAGTAAATGTTAGGAAAATACATGAATTTGTTTGTTTCTGTGATGCGTGCGTGTGTGTGTGTGTTACTGCATGTATGATGTTAGTGTGTGTGTGTGTGTGTGTGTGTGTGTGTGTACATTGTACCTTGAAGCAATCCAAAATGTAATCATCAGAATGCAATAATTTAATTTTAATAAGTTAAAAAGTATATAAAGTATATATAAGTAGATAAAAGTGTCCTGAGCTGATTACAATTACTTAATATTTGTACTTGTTTACATAACCTTTAACTACCCAACAGTGTGTACTGCACAACGACGTAGAATCCAGATTTTGGATTCTCTCCCCTGTGTTGACCCAGCTGTTGTATCGATCAGTCACATCACTTTGCCTGTACTACTGTGATGGTGCTCTAAAGATCAGATGACAGATGAATGGATTCTTGCCCCATGTTTCATCTTCTGGTCTCTCCTGGATGTTATTGCACCTATCATTTTACATCCATCCATCAGTGGACCTGCTCTTGTTTCAGCGTCGGAGGCACTGCTCTTAATGCCCTGTTAACTCTTCCAGGAAATCTCACACAGAGTCGGCTTTTCTGCGCCTGCAGGTAATGACCGACATGCGTGTGTGTATGTGTGCGTGTGTGTGCATGCATATTGGTGGGCGGCAGGTGATGGCTAAACTAAATGATGTAATTTGCATGATGTCTCCTCCTCCCAGTGCAGTTTCTCAGCAGCCTGTGGGAGGGCCAGCTGTTCTGTTCTCCCTGGGGGCTCTGTGCTGTCCAGATGTCTACAGCTGCCCCCTCCTGCCAGCCCCCCCCCCCCTCTCTGGGCATGCTGTTGGGGGCAGCTGTGTACTGAGGAGTCATTCCCCAGGCCTGCTCAGTCCAGTCCCACTCACGCTGGCATGGGCACCTCCACTGCTGCCAACCAAGCAATTTAACAGCATTTTGTCTCTAATCAGGACTGCCCCTCCCACGAGGACCTGCAGGAAGTACTTGCATTGTAGCTCCATTAGAGCCTCATCTGTGGAAAATCCTCTTGCACATCTCACGCAGCCAAAATGCTTCTTTTCAGTGCTTTTCGATTGTCTCTCTGTCACTTGCGTTGTTTTCCTTGCTTTTTTAAATATATTTTTTAAAGTAATATTTGTGTAAATGTGTAATGCAATCGTAGAACCTTCTTAAAAAAACATTTCTCTTTTGAAGAAAAACGGCACAAAATCGTTTACGCTGCACGGGACCTCACATGCGGATTCTGTGGTGACATCGGAGGACCGGCTCTGTGCTGTGTCATATCCCTGATCTTCGCCAAGTTGGGCCTAAATGAGGGGTAAGGTTATTTTACCAGCACAATGCAGCCTTGCATTGTTCAAAAGCATATTAATTAGAAACGCCTGTGAAATGTCGCTTAATTAAACCCCTTCCTCCTCACTGCCTCATTGTGAAATTGTTCATTTTAGAAATAATAATGAGTGTCTGGGACTAAACTTGATTAGGCTCATTCAGATTTCTCCCTCGTTTAGACACCTTTGACATGCTTCAGCCTCACAAACCTTCAAAAAATCATCAAAATTACAAGAAATAAAGGCTTGAAATATTTCACTCTATGTGTAATGAATCTATATAATATATGAGTTTCACTTTCTGAAATGAGTGACAAAAAATATTGAACTTTTTCACGATATTCTAATTTTTTGAGCTGCACCTGTATGTACAATTATCTTTGCTTTATTAAATACACAGCGTAGTTTGTCATTTTACAGCCGCGGTTTACGTAATTTTTCTTATTTCCGCGAACGTGTCGCCAACGACCGCACGATTATGCTCTTGATTAAGACCGTGGCCCTCTCCCCATAAGCCCTCATCAGAAACTATTCCATCTGCCTATAAGCACTTTTACGCCAATGTATCCAATTGAATGTGTATTAAATATGCAATTCATTTAATTCAGGACAGTCTGAACAATTCATTTATTTAAGAAAAAATTGGTCATGGCTTCTGTGTGTCTGGAGTCTAGCATCGGTCCATCCTGAAAGAACAGCTGTTAGTTGTGGGTTGGCTGCCAGGTTGCATGCTGGGATGGGAAACCTTCAGCCCTGATTGAATGTGGGGCGTATGATTTCCTTCAGCAGGCCACCCATAGCAACACTCCAGCGCTGTTACTCAAAACAACCTCGGAGTATACTGTACATACCGGAGAATGCAAATAAAAAGATTACATTACATGTATGTAACTTTTAAAAACACGAGCACACACACATACACTTCCAATACCCAGACCCCCCTTTATTATCACACAGGTTATACAGCTGACCTCTCTTACCAGCAGCCAGCTTCAGTATGTTTACTCCCCACAGATAGAGGCATTAGTGTTCTCAGAAATCACTATGACATCATCTGACCCATAATCCTGGGGGATCTATCTATTGCAGATATACGATAGATGGATGATGAGACGTCTCTTCAAAGACCTTGGTTAATGAGGACTGACCCCCTATAGGCTCATATTTTTAGTCCAACGTAAGATCGTTCCTCCTCTAAACCAAAGAGCCCATGTAGGCCTGCTGTACAGAGATCACGCGACATTCAGGATAGAGCATGGCACGTCGTTGCGTTTGAAAACCCCTTTGTGAAAGCGCTGCCATTCATCAGCTTGTTCTCGTCTGACACGGAGCCTGCAGGACTGCAGCTCCAGCGCACCGTACGTGGGGGGGGGGGGGGGGGGTGTTGGCATTTTAGTATTCTGCACCCTGCCTCATTGCCATGGTCCTCCTTAGTACTCTCATACCCCCCACCCCCACCCCCACTTCATACTCCATGCAGTTCTACATGTTGCCACAAGAGGGAAAAAGAACAATGCATTTCTAACAGACATTAGCAGAGGCTGCTAGAAGACTTTCACCTCCTGTGGCAGTCTAAACATTCTCCTTAGCGACTTCTGTCTCATTCCATGAGACAAATCAGCCTCACCCCTCGTGATATGTAGGATAGTAATCAGGATAGTAAGCTTATCGGTGAAGTGTGCACACGGACTGAATCCTTCGAGCCTGTGTGAGAAATGGCCGCTTGGTGATCGGAGTCAGCGGAGAAGACCTTCCTTAGGATGTGCCTCACAGAAAGGGACGCATAGAAATAGAATTACTAGATTTTGAGCTGCGCATGCCTGTCAAGGCGCTGTTCTAGTGCATTGATGAAAGCCATGGCCTGGTTTTAAATCCGGGCCACGCCAGTGCTGACTGGCCGGCAGCCCGGTATGGCAAAGCACAATTGGCTGTAGTGACGCCCGGGGAAGGAAGGATTTAAGTTGACTGGGATGACATCACTCATCACTCGCTAGTGACCACTGCTGGTTGATCGGGTGTCTGCAAGTCCATCTGTTGAGCTGCAAATTAAGTGTCTTCCTCTACCTTGTGTCTGTGTGAGCTCGACTTGTCTTGTACACAGTGTGAGATAAAAAGCAATGGTTGGCATCACATTCTCCAGAGGAAGGTGCATGCTTGCCTGCGCTCTCCCAAATGAGTGCTAATTAATACAATTGAGCATTCCAGATTGAAGAGAAACAGGGAAAAGCATTTTTAAAAAAAAATAGTGTCACGTTACTATTTCAACTCGTTAAAAGCAGGGCCTGGCAGGTTTTGATTCAACCTTGTTCTCCAAACCCAAATTAAATCCTTTGGCTGAGATATAAGTTTCTGAAAAGCTAGATCATAAAAGGCGCATTTAATGGTCAAGGAGAAAACGGTGTTGCCTTTAAATAAAAATGGCAGTTGGAGGATTCCGTTTAAATTATTTAAGCTACACATCATAAGAAATATTCTCACGGCCTGTGGGCATGGTCCTGTGCGGAAACATTCCAGTCTGAAATTGTAAAAAATTATTGCGTTGCTGAATCAACCTCTTGTGGCTCTGTCTTGTGTGGCTCTGAACTGTGGGCTCCACACTGTGAATGATCATTGGTATTCTAGGTAAAGCTGTATAAATTTGGCCTTGAAATTCATGCTCTTTCCCATATGTGGACCAGCTGTGTGAAGCCTTCGGTAGCAGACATTTGCTGATCCGAATGTCCAGTTGCAAAACGTGACCAAAACTTGTCTTCACTGCATGGAGCCCACTGGACACTAACTAATAGTGGTAATGCACAAGCTTCATGTCTACTACATCTTCAATTTAAATTGTAATTCAACTATAATGCAGATGGTATATGGTGCCAAATTTAGTTCAATTACAAAGTATTGACTGTCAGTGGCCACCACCACCAGTGAAATTGCTTACACACTTGGACAAATTTCCTCACTGGATTGACACAACCTTGTCATAGTAGAGAACTAGAACTGCTCTGAAAGTGGGTTATAAAAAGTTTAGAGGTTTCGAAGTGCAACAGCTTTGCCCCCCCCCCCCCACCTGTTCATGCATTTGCGGCATTTTAAGATGTAATTAGTACTCCTATCCAGAAGGGGGCAGAGTGTTACAGTGGCCTCCTATCCAGCCACCACCCCCCCACCCACAACCCCCCTTTACTGATCACACAGCACTGCAGAGAGACACACTTTGATCACTCTACCAAGAGAGAGGAGAGAGAGAGAGTGTGGGGGAGAGAGAGAGAGCACAAACATGTGAGAGATAGAAGAGGGAGCAAAAGAGCGATGAGAGAGAAAAAAAGGCAGCGTATAAACAGCTCCACATCTAGATGCACACCCACCAAAATACAGATATTGACACGTAGGTTGAGGGACTGCCACTCATGCACTTTAACTGCGGAACACAGAAAACTCTCCGACGTGTTCCTGTTGCCCCAGGAATTCCACAGTGTGTGTTCACCTCATCTTCAGCAAAAAAAATAAAAAATCAATAGCATTGTCAGACTGCTTTTTTTTCTCCCTGCTCCATTCAATGGGAACGGGTTGAAGGAGAGAGCCAGTGTCTGCAACTGTTCTGCACTGTTCCGTCCCTGAACCCGAACCCGAGCCAGATGCAACCGTGAAATATTCAACTGTGTTGCGCTGCAGTGAAACCTCCTCTCTTCAAGGGCACTGCTGGTCAAGGAGTCCACTCCACCCCCCCCCCCCCCCCCCCCCTTTCTCTTTCCCCCCCGTGCGGAATGGAGCTGTTCGCATCAGAACCTGATATATCGTCTTTCAGGCGCGGCGACTTAAGGCACTGCCGTACCCGGGTACCCCGTGTGCGGATCCCTTGTTTGCACCCGGGGCTCTCGTCCCCTCCGTACCGCCGTTAGTCAGAATTTGGCGATGTCGGCGGAGTCTCCTGCCGTTTTCACCCAGTCTCCACCTTCTCTCTGAGAGAGGGAGGGAGCAAGGCAGAGAGAGAAAGGGATGGAGAGAGAGAAGACGGGGAGGGGAAAAGAAGTGAAAGAGGCAATTGGAGAAGGGGGTGCGAGAGAGTGGAAGACGAGGGAAGGAGGGAGAGTCCCAGGGTGAAGAACTGAAGGGAGAAAAATGAAAGTTTGAAAGAAAAGGTGACAGAGAGGAAGGGAGAAAAGGAGAGAGCGAGCGAAACAGAGGAAATTACAATGGCAAGGTGGGAATGCAGGACAGAAGATGAAAATAAGATGGTAAGAGAGAGAGAGAGAGAGAATGGGATGAAAGGGATGGGGGAGGGAGGTGATACTACAGGAGACAGTGAGTCACTGATAGAGGGAGAATACGCATTAAGGACAGACCTGTCAGCCAGCCAAGATGAAGGGAGTGAGAGACAGAGATGAGAAGTGTAAGAAATTGGCTAACAAAACGATAACAGGTACAGTAGATAGATCCAAACAAACTGTACATACCTGTACATCCCCGGTGCAAATTGATCAGTTAAATCAACGGATCTCAATAATAATCTACCATAATCTGGTTTTATGTCACGTAAATTGCCTAAATAAAACCCAAGAGTAAATTTTTACTCAAATGATTTAATGAAAGCAAATGACTACTTTTCCCCCGAGGTATCCCATCCCAGTAAAAACCGAGACCAGATCTGCTTCAGCAGTTAGCCATGAGAAGGGTACAGGGTGCTATGGCTTCTGTACAAGCAGTAAGGACGGCTGGGGTGTTAGCATTTGCTAGGTGAGATATAAACCCATAAAGAGCTCCAGGTCAAATTAGCTGTAGCATTGACACTGCTGTCTTCATTGTAGTGGAGCTTTTGTAACTCAAAATGCCTCTCAGGATTTCCGAAAATGTTGGCGTGAGGTGGTCAGTCCAGAAACTGGCATCTCTTAGCGACTTATAGCAGCCTAGGATTGTGTTCGGTGGCCCTGTTGATAAGCCCATAGATCTGCTCAGTAAATATGCCAAAGAAAAAGGATGGTTGATATGGTTGATGGTGCCGGATGGTGTCTCGCGAGTCTGGACGGACGGGCTTTCAGGGTCAGGTTCACGTGATTCACCGAGGTCACTAAGACACAGAACGCGTGTCTCTGAGAATAATTATTCACCAGGAAAGAGGATCAGCCTTATAGGAAAACTATTTCAAACTACTACTTTCAAGTACCCAAGCACACACATGCACGCACGCACACACATGGAGTTGTTAATACCAGGTACAACTGTGGTCCTCTTTGTACAGCGTCTCCCCAGCCAACATCAATTCCTGTGTAATGCGTTTGCAGTGGTTCCATTTTCCCCAATAGTTTGAATGGCGCCCTTTCCCAGATTGCCCCCAAAAGTGTGTTTTAGAAAACAGAGCCCTCATTACGGGCAGCTGGTCAGCGGACTTGATGGAATATGTCCTATTCATGCATTCATTCAATCAACCAGAGGTCAATCACTGTACATCAGCAGAGTGGCCTTCCTGAAAAAGAAAAAAACTCTTGAAAAACCAACCTTCATCTTAACCTTGGTACGGCCAATTTGCCAGTTTTTGGCCTGAAACACTGGCCTTGTCACTGGATTCAATCAACAACCGCCATGTTGTTTTAAGGGAAAGTGCTATTCAATAAAAAAACTCTAAACATTAGGAGAAAGTGATTGATTTAAAACGAGACTACCAAGCAGTCATAGGATACTGGATTCAATGCTTTTTATAAAACAGTAATTTCCCGCAAAATGATTTGGCGGTTTTGATTAAATCTTGCCTTAGTCGTGGCACCCAACCTGCACTCTTGGTCAAGGACAAAGCCAGTGTCAACGCAGACACCGATAGCAAAGCACAGAGACACAGTGAAGAGGTAACAGGAACGGGAAGAACACAAATAATCTACTGCTGTGTTTCTGTTCCCTTGGGGGCGCTAGTTTTATTCATCTTGGGGACTTGATGCATCCAAGTGTAGGACCATTCGGTTTTGGCACCTTTAAAGATTTCTTTTTCATTTGAACGACACACTGAAAATCGGAAATGAAACAAGTAACTAAAGCCGTTTGAAATTGAAAAATAAATGACGTACATACATATACAAAGAAAGAAATGAACATTTAAAAAAGCATTTTGTTTCTTGTAATCTTGTTTGTTTGGATCATTTCACCCAACGCATTGACTTAAATTTAAAAAAAGAAAAGAAAACGACAACAAAAAAAGAAAAGAAAATTACACGCACAACATTAACATTTTCAACTTTTGTGTTGTCGATTTTCCCCATATAATTATAATTATCTTTTAAAACTTAAGTTTCTCAAGAGCAGGTTTGCTGTTTTTTTAGCATGCATGTAAATCTCTTTATTTGCGAGTCACTTAGCTTCACATCCTGTCATATCTCATACTTTTCATCGTCTTTACACCTCCTTGTACTCCTATGTTTACTTTGCCACCGTTTAGTTCTTTCTCTCCGTCATCCCCTTCTTCTTCTTCCCTCTCCTCTTTCTTTTTTTTCCCCCAGGTGTGATTTTTTAGTTTTTTTGGAAGCTGAGTGAACCTCTCTGCTTTTCATTTCCTGTTTTTAGTTGTCGTCGTTGTTCTTGGTGCCTTGTTCCTGCAGCGGGGTTTCGGCAGGTGGGTTCACGCTCCGGTGGCGGCCGAGAAAGAAAGCGAACAGGGTCTCAGAAAAAGACGAGAGGTTTATTTTAAAAGAATAGAATTTGTCTAGTACTTACGGCTCCTGTTTGTGTGTTTTTTTTTTGTTTTGTTTAGTTTTTGTTTCTGTCGGTCGGCTTTTATCATGGATTGCCAGTTTTCTCTGTTGTGACCTCGGAGAGGTTTGTCAAGATGAGTCTTTTCTCATACCAACAACAGCATTTTTGTCTGCTTGTTTTTTTTTTGCGTCAAGAAAGTCTTTATCTCTCAGTTATTCACATATATATATTTATATATATATATTTATAAAATTAATACATATATATATATATTAACTTGTAAGATTTTGCAGACTGGGTTTACTCCCTTTTGAATCCCAAGCTGCAATGGTTCACAGTTTCAATGCGAAAATAAATGAATAAATATGCCAATAAATAATAAGGAGATGTGGGGGAGGGGGGTTTGGAGGTGGGAAGAGGTGGGAGGAGGGATAGCTTGCAGCCCCATCTAGACTGAGGAGAAAAGTGTAACATCAAAATGAAAATGAAAAAATCAAATCAAACTAACAAGCTGACCTTCCCCCACCTCTTCCTCACTAGCCCCACCCTCATTGTCAGACCCCGCCCTTTCCCTCCCAAAAATAAACTCCGCCCCCTTTTGAGAAAAAAAAGAAAATCATCCCTCTCCCTGCATTTTTGTTAAACATTTTCTTTCCCCAGAATCGACCATGTTTTAATTCCAGTTCATATCTTTACAAACATTTTTTGAAAACTCTTAAATAACAGTAGATGGGAAAATCATGCATTTTCATTTTTTTTCATTTTTCTTTTTTCAACATGGAAACTCATTATATATCGTCACATTTAAATCACCCAGGGGCCCCTCGGATCCCCTTTCTCTCTCTCTACCCCCCCCCCCCCTCTCACCCCACCTCACCCCCACCTTTTCTCAAGGGGGGTGGCGCCCTCATACGGGTGTGGTGCGCCGATTGGCTGTGTTAGTGTGGGAGGAGTCTTTCAGGTCCTTCTGAATGCAGTTGTGGACCTGCAGGAAGTTGTGGTCCCTCTCGGAGTTGTAGGTGGCGGTGGGGGTGTTGGAGGATTTTAAGGGGTCCCGGGTGAGGGTGTACATGGAAATCTCGGTGGAGGGGAGGGTGTTGAAGCCCTTGAGGCCCACAGGCGAGGCGTCGCGGGAGTGCGAGGGCTCGGTGGACCGGGAACTGGATCGGGAGCGTCGGCGGTATCGGTATCGGTAGCTGGGGATGCGCGTGATGGCGGAGCTCTGCAGGTAGTCGGGAGCCCTAGAGCCCACCCGCAGCTCCTTGTGACGGTCGATGAACATGTGCACGGCCAGCACGCCCACCATCTCGGCGATGATGAAAGAGAGCGCCCCGAAGTAGAAGCTCCAGCCGTACGAGTAGCTGTTCTTCTTGGAGTCGCTCTTGGAGGGGTCCCCCGCGTTGGCTGATATGTACACGATGATCCCGATGATGTTGCTCAGGCCTGGGGTGTTAGGGAAGGCCAGGGAGGGGGTGTGATTAATGAGGAGGGGGTGTGAATAATGCACAAGGGGAGGGGTGGAGTTAGTAGAAAAAGAGAGGGAGAGGGTGTTTCCATGGGGAGGAGGGGCAGAGATAAAAAAATTAAAAAAGGTTGAGCATCGCTGCTTCAGTTGTTCTGTTTTTTCCAATTACGTTTGCAAACAATTTTACTTAAAACATTTGAACAAAATGAAGAACGCACACAAACTATTGGGTGGGGGTAGACAAGACCAAAAATACATTCTATTTCTCATAAAAAGTATGGAGAGGATGATTGTAAAGCACAGTGGATCCTAGGGTCTCCAAAAGCCCTTGGTGGTATTCGGGTGCAATGTCAGGTCACTGCATCGTTCCAAGGTCACTGAACTAGCAAGTGTACAAAAAGCGCTTTGATTAGCCTTCAATAATAGCTTTCATAATCACTGTGCGCATAATTGGGTGGATGCCGTGTAATTCCTCTTGGGACCTGCTACTTAAGCAAAGCACACGTTTCTCAAAAAAAACAAAAAAACATTCCCTTGCACACTAAAGGAGGGGCAGTCAGTGAACTGTATGACATTAGGATAGTTTTAGCTCCTGCAACAATTACAGCAAGGAAACACAAAGTGTTGCATTTGTGGTGCAGAAAGTTTGTTTTTGCAGAAGCTGGGAAAAGCAGACACAGGCGCCAGTCCCAGGTGGGATGCTGCTCTGGCCCTCTTGAGAGTAAGGTACTTAACCAGATTTGCTTCTGTAAATATCTGCTGGTATGAATGGGCGTGACAAAAAATGTATGTTTTAAAAGTGTGCTCATACAAGGCCATATGAATAACACACTAATGTACAAATCAGGAATGAATTGGAAGGTAGGCTTCTTTCATTTTCCAACACTTTCCAATCTTTAGGTCACGGTTTCCCTCCCCCTGTAATGTTTGTTAAGCCACTTTGAGGGACAAAGTGACACAGAATCTTCTAGAAATCGTTCTCTTGATTCAAATTTTTATGTGTGTTTCTCTCTCACACACGCTTGCATGCATGCACGCACACAGTTGCATCCATGCATGCACACATGCTCATGCACACACATGCACAGATGCTTGCATGCATACGAGCACGGGCTCCCGCATTGTTTAACCTGGGTTACATACTTGTACACATGCACACAGTCTCAAGCATGAACACACGCACGCACAATAAGACAAAATATCAGTGATTGTGAGAGGCCACAATGATAGATCAGTGAGAAAGTATGTCAGGGACACCATATTTTTAGAGTTTAATCCCAATGGGTTGTTCTTGGCCTAGCAACAGGAGGAGTGAGAGGAACAGAAGCAAGGTGGCTGCTGGTGACCAAGGCTGAAGGATCCAATATACAAGGCAGAGCTACAGTGCAGTCCAAAAAATATTTGGACAGTGACGCATTTTTTTCATCAAGGGTCTGAGGTATCAAACCAGCCTCAAACTATCACTCTGCTGCCAGATATGCAGTAGATATGGATGGATCACTTTGAGGGTTTCTTCTCCTGACTTATTTTTCCATAGAGTTAAACAGGAAAATGAGTCAGGAGAAACCGCCCTTAAAGTGATCCATCCATATCTACTGCATATCTGGCAGCAGAGTGATGGTTTGAGGCTGGTTTGATACCTCAGACCCTTGATGACTTACAGCCATATGTTCCATACACCCCCTCCCTCGAATGTGCTGGAGTACATAGCAAAGGCAACAAAAAATGTAATGAGCATGGAGACTACAAAGACCGTTTAAAATGGTAACAGGGTGTTTGTGTGCAAAAACTGTGTGAAATTTGAACTTTAGCTGTCGCCGATGCCCACATACGCGTTCTCTGCATATGAGGCTGCAGTATACTAATGAGTTGGAATTAATATGGAGGTGCGTCCTCTCTCTCCATCTGCCCTTCTATAGGTCTCTGTAATTCTCTAGTTTCTCACTCATTCTTTCTCTGGTTCTCTCTTTCTCAGCCTTCCCCCCTTTTTACCTGCTGACACGAAAAAAATTCCCGCGCTGAGGATAATGTTGTGGCGGGACTTGTAGAATTCACTGGCGGCGATACACAGCCCCCCCATGAACAGCAGTATGACGCTCAGGATGGGGAATGTGCTGGAGGCGCGCACCGCACCTGGGGGACAAAGAGAGAGAGAGAGAGAGAGAGACAGAGAAAAGGTTACCGAACCCACCCTCCATACTGAATCATCCACAACCACACCCTTCAGACCCCCAAACTCACCTTCCTAACCAGGTCTTAATCAAAAGTCACAGACTGCAGGGGTAAGGCCCAGACTGGACAGAGCCTGTCCTTAACTCTCTTTCCACTATATCTGAGGCCACATGCATTAAACAAACAGGTGATTTATACATTTTTGTTTTTTCAAACAAAGAAGAAAACTTCCCGCTGTGCTTTTATTTTTTTCAACAGACAAATGTGAAAATGACACCCCACCCCCAGAATGAATCGATCCAGAGAGCTGAACTATAGTCTCCGATTGATCTGATCCGGTAGAAGGTCGTTTGGCAGAACTTGATCATGAAGCAAAAAACGATTCAGAACAAATCGACGTGGGGGACCAAAACTGCCCTGTACTACAAAAAACACAGTGGTCCGTTTATTCAGTAGAGTACGCAATGTCTTTCCCCATGAATCACGTTCGTGTGTCTGCCTGAACAAGGTTCCTTACGTTCGCGTATTCTGCTAGACAGTGTTGGTGACATTACCAGCTAGCTTTTGTTGGCTCATTTAAATTACACGTAGCTGTGAAACTCCAGCCCCAGAGAAACAATAATAAGAAAAACTTGAGGTGAAACTGGAGCCCAAGATTCAGGTACATCATATAAATAACACACATTAAATGTGTCTATTTGTTTTGTCAGAATATAACGTTTCTTGCCAGGTAGCCTACAAAAACAGACGTTAGCTTACTAAATTACAGATAAAGCAAGCTAATCAGCTAGCTGACATTCGGCCTGCAGAGGGAAGTTATCTCTCGCGCCTTTGTATTTAGCCTGAGACATTCCCACCATGTCAGGTAATGTTACTGCGTCCTTAATAGTGCTGCACCCACTGTCTATGTGTTGTGCTTAGGTTACAGGTGACTGCGTTTTAACCTGTTGAACAAATGTTTTCAAACAGCGATGTTAAAATGATGCATTGACGTTTCTCTCGATTGAAAGTTAGGCGCTTCTTGCACGAGCGTTCCTGCACTGGTATGTAGCCTGTGCCAATCAATTCAGGAGCCAGGAGGTGAATGCGTTAAAAGAAAACTTGTTCAAAACAGCGTGTTTAATCTTCTACATTTTTACCACGTGTACAACGATCACCAGAATACCGTCTGCCAGAATTATAATTTAGAGTTTATTACTGCAACGTCGGTCTTTTCAAGTCTGAGAACAACACCAGATTTCTACCGACACATCCGTAATCTCCGTAGTAGTGAAAGACTCCACCAGATGCAACGTTTTCTAAAGGGAGCCCCTTTTAGAGCCTGCTGTTTTATTTTATTTTGAGAACAGCGTGCGGCTGCGATTATAATATATTGGTAAGTAAATTGGTAGTTTATCTTATGGTTAAAACAAAAACTGGTGTCTCCATGATCATCGTTAGTCACTCATGATATCTGAATATGTGGTGTGGTGGGATCTTGGAGGTAGACGTGTGACAAAGCTCATCGCATTGTGGAACTGAGCGAGATTTTTCTCTGAGGACTGTCTGTATTATGGTCTGTTGCAGAATGACAGATGCATGCTTCTGCATGTGTTTCTGTGATGCGGTTTCTATGACAGCAACCACATGTGTGCCGCCCAGCTCCTCGCGTTCCAAGGAGCTTGAACCCTCGTCTCTAGTCAGACACCCCCCAAGTCTGCCACGGGCCACCACATTCTGTCACTATCCTTTTGATTAGGGCAAGCATGCTTAAACTTTCATCAACCTTGTTAACATTTCATAACTTCACCTCGTCACTTCACTTCGCCCCCCCCCCCCCCACTCTTTGCCACGTTGGCGCTTCTCCAGCCAAAGTGCTGACGCAGAGCGAGCAGGAGGCTGAGGAGCTCCGAGCCTGGAGAGGAGACGCCCTCCCAGCTGCTCTACTGCTCGCAGAAACCTACAGACACATCCGGCGCTCCTGTTCCAGCGACCGCCATCTCCCCATCGGTCTGTCTACCAGCACTGACCAGACTGACCAAGCACTCTCAATCTTGACCATTCAAAATACTGGGTCTCCCCTTCATACCCTCCCTTGACCAGACAGCTCCAGCCTCCAAACCGCCATTCTAGATCTGTACCATACAGGATATATTCAGCCCCTACCCTCAGCTCTAGACCTGTAGCATACAGGATATCTCCAGCCCCTACTCTCCGCTTTAGACCTGTAGCATACAGGATCTCACCCCTCAACCTCTGCTCTAGATCTGTACCATACAGGATATCTTCAGCCCCTACCCTCCGCTCTAGACCTGTAGCATACAGGATATCTCCAGCCCCTACCCTCAGCTCTAGACCTGTAGCATACAGGATATCTCCAGCCCCTACCCTCCACTCTAGACCTGTAGCATACAGTATCTCACCCCTCAACCTCTGCTCTAGATTTGTAGCATACAAGATCTCACCCCTCAACCTCCACTCTAGACCTGTAGCATACAGGATCTCACCCCTCAACCTCCGCTCTAGATCTGTACCATACAGGATATCTTCAGCCCCTACCCTCCGCTCTAGACCTGTAGCATACAGGATATCTCCAGCCCCTACCCTCAGCTCTAGACCTGTAGCATACAGGATATCTCCAGCCCCTACCCTCCACTCTAGACCTGTAGCATACAGTATCTCACCCCTCAACCTCTGCTCTAGATTTGTAGCATACAAGATCTCACCCCTCAACCTCCACTCTAGACCTGTAGCATACAGGATCTCACCCCTCAACCTCCGCTCTAGATCTGTACCATACAGGATATCTTCAGCCCCTACCCTCCGCTCTAGACCTGTAGCATACAGGATATCTCCAGCCCCTACCCTCCGCTCTAGATTTGTAGCATACAGGATCTCAACTCCAACCTCCTCTGTACAGATCTCTCATCTCTCAACCAATAGCATCTCTCTCACTTTCTATTTTTCTCTCTATGTGGCAGAGTATATTTTGTGAAGAACAGTAGTGTGTGTGTGTGTGTGTATTTAGGAGAGCGTGTTGGGTACAGAGCTACACACAGCTATATAATTAGATATTAAGGTGTCCTGAGAGCTGGCCGCATGCCAGTCAACCCCTGCCCCTTTCCCGTTAACCTCACTGTCACTGACATCTGCAGTCAAACCTCATTAACCAATGGGGTGAAGCGGCCCGCCCTCATCAGTCAACTTCATTTGCATGGACAGAATGGGGAGACGCATATAAATAAACACCGTAAAACCGATTGATTCTTGTTTGGTGAGTAATTTATTTTTTAGCCAGGCAACACAACGACCTCAACGCTACACAAGCAATTTCAGTCGTCAGCCGATCCAGTCCCGCTCCAGTGTGAACGCAGAATCGTGCGGGTGTCTCTGTTGTGTGATAGTATGATTATAGGTAGGAAATATTGTGGTCAGTTATAATTATGTGCAAATAAGTAATCTAGACTGCATTGTATCTACCCTGAAGTGAATGTATGATCATGTCATCTTGATGTATGAGGTCAATGCTCGCTACTGTAATGCTCTGGCTCATTGCAAACATCAGCTGCACCAGCCACTGACTCCCAAGTGCTGTGTGTACAGCTCACCCTGTCGGAGATGAACTCCCTGCTACCATATGCTGAGGGCTAAAATAGACTTAAGGCTACAGATCACTCCCTGCTATAACAAACCCCAGGGTTCAAAAACTGAAATACAGGGCTTTTATCAAACTAGATTTACTGTAGTGCATTTGCTCACAAGGATGTGTATCCATTTCAGCAGGACTTAAAAATTGTTTTCAAGGCCTCTCCCATGCGTTTTGGCCAACGGCCTTCTGTGTATGGGTTTGGTTCCCCTTCTGTACAATGTCAAACCTGTATAATGCCCCGCAAGGTGAGTGCTTGCAGGTGCTCTGGGCTGGTTGACACTAATGGTTGGTCTCTGTCTTGTCCCTTTGCTCTCTCATATAGCACAAAATAGACTTAACTTTGCCCCAACAACACCCGCCTCTGGAGCCCTAATCCCACTGACAAAATGTTCTCCTCATCTGACACGCCCTCGTGGATTCCTGCCCGCCATCAGACTCGCTCCGATGACTCGGGAACAGGTATGAAAGAGCGGAATGTTGAGTAACGGTAACGCCACAGGCCGGGGGAACAGAAGTCGGGGTTTACGATCCGAAACGTGCAGTGAGCTGAGTGCGGCCTTGGCACTCACCGGGATGACCGCTCTCCGAAGGAGGCTTGGTTACGTTCCAGTGAGCCGACGCTGGCAGGGTCAAAGCACCAGCTAAAATATGGGAGGAGCTAAAACGCAATCAGCCAACGAGAAAACGGCCCGGCTTTCCCATTCTGATGGACTTTTTGCTTTACCGGAATTTAGCAGAAGCTCTTGTCCGGAACTATTTATGATGCGGACACCAGTGCATACATCAGGGATTGAAGTGCAGCTTTAATGTTACAGACATAATGTTAGATCAGGATCATCTTTAGGATTGTTCACACAGATTTTTCTATTATCAGATACACCCGATGAATATGGGCTATCAGAGTAGGAGTTCTGATCCTGTATGATGTTTTTAATGGACAAGGTTAGGGTATGTACGGGGTATGGCTGATCTGAGATCAGCACACTCAGAGTCTTTCTGAAAATGGGCCCTGGTCTCCCTTTTGATGTCATCACTCTCCAGTCAGAACAGGTGTGTGTGTGTTTGTCTGTCTGTGAGAGGGAGAAAAATGAAAGGAGGATTGAAGAGACAAAGAAATAGCATTGATCTGCACAACCGTGTAGGCTGTCACTAACTAGGACTATGTTGACCCCCCCCCATGCACCCAGAGCTAAACGCACACACACATTCGCACGCACGCACACCGAGTGTGCAATTCCAAACATCACATTCATGAAGCAACACACACACACACACACACATAAGTCATGTGCATTACACAGCTGCCATACAGATGGGCACCTTTGGGCAGGTGTCAAACTTTATACTAAATAAGGCGCAAAGTTTCTCTTTGTCACACACACACGCGCACACGCACGCACACACACACACACACACACACACACACACAGTAGCACATCTGAAAGGGAATTAGTATTCAGCCTTAATCAGCCTCCCACTCCCGTAAATATGCTGAGCGGCAGGATAGGCTCATGTTAATGAGATGTTGCTGTTCTCAGAGGCAGATTGATTAAACACTACAAACGCTTATTAATCCTGCCCACCCCCCACCCCCGATCCTCTCCTAATGCTGATGTATACACACACACACCCCACCCCCAATTCTCCACTAATTCTGATATATATACATGCACAAACATACACACACACACACACAATGTATATGCGCACAGACACACACACACACACACACACCAATCATCCACTAATGCTGATATATATACATGCTATACATGCACAAACACACACACACACACACACACACACACACCAATCATCCACTAATGCTGATATATATATACATACTATACATGCACAAACACACACGCCAGTCTTTCCCTAATGCTGATGTATATACACACACACACACACACACACACACACACACACACACACACACTCACTCACACCCCACTTCCCCAATCCTGCCCTAATGGTGTTACACAGTATATGCACACACACAGTTGCACAAGTGCATGTATGCACAGATGCAGTGCCCTACGTAAGTACTGGGACAAGGAAGCATTTTCCGTTCGTTCGGCTCTATACTACAAAAGTTCAGATTTGAAATCAAACCATTCATATGAGGATAAAGTACAGATTTTCAGCTTTTATTAGAGGGAATTTGTATAAATAGCTAGATAACTAGATTCCGCAAATTACTTAAAATTACGCTGGAACGCCTGGGATAGTATGGAACACATGGTTGGCTAAATGGCTGAGGCTGAGGAAAGTCATCAAGGGTCTGAGGTATCAAACAAGCCTCAAACAAGCATCACTCTGCTGCCTCAATCCATCATCCATCACAAGTATTGCTTGTAAGAGTATCTGAAAGCATCTTTTGATGTTGTTGGGTCACAGATATCAAGAAGTCATAGCATGCAAAGGACATGTAACCAAATACTAAACATGGCTACTTTACTTTACATTATGTTAATTTGTCACAATACTTTAGTTGGGCTGAAATAGGGGGGCTGTGTTTATAAAAATAAAGTGTTATTTGTAAATGGTGAATCCAATATTTATACAAATACCAATATACACAAAACAAACAAAAGCTGAAAATCTATACTTTAACCTCTTTAATATGTACTATGCATGGTTTGATTTCAAATCTGAGCTTATAGCGTATAGAGTATAAAGCGAAATTAAAAGAAAATGTTTCCTAGTCCCAATACCTCCCTCCCTCCCTCACTCACTCACTCACTCCACAAATAAAAAAAACACTCTTTGTAACAGTACAGTGATAAAGGACCTCACACAGTGCTATAGCAGGCAGTACTACAGCGCTCTGACCCTATAGCGAGGCTAGGGAAACCACGGCCGGTGATCTACACCTCGCTGCCAGGGCATGGAATGATCTGGAAGAGTCAGTGGAGCTCTGCGTACAGTCATCATCAGACACTCACTGGTAGACAGAGCCCAACCATGAGAAAATGACGGAATATCCCTGTAAATTATGTTTGAATAACTCAAGTTCCTCTCCATTTGACTGTCTATTGGTCCTAAGATCAAGCCTCTGTCCAGCGCAGAAACAATTTGCGTGATGTGAGGTGTGTGGGTCAATAAAAACTCAGTGGGAGATCCTCTTTGTGCTGTGACCATAACCCACTAACCACACACACACACAAAAGCATGTGCATACACACACACACACACACACACACACACACACATGCACACACACAGAAATCTACACAAACGCACACACATGCAAATTATGGCCACATAAAATGACCTTAAAATGTACTTGTTTTCAACATATGCACAATCATTATGAACAATATGCAAAATACATTTAGAAAATACATTTTGTGGTTTCTATCATTAGTGGTTTAAATTTAAACTCATAAATATTTGTCACTATAGATGTCAGTTATGACACATTTATAGCAATAAATGATTTGCATTTCAGAAGAGGAATGTTATCTTGGAGCTATTGTTTTGACTGTTTATGCAATATACATGCTATGCTGTGTGATGCATTTGATTTCAGCTGTATGGAGCATGAGAATTGTGATTTAATATCTTATCCATTCATTTAAATGCAAATGCACATCGACTTCAGATAAGTTCACAAAACTCACATCAGCATCCATAAATTCTTCTGCAAAGTTGATTTGAAAAGAGCGGCCTTTTCATTGTTGCATGCAAGATGCACGTGCATGCCTCTTTAAAAAAATTAATAAAGGCATGAGGCTTGTTTTCAGGAGTGTTTGTCTTGTTGGAACGCCATATTTAGCTAATGAAAGACTTTCAAATTGGAACGTCAATGCTCTGTTTAGAGCGGTTTTCCTGTTGAAACGCTCGCTCCACTGATCGTAGTCATGGAAACAAACACTTGGCAACAGTCTGGTTGCATTCATGACACTTTACACCGGGGCTAAATCGGTGAAACGCACATACTTTGCTCAGCGCTCGATTCTACGCTACTGTGGCCTGTTAGACGGTCCTGACCCCAGAATATCTCTCTGAATCCCTGTTTGTCGCTGTGTGTTTTCATGATTTGACCTTCGGTCACCCCTTCACGTCACAGGCCTCTGCCTGTCCAAGCTGTCAGCTCTCCTCCGCGGGCGCTGCCACCTCCCTGGGTCAAACAGATGTTCTCACAATGTTACTGTTGCAACGGCACAATTATCACCCTGCTGTGACATCACAAGAGCGTTGCCAGAACGTTGGGCGACAGCCAGGTGCTTTGTTTCAGGTTGAGACTCCGCAGTCTTTCACGTGTCGAAACTTCTCCGGTCGCCCCTCTCCCGCCCCCTTTCCGCTAGCATGAGGCGATCGAGTGGTTCAGCTGTTCCCGAACCCTCAGCCAACCTTTCTGCTGCTACAAGGCTAATCCCTGGATCGTTTACCTGCAGTCTGCTAGTAGAAAACCTGCCATTTGAACAACGGCCTTCCATAGCCTGCTTCACACACGAGCGCACAACACCATGGTTATTTTGCCATTCTGAACGATTGTACCTGCACCATGCATGGTCCTGCTGAGCTCTTGCATAACAAGCCTCCTCTCGCTTGTGCGGGAGCCGCTGTTTCAGAGTCGTTTTGGTTTCTCTCCAACCTCGTTTCATTATGTAAACCCCGACAGCGTCGCGAGAGAACACAAAATAATTACCTGCACGGAACAACAAACAATTACAACAAAACTTAATCTGACAGAACAGCAACAGTAGTAGGGAAGCATTTATTTTTTCCTGGACTGAAACTGCATGTTATCTACAACAAAACTTTTAATCTCACAGCTTTTCTAATAAAGGTTTTCTTGTTTTGCAAATAATTTCCCCACTTTTTTCTCTCTAGACTACAATTATTTTTGTTTTTGAATGCGAGTTCTGCATCTCTAATATATTTGAGTTTGAGTTCACTAATTTGCAAGGGGTGATTGATTATAAGTCCACAATTCATAAAGTTGCCAACGCAAGATGCAGAGATAGAGACGGGGAGAGACCAACTGATGGAGCCCGAGACCGAGAGAGACAGACAGGGAGAGAGAGAGGGGTCTGGCCTATATAATGCAGGCTGAAATATTTATGGAAGCGAATGCCCTAATTGGCATCCCATTGAGGGAGCAGCGACTTGCTCCTCACGTCCTCTCGCAGAGCGGTTAACACTTTGGCGCGATGGCGCTCTGTCTGTCTGGTGCGCGCGCCGCTTTTCGACAGGGATCCCCGCCGTAAATCGGCTACTTTACCGGAGCTGTGATCGCGGCCGTCTCCTCGGACGCTGCATGAACGAGCCGCAAGCTCAGAATGTGCGTCAGAGACGCGTGTGTTTTTCAAGCGCGGTAGAGGCTAGTTTGACTTTTTCTGCATTGTCCTCTACAGCCTCCTGTACAAATAGGGTGTAGGCAGGCAGGCATTTTAGGCATTTTTTAACAGATACTCTTATCCAGAGCGACTTACACAGCTTTTGCATTTTTACAACAGTGCCACCCAGTCTTGAAGTACACATCAGAGTCCATCCTATTCTGTGAAGTGGTCAATGAATGATGTAGAGGTGAGACCAACAAACCCGTTGATGTTGTTGGTAGCCTTGTTTTTAAAAAATCTTCTCATTTAGCAGATGCCATACTCCTGACCGACTAAAGGCTACTAGAGAGTGTTTAAATCAGGGAGCAGACATGTACGCGGACGGATAGTCCTCCGGATTGTCTGCGGATTTTGCCTTTCATAGTCGAGCGTACCAACCCCCCATTTGTAGACTACATTTCCCATAATTTTTGCGTGCAAATTGCAAACGACAATGGCGTCCTTCATGGGAAAAGATGACGGTCGGTGAAAGACAGGTCTATGCGGGCAGGTCTGCGTGGACCCAAAAAGGAGCGTTGCGTGGACTGCCTAGATGGACGTCCCCTCAGGGTCCTGTTTTGGGTCTGCTATGATGTCATCATTGGCCTTAACCCAACTTGTATATCACATTTACACATCAGGCATTTAGCAGACACCGTTATCCAGAACAACTTACAACGTTTACATTTATTTAACCTACAATCAGCGTATACAGCTGCATATTTTACTGAAGCATGGAGTATAATGGCAAAGGCATTCCCACCTGGGAATTGAACCTACAACCTCATGCAGGCGAGCTAAAGGACTCTGTGTGCGGCATTCAGTGTTTTTATCCCGGTTAATTTCTGCCTGCTCTACATTAACTAGTAACTGACGATTGTTTCCCAGGTCTTGCGTATGAGGAAGTTGGGGAGTAAAAGTCAATGCGCCGTGTTTGTGAGGAAAGCGGTGGAATGCAATACCGTGTGTCGCGCACTGCAATAAAAAGAGGAGAGAAACTGACGGTGCGTGCGTGCGCACGAGCGCTTGTTTATGTGTATTTGTGCATGGCTGCGCGTGCGTGTGTGTCATTATGGAAGATCAAAGCACATCTATCATGGTGTCGGGGATAAAAGTGTATCCCATGTTTTAAACTGTATCTGTTCGAGCACTAAATATTACCTGTTCTTTATGGTTATTCTCACAGCCCCTTGCATAAGAGCAATCTTCCAGTCTCACTCCGTGGCCAATCTGATGTGTTCGCTCTTTTCCCTGCTCTTATCAGCAGGGATAACTGAATGGTGGGACTACATTGGGCAGGCTGTAGTTTTTGGCTAATGCAGGTCAGTTTAGCTGTAATGATCACAGCCTTTTAAAAAAAAAATAATAATAATAATAATATATTTTTTAATTTCCCTTTTCCACTTTTTCTCTCAATCCGAAGAGCCCAAATACAGCAGTCGGGCCTACATATAACTGTAACAGCCTTCATCAATGTGACGAGCACACGCTTGCGTGATTACTAGACGCGGCCTTCTTCGCCCTGCGGTCCAACAGCTGTGCCGCGCAGTCCCTGCGGCGGGCTTCTGCGCAATACCTGCAGCAGAGGTGAGCGATTTCTGTCGGACGGACAGACCACAGATGGTGATCTTGCACCACACTCTGGGAGATTCCCCACGGACTGAATCTCTCCCTCCCTGTGTCAGTGCTAAGCCTGATGGCATGTTGTCCCGCGGGACTCCCGGTCAGAGCCGGAGCAGGCGTGGACGGAGTTCGATTCTGGAACCACGGGCGACCTTGACGTACCACCACGGAGGCTCGATTGAAGGCTTTTTCACATGGCTTACCCGAGACCCAGAGTAAGCTGCTGAAGACGGATCTGGCTAAAGGCAAACGGCGTTTGTCTTCACACAAGACATGTTTCCTACGCTGCTGCACAGGAGATCCTGCAAACCTCCTCCCCGTTGGTTTTGGGGAGGAGGAGGAGGAGGCGGTGAGATGGTGGGTGCACTCACGTAAAAAGTACTCTGCGGTGTCCGCTTGGTAATCTGTATCTTCAGGAAAGTGATCTATCTGTCTACACAACCCCTTGAAGTTGCCTGTAAAAAAAGAGGGAGACCAGCCATTAGGGACATTACCTTCAAAAGATAAAGACACACAGTGCTCATAGCTTTATTCCTTTCTGCGTGAACGGACAGGTCCGCGCCTGGCGGTTTCCCGATTCGGTGGGTAAGATTGCACCAGGAGTCCCATTCGGATCAACCGACACAGCTGCCCACCCTCTGGCCCCTCTGCCAAGGCAAAGGTTTAAAAGTGCTCTTAAGGATAAGAGCGGGCATCTGGTATGGTAGAGAAGGTCTGTAGATGCCCTTCAGAATAAGAGTGCTTGTATGGTAGAATAGGGAAGATTTTTAAATACCCTTCAGAATAAGATGTATGGGGACTAAACTAAGTGTGACCAGTATAGGGGACATTACTGTGAAATGTGTAAGGAGCACAGTGTTAATTGTACATGTTGTTGAGGGACTTAATAGTGGACTTGCTAAGTGATTTACTCAGGCTCTGGAGAGTTTGTTAGAATGTTAGAATGTCGTTCCGTGGGAATGACTGCAAATATGGTCTGAGGTGTTTGAGAAACTGGTGATAATCCTCTGTGGACAGTCTCCAATGTGCTGACTGTGTGTCCACAAGCCCTCCTTAACACTGGAGTGCAATCACACAGCTCACATCGATTATATCAGGAAGCTTTGCGGCAATTAAAACGTGCCACAGAGACAAACAGAGAGGTGGAGGGCAGAGACATAGAGGACAGAGAGGAGGTGGAGGGCAGAGACATAGAGGACAGACAGAAAGGTGGAGGGCAGAGACATAGAGGACAGAGAAGAGAAAGAGTGAGATGCACAGGAGTGGAAGGGGAGATCGAAAAGCAGAGAATTATAAATAATTAATTAAACGAAAGGTAGCAGATTCTCCTGCTGAAAAAGAGAGGAGGGAGAACAGACTTGTGTTCCCCTCAAAACTGCCATTTCCCTTTTGCACAGGTGAATGTACTGCATAAAAACTACCTTTCAGGAACAAGTTTAGTTGCCCTTCTTTGCACTTTTCCAGAGATTCTATATCTTTCTTGTAGTTTGTATCAAACTAAGATATACTGTTGATCACACGCAGACAGTGAGAGGTGGAAAGACAATCAGTATCCAGGGTAATTTAAGGCCAGAGGCACTGAAAACAACATACAGAATCCCTTGCAATACTCCGCTAGTCCCCAGAGGAACATCCGAAGTCTATGTGCGCCAAGCTGTTGCAGGTGGAAACGTATTTTAAAAATCCTAACTGAGCTGCAGGACACAAGAAGCCTGTGCTAATATTGTAGGCAGAGGAACCTCCCAACCGGCTTATATGAATGAATGTCTGCTTCATATCAAATGAAGTCATATAGCACAGGTATCACAGGTGAGCACTTGCAATGTAGTTTGACTTCAGCACAAAATAAATGTGACCTGATTGATGTTCCCGGTTTTTGTGAAATCACCTTTCGCTTGGGAGGTGATGCCACTGAATTCTGTTTTGTTTATCAGGTGGCTGGATATTCGTAATTCCATAATTATTTTGGGTATCTTTCTCCTGAACGACCACCAGAATGTGTTTCATATGTGCAGTCAGCCGGTGTGACAGAGAGCAGTTGCCATCATTTTGTGACTTATACGGATGATTTTTCTGGGAAAAGTACATTGACATGTTCTGGGCGGCTTCTTATTTGTATGATGTAGTACATTGCTCCTTATGGGCAGAAATGAATGCCAGGAGAAACTGAATTTGAATTGTAATAATTGAGTGTTTCTAATGTTTAAACTGAATTCATGTTTTTGAAACTTGGAATTTTAATTGCATTTTTTAAATTTGCATTTCACTATTTTAAATTGAATGTAGTGGTTTGACATTGCATTCAGTCTTCGTTGCATTAAATGTTCACTTATTTTCAAATGAAACATTCCAAATTCAATACGCTTTCCAATTTGTGTTTTCTGTAACACACATCCGGGTACTTGGAAAAAGCAAACAAGCAAAGATTCAGTCAAACTGCAAACAGCGGTCAGCAACTTAAGTGGAGCAAATATTTTTGGTATTTCAGTGGTGCACGGACAACATAACGGAGCTTGATACCAATGATTTTGAAATGCATATACAGTGTCCTTAACACTGTTGGAATGCACTGAATATGTACATAGCCTGCCTGTGGGACTAAAATCACAGGTAGGCTATGCAAAGCTATGTAAATACAACGGAAATTGTATTACAGTGGAAAATCAGGAGACCAATTTTACCAAGCAAGACGGAACTAAAAGATTTTAGAACTTAAAAAAGAAAAACTAATCCTGCTATATTTGGTTAAATTACTACCGCAATAACACAAGTAACCAAAATTCTGATTTATAACGGCAGTGAATTCTTCCTTTTCGATGCTGTTCTGTTTGGTTCTGAGCAGTCAGTGAATGTACATTGATTTACTTCTGTTTTAGTTTCCAGTGTGAGCTTTCTTAAATTTAGGTTTCCAGTATACGAGACTATTGGGAAATACCAGTTGCCATATGTACTGATCTCCACAGCTCTTTCCAATCTTCACCTGCATTTGTGGGTGAACGAACAATAACCTAGTCAGAAAAATATGTTTTTGTTATATGCCTATAGTGAAATATTTCATTTTGGGGTCACTGGCATTAACACATACTAAATTCTGTGTTAGAGAAGATGGAACTATAGAACACTTGTTTAAGTCTGTAACTTAAAATGAAAGATGGAGCGCTTTGCAGATTGATTGAATCTGGGCTATGTGCACTTATGGGAATGGGTTAAATATTCTACTAGCAGTGTCCCATGACTCTCATATTGTTGTGGCTGCACTTACACTGAAGTCCAAGGCGAGGTGCTTGATTATATATATTTTTTTGGCAGAAGTTGGATAAATTTTAGTAAAGCAAAAGAAAATTCAGTTAAGCATCAATTTCAGCAAAGCAACAATTTTGAAATTATGTTAAATTGGTTAAATTGAAAGAGCTTTGAGTGGAACAACCAGCTTGAGATCAGCATGTGGACACGATCCACTTAGAAAGAAAACCATTTCAGATGAAATCACAGCACAGTTCTCTTTTTGTGCAAATTATATGCATATCTTATCAAAAATAAATAGAAAATTAGCGGAAACAGAATATGAGTTTTAACACTATGCAGTTGCCTGAGACATTCTATCTTTGTTAAACAGTTACAGAAAAAGCCTCATGGTATCAGCTGTTTCCTGAAACTCTCCTGTTCTCTTTCTGTACAGTGCCCTCCAGAATTATTGGCAACCCTGGAAAAAAAGGCTATAAAAATGTCTTTGTCATTTATCAACATGCCATCAAAATATAAGAAAGATCTAATCATTCATTTAGGCAAAGTTATTTAAGGAAAGAAAATGTCACAATTATTGACAATGCTAAAAACAGTTACAAATAAAACCTAATTGAAGTATTTTTTTAAGCACACCTAAGTTTTTAGGAATGACTATGTGGTCATTCTCAACTTCCATGCTTCACTGGGGTATAAATGTGAGGTGACACACAGGCCAAAACCCCTTAGTCATCCATCGACATGGGGAAGATCAGAGAAGCCACAAATGAAATGAGACAAAGAGGTGGCTGACCTTCATGAACCAGGCAATGGCTATGGAGCAACTGGATCTGTGATGAACCTGGAAGCCTGGAAGAAGACGCAAGTATAGTTTGCTCCTACGCACAGTGAGGAGGTCAGGGCATGGTTTGGGAGGCAAACGTTTCTCCAAGGACCAGTTTGAGAATTGCAGAAATTAATTTCATCCTGGGGTCACCAAATACAGTTAGATGCCACCTCTATGCCGACAAGATATTTAGAAGGCTTACCAGAAGGAATCATCAAAGCGCAAATGTAAGTGCCTAGAGTTTGCTAAATGCTATGGGCACCGGGTGCTATGGTCAGACATGACAAAAATTATGCTTTTTGTCACTAAATACCAAAGGTGGATTTGGTGTAATAAGTTATGCAGAAAAGAGCCTTATCCACACTGTGAAGTTTGGTGGTGGATCTGTGATGTTGTTGGGCTGTTTTTCCTCCAAAGGACCAGGGAGCCTTGTTGGGATCATGGACTCAAGGACTCAAATACCAAGAGATTTTAGACCAGAAGGCTAAAAGTGGGTCGTGGTTGGATCTTCCAGAAGGACAATGATCCAAAGCATACCTAAAAATCTACACAAAAATATTTCACTAACCACAGAATCAAGGTTTTGCAATGGCTATCCCACTCCCCTGACCTGAACCCCACTGAACATGTGGGGTGAGCTGAAGAGGAGAGTCCACAAGCGAATAAAAAAAAAATCCTTTCTATGTGTTCTCCAACCTCATCAAACATTACAGAAGACTTAGTGTGGTTATCTTAGCAATAGGAGGGTGCACAAAAAGTACTTGCTTTTTTAAATATTTGCTTTTCCTCTGATCAATGGTATCACAATCAAAGTAAATAATTTTCAAATTTTTTTGAGCATACGAGACATTTGATAATCAAACTTAATTGAATCCTGTATGTTTTGGCTCATTAATTGAGGCTGCCAATATATTTGGCGGGCACTGCATACTGTATATGTATATACTGTGTATAGTAATGTCCGGAAAAAAGGTCACAAGAGGTCACGTTACTGTTAGAGATGGACATTAGCGATGGACGGCAGAAGACATGGAGCCTCTTCCCTTCTTATCAAGAGATCAGGGACAATGACGTGGCAAAAACATAATTTCCGCACCTTGTGGTCATTTTAAACTCACTAGCATGAATAATGGTCTGGGCAGCACACGGCAGTAAGCAGGTTCATTCAGTGAAAAGCATCTCTATGCATGAAGTCCTCTCTGAAGTCCTCATGAAGTCCTGTCTGGTGATATGTATGCAGTATAACATATATGCAGAATTCCCTTCCCCCCTTTGCATTCTAACATGGGCCTTAGTCCTTAGAAACAACTTTCTTTCAAGGTGTTGAATTGTGCACCCCCCCCCCCCCCCCCAGCTAGCTGTATGGTCCAGAGCTGTACGCAGAAAGAAACAGCACAAAACTCAAAGGGAACCATCTAAAGTGTGTGTGTGTGGGGGGGGGTTGGTGAGGGGGGACCACTTCAATTAACATGCTGAAAGATTTATTTGACACTTAACTACTCCGAAGCTCTTCTCTTGTAACAGGCCGTGTAAACTCAGCAGGGCCGTTAATTTTTTATAACGATGGTGTTTCATCAGTGCGGCTTGCCTGCAGCGCGGTGCGGAGGAGGGGCTTGATCCAGGAGCCCGAGCGTCACGCACTAGTGTTGGTCTTTGGTGGCGTACATTTTCTCAGCTTTTTTGCACGTACGTCCACCTTAAATGTTCTCCCGTTTCCTGGGTCTTTGTTATTATCACTGCTGGAAAACCCCGTACCTCACGATTGTGGAAAATGGCCTGATTTAACCAACATTCATCCTTAACTCTTAAAAACGTATAACGCATGTTTGTTTTTTCCTCACAAGCCCTGTCTGGCCAGTTCAACGATTGATCGTCAAAATTAACCCCGACCGACACCCTCGAGAGTCACTGAATATTGCCCTGAGGAGGGGGGGGGGCGGAGGTGTGCTGCCTTCTCCAGCCTGCCTCTCGCCCAATCACAGACAGTCCCTGTGGAGCAAGTCCGACCCTTGCCAAATCACAGGCAGTCACTGTGGAGTGATTCTTCCCCTCGGCCAATCACAGATAGTCACCGTTGAGCTAGTCCACCCACAGCAACCCAACAAGCAATGGGGAGATGTCACCAATATGGCTTGAGAAGAATGATTCAGTAGAGCCCCACTCAGCTGAATAGGAGCTTCAGAGGGGTCACTGACTGGGGTCTGAGTGACGGGGGGTTCTCTCAGTTTGGCGGGGGGGAGATCATGGATGTGATCCTGCCTCGGTGGGCGGAATTCTCAAAGAGTTTGTAGCCAGGACGGTGAGTGCGTCAGAGCTCCCACGTCCCCACGGCGGCAGTTGCTATGAAGACGAGAAAGCCTGGGTCTGAAGGACGTGTGGGCGTTTCCCCCGAAAAGGGCAGATCTGGGACAGAGCGGAAGATTAGCTCACAGCTGTGTGTGTGCGTGTGTGTGTGGGGTATGCTGGGTCCCTGTCTCTGTGTTTCAACAGTTGTTCCCAAGGCCCTCACGCGTACACTAAAAAACAGTATGATGCTATGATAGAGTTGACAGGAATTATAACTAAGCTCACTTTTTGTAATCTTTTTTTTCTAAATCAGTTTAGAAAACATGTTGGTGAACACGCACACACACTTAACCTGAATTGCTTCAGTATGATGACAGACTTACACAGTACATAGTGCCAAAACCGAATAATGAATTGGCATGTTGAGTGCAAAATAATAATAATAACAATAATTAGCACATACACGCTCCGGCAGCCACTGTCTGACAGTTGGCGGTGCATTGTGCTGCAGTCTGTCGAACATGCACACCTTCACTCTCTCCCAGGATGGCGCTGATTAGCTTCAGACTACGGTTGGGACCGCACCGTTTAACATTTTCGGGGAATGAAAGTTTCTCTCATTTTCATGTTATATGTCGCACCTGTGGCTGAAACGTGCAGATTCTCTCTCTCTCTATATATCTCTATCTCTCTGTTTCTCGATTACTGGCGTGTGCTTAGCCCTGTCTGCATACCGCTGCTTGCATCTATGACAACACTGCTCTCTGAGCCTGTACTCTGTTAACATTTATAAATATGTAAATTCATTCAGAAATATTTCCGTCTGAAAAATAATTTCAACACAGAGGTGTACTGTATTTTCGGCTAGATCGTGTAAAAATGTTTCACCATTATGTAGGGCAGTTCAGTTTATGTTGGCTTTAATAGTTTTGTGTTGTCTGAGTTGTGCTGTTTCTGTGAGTTGGAGATTTTAGCCTCGGGCTCATTGAAGGGAGAGGTGGCCGGGTTCAGCTCTTGATACCTCAGGGATTTCTAATGATGGAAACAAGGGTCGCTGTTTCGTTAGACCTCAGAATTTCACTTGCCTGCTTTGTATGTCACCGAAAAGTTGGTAAATTATTGGCCTAATTCTGCCTGCATGGTTATACAGTGTGAATGACCGAATTAGCAATGTATTTTTAAGCAGATGGTGATTGGAAGTTTAATTTGGTACTTTTTTTCCTGATGGAATATCATTTTCTGTGCACCTTGCTGTTCAGTTCTTTCACCACCAAGTTGGAATTTTCTACTGAGTGTATTTTTAGACCTAAATGGGTGTAACTCGTAATTCAAAACTCAGAAATGATACATTGTCATTATTATTGCACTCTTTGGCTCTCTAGGTGCAGGAGTGAACGCTGCTGGTACATATTTTACTGGGACCCCTGTTATGAGGAGATGGTAGCAACAGCTCAACCACTGAGAAGTAAATTCCCTTCACAGTTTTTAAGGCGAGACCAAAATATCTTTCTGTATTTATTAATTATGTTCTAGGTATAGATATAATTTACCTTCTGTAACTGGAATTAGTAAAAGAAAGTTTTGTGCCCAAACAAATCAAAAGTTTTTTTCAAAATCTGTCACTCAATGGATCAATGAATCAATCTATCTATCCATGAATCTCCAATATAAATTATGTGATTTGTCGCATTAGTGTCTGGAAGTGTAATATGTGTAGTTCGGTGTTGTTTGTTTATAGTACTTCTTTGGATTATTAATGCTACCCAGGTTGCTAGTGGCACAAATGCTTCTGAAAAGGTAAGTGTGTCTGTTCTGATTTCCTGAAAATATATATTTTTTGCCCGGACGCAGAGCAGGCCTACACGTTTGAATGTGGGTAACTGACTGACTGCCTGGTTGGTTGGCTGACTGACTGTCTGCCTGCCTGATCTCCCAATGTTGAACAGTGCATGCGTAAATTTTGAGTGTTGAAAAGCGCATGTGTAAATTTTGAGTGTTGAACAGTGCATGCGTACATTTTGAGTGTTGAAAAGCGCATGTGTAAATTTTGAGTGTTGAAAAGCGCATGTGTAAATTTTGAGTGTTGAACAGTGCATGCGTAAATTTTGAGTGTTGAAAAGCGCATGCGTAAATTTTGAGTGTTGAAAAGCGCATGTGTAAATTTTGAGTAATTACGGGAAAAAGTTTGCTGTCTAACTCCCCGTCCCCTTTTTTGTAGCACCCAAATATCATGAATGAACAACTGTGGATGTGTTTAAAGATACAGGTCAATTGGCTGAAATGTATAATCTTTCTCGTATTCTCGTACAGTCAATATTGTTTCACCAGCGGGAGGGGGACTTTATTGGTATTGAAATCTTACTCACAGCTTTTTAGTTCAGGGAAGTTAGGCCAGATAGCTAGGCTACACTCTCCTGAGGAAGACATCGCCCATGTTTTAAACTCAATCAATGTCAGACGAGCAACAACTAACAAAAAGTAAGCCGAGTTCAAAGCAGATTCTTTTTTGACTGTGTTCCCAGCAAATACACGACCTGTCGAGTGACGATTAAATAAATAAACAGCAATTCAAAGCATTTAGCCTCCTGTTAATCGAATGGTACGTCCACAAGTTTTCTGCACAAAGGTACAAACAACGACATGCCTAAATTCTACACAAAGTCCAACATATAGTGTGGGCTAACTGTAACTGCTGATATATGTCTGAATTAACATTATGTAGCCTTTAATGAACTCGGCGGATCGCTACTTTAAATAGTAAGTACACTTTTTTTTTTTAAACTGTAAACGTGTTTGTATGCCTACCTTATAATGAAATGTATTGATGCATTCTGTTATTTCAACAATTCTGAAATAATATTGTATATCATAAGAAACTGGTAGAAAAGCATCTTTGTGCTGGCTCTAATGGTTTCATTTATTTTTCTGCGCCCCACACTGCCCCCACCCCTATCGTGATATCAGAGTACCTCTTTGGAGGTACCTCTATGTCATATGGATAATTGTTGTCGCCCACAACGGAAACAGCTGGCACCTGATTGGTTAGACTCACTATGTTTCTTTAGTTTCGGCTCCACGTTTCAGAACAACGTGGCGTCCTGTTAATAAACTCTCTTATTCCACCTAAATAGTCCATATTATTCCAACTAAAATATGTTTCTGAAAATATTTGAGGTGAGAAATAGGCTAGTATGTAGTTGCTGAATCTTGATTCAGATTTGATGTGCAACGTCTAGTTTGGCAGTTTGATCTGAGTTATAGTAATCATTTGTATAATGTAGCTACGTTCATTTATGCAAATGACGATGGACACAGCTCCTCCGCCCCCACCCCTCTCCCTCTCTCACCCCAAAAAGTATTTTTCAAAATTGTGTAGTAGGCGGAGACAGGCTGAGACAGTTGGGGGTACTAATCTTTAATTGACATCAGTTTAGCTACCTAGATAATGACAAAGACACTTGAAAACAACAGAAAGCCATATGTGTACACTGAATAATATTGAGGTTGAACGTGTCAAACAATACTAGTATCTAAACTAAACTTGGCTTCCTTTTTAGGAATAAGTCTTGCCTGTCTATGGATAATTGGAAAAAGAATGTGCTTCTGGGGCTTATTGTAAAATATTTTCAAAACTCCATCTTTTACGATTGAGAACTATTAGAACTATTGGCAGAAGCGGGACATTCTATGCTGAGCGGTACCGGAGCGAATGGCTGAGCTTTTTTTTTTCTTCAAAAATATAGAATTTGTCCATGCAACTTTCAATCATAAAAACGTTTAAAAACGTTTCACTATAAAAAAAATAATAATAAAAAAAGGTTCACGATGGACTCCCAGAGTCAGTAGTTGCCTTAGTCTTTCCCTCCCGTCTCTCTCTCTTTCTGTCTCTCTCACTCTACTTTTCTTTCGCTCTCTCACTCTACTTTTCTTTCGCTCTCTCACTCTGCTTCTCTCTGTCTCTCACTCTGCTTCTCTCTCTCTATAGCTCTCTATATACTCTTCTTGCTTCTGAAATTCTGCCTGACCTCTGCTCCCTTGCTGTCCTTTACTCAACCCCAGTGTCCCTTAAGCTAATCCTAAACCCAGGTTTCCAATATATTCCTAGGTCTCCCTGGAGATGACCCCCTCCCCGTCACTCCAATAGGGGTGACATCAAGCAAACCCTTATGATAAAAAACATACAATGCCTCATGATTAAACATGCAATATTTGATTCTCAATAAAATACCTACCCTAAGACTTGCACTCGCACCTAGCAGACGCTCTTATCCTGAATGACTTACACAGCTTTCTTTACATTCTTTTACATGCAATCCATCCATACAGCTGGATATTTTACCGAAGCAGTTCAGCTCAAGTACCATACTCGTGGAGGCAACTGCAGTGCCCCACCTGGGAATCAAATCCGTGACCTCTGAGTTATAAGCCCAGTTCTCTCCCCATTATGGTACACTGTGGCCCCATTTAAGGTTATATGTTTAGTTTTTTAGTGTTTCTGTCCTATTAGCATGCTGCACTGCATGATCCAATACTGTGGAAAGCGGAAACGGGCAATAGTGACTTGGGAATCCGCTCACCTGACACAGCGCTTCACACGATGACCCTTGACCCTTGAAATGAAAGCAAAGTGGGGACCCCCATCCTCCCCCCCCCCCCCCCACACCCCGTGGCTGGCTGTTTTGTTTTCTCATGCCCCCAGGTCCAGTAAATATGTTTGGTTCAAACCGCTTGGTTAATACGAAGCAGTAACACTCAGCGTGCATCGACACCTCATTGCCTCGTCTGTTTACGTGAATCACTCGGACGAACGCAAGATGAGACATGATTGTTACAGAAGGGGAGGGTGTGTAAAAAGCCTGGGTCCCTAATTCAATGGTGTTTGGAGTGAAATGCGTCACTGCTTCCTAGTCGGCTTACCGGGGCGGGGGGGTTTCTCATCACCCAGAAATGTCACCAATGCTGGGGAATGAGAAAAATGAAGGGGAATTTCCTGGAATAGGAAATGCTGTCGCTAACTCAGTACCTGTACATGACTGACTGTGACTTACTCTGACCAAATGCTGTCGCTAACTCAGTACCTGTACATGACTGACTGTGACTTACTCTGACCAAATGTGGGCCATCAACACTGATTCTGTTTTTTTCTCCTTCCCAATGCCCTCTGGAAAACTCACTTTGCTCAGTGCTTTGTGACAGTTCAGTTGTAAAAATACAATATTACGAAGACTTTTTGATTGACTGCACTCAGTTGCATTGATCTATTTGCAGAGCCGAGTGAACACCACGTAGTCTGTGTGCTGCAATAAAAACCGTATAAACAGAGTGTTTGCCCATTTATATGGTACAAATATTTTATTTCTGCAAACACATCCAAAAACCTTTAATTTAAGGTACAACCAAATGCATTATTTACATTAAGAAAATATTACTATGTAATAAAGAAGCAAATGTGTATTGTGTAGGAAGAGACTGATTTACTAAAAACCTTTTGGCACATGCGAAACCAATGATTGGTCATGGTATTTGTTTTGCACCAATCATTAGTTGTGTTATTAGTTTTGCGTGTGCTAAAAATGTTTGCACCCGCTAAAGTTCTTAGTAAATCAGGCCCTAAGTTAGCATGGGTTGATTGGCAGCTGTCGGGAAATGCTCAACTTTAACGTGTCATATTTTCTCTTGGTTCTACATCTGTGACTCCAGTAGGCAGTTGATATTTCAATCTTATTGGCCAAGAGTACTTTTAGAGTTTCACTGAACAAATCTTACTGTCATTTCTTCCTATAATAATATTAATGATAATGCCTTGCATTTATATAGCACCTTTCTCACCAACCGGTGACTCAAAGCACTTTATAATGATGAGGGGGAAACTCGCCTCTACCACCACCAATGTGTAGCACCCACCTGGGTGATGCAACGGCAGCCATTTTGCGCCAGAATGCTCACCACACATCAGCTGAGGTGGAGAGGGAGAGAATGATTTTAGCCAATTAAACTGGGGGATGATTAGATGGCAGATTGAAAGAGCCTGGGTTGGGAGTTTAGCCAGGACACCGGGGACACCCATACTCTTTACGATAAGTGTCATGGGATCTTTAATGACCACAGAGTCAGGACCTCGGTTTAACGTCTCATCAGAAAGACGGCATCTCATACAGAACAGTGTCCCCATCATTGGCGTTTTCCTAACCTGTGAATGTTACGTATATCGTTCAAATGTGTGAAACGCTATATGTTCATTGTTTGTGCTGCACGTGTACCCGAGCCTTTTTTAATGCAATGCAGATTTCTGAAAGGCTGTAAGAAATCTTCAATTTTTGCACATCTAAGACCATCCTTTTTTGTGCAAGTGTTGAAAGAAAAGAAGAGAAGAAGATGGCTGCTGCTGAGATCCTGCTTCGAGGTGCTCCATGACTGGCGTCGTAGTGATTACAGACAAAGCGCCGTAGTGATTAGGCTGCATCCGGGGGCCCTACTTAGGAGGTTTTTAGGCCGTCCTGAATTCCTATTCCACCTTCAGATTTGGGAGCACAATGAGAGCTTCCTTCCCGCCCCCTTTCTCAGGAGCGCGGATGTTCTAAAAACGGCAGACAAGGGACCTCTGCGTCCTTCTCTCCGATATCTGTGTCGAGTCACAGAATTAGGCGGACGGGGGAGGGGGGAGACGGCGCCCCGCCCTCGATTCATTTCAACCAATCCCCATTCCTCCCCGGCTGCCGAGACCAGCGCCAGCAGAACCGGTTGCTCGCCGGTTGCTCGCTGCGAGCTTCATTTTCTGCTCAGATTCTCCAGTCGTCCGTACACTCAGAGCGCCGTGCTAGCTCAACCTTTTCCGCCCCCATCATGTCGATGCACAACAAAAGCCCCCATCTATCCCGCACACTTTAAATGACATTTCTCATCTTAGCCTGAAATCTTTATAGATTTGTTTTTGCACTGGTGAAAGAGGGTGACTGGTTATTATTTTGATCTCGGTGCACTCCTAGATGCTCAGACATCTTTAAGTGCACACCATCACCATTGCACACATTTGCAGTTCAGTTATTTTCAACTGAATTTTAGACTGTGAGGCCATACAATGTCCAGGCTGAAAGAACTCTCTCTCTCATTCTGCCTCCCTCTATCGCTCTCTCTCATAATCGCTCACTTTGCTCAGTGCCAGAACAGCAGTTTTCACCTGAAAACATCACAGTGCACCCAGTTGCGTCTGATAACAGGTAAATACACCTGTACTGAGCACTAGAACCCCTGTAAATACCGCAGACACACCATGACCCTCTTTATGTCGCAAAGCGCACCCGCTGAAAAGAATGAACACGGCCAATACGCTGAATGAACTGAGCACGTATTGAGTACAAACAACTCAGACGGAACATTTTTGACAAATACTGGTCACATCCTGGATATACACTGAGCACATTGAGCCGATTGCTCCTGTGTGTCAGTGCGGTTTTGATGTGAGGTAATGACGGGACACCGTGGCTGCTCATTTGGAAAGCACGGAGGTGACCAGAGCCAGTTTTCTCTAATTAAGGACACACATCCCCGCTAAGATCCGTGCAGCGCAGAAGCGCTAATTTGATTTGTGTCTGTAGCTACAGCACGCTTCCATTCTTACTGCATAACAGCTTTAGCCATCATAGTTGGCCTCTCCCTGTCACACCTACACACACACGTGTGCACACACACACACACACACACACACAACACACACACACCACACACACCGCACACACACACACACACACACACACACACACACACACACACACACACACACACACACACCACACACACACACACACACACACACACACACACACACACACAACACCACACAAACACACAAACACACACACACACACACACACACACACACACACACACACACACACACACACACACACACACACACACACACAAACACACACACACACACACACACACACACACACACACACACACACACACACACACACACACACACACACACACACGCACACACACACACACACACTAGCATATACATACACACACCACACAAACACATACAAACACACCCCCACACATGGTTACATTTAGGCATTACAGAATCCACAGACATTACTATCCACAGCGACTAATAACCACACAGGGTTAGCCTGCAAACCCGTCTCCTGGATCTTCATTTAAAACTCCAATTATAGGATTATTCTTTCATGGCCCTTGTGCAAATGGGACAAAATTGCCACCTGCTATCAGCCAGAGATGTGTGTCATTAATGCAGGCAGTGGCTGGGCTCAAAGCAGAGAACATTCATCTGTGACTGCGCAGCCATCCTGGTGAAATCAGTCGGACATTAATCACCGTTTAAGAGAACGCTGAACACAAGGAGACAGCGGGGGAAATCGCTTCCGGATAGACCCGGAATGTTCTACCAGCGGGGGCCTGCACGGGACACATCAGAGGTGATCTGCGAATGCGCTGAGTAATATTACAGAAATCACGGGGGGTTTGTTTGAGGGGCGACGGACAAGTGAGCCGGAGAGAGCTTGCCCGCGAGAGAGAACGTACAGTCGGAAGTTTACATACAACACTTAGGTTGAAGTCATTAAAACAAATTTTATGTTAGCAAACTATAATGTTGGCAAGTCAGTTAGGACATCTACTTTGTGCATGACACACACAATTTTTCCAACAATTGTTTCCAGACAGATTTTCACTTTCTATTTTTATTCTAATTTCTCATTTCTAATTTACTATATCACAATTCCAATGGGTCAGAGGTTTACATACACTGTTGACTGTGCCTTTAAAGAAATTTATTTTAATATTTGGTCGCATTTTCTTTGCATGCCATGACTTCCTGATGTCTGTGACCCAACAATATCAAAAGACTCTGGAAACACATGTTTGGCTAAATGGCTCAAAGTAATCAAGGGTCTGATGTATCAAACAAGCCTTAAATCATCACTCTGCTGCCAGAAATACAGTAGATATGGATGGATAACTTGAAGGGTTTCTTCTCCTGACTTAGTTCAATAGGAAAATTTGTCAGGAAAAACAACCTTTAAAGCGATCCATCCATATCTACTGCATATCTGGCAGCAGAGTGATGGTTTGAGGCTCGTTTGATACCTCAGACGCTTGATGACTTACAGCCATTTTACCAATCATGTATTCCATACTGTTCCAGCATAATTTACAACTAAATGTAGTCCCACCCCCCAATTCCCCAAGAGATCCATTTAAATGCAGATACGTTATAGTATCACTTAAGAGTACCAGAAAATAAGATATCAAGAGTTTTTTGATATTGTTGGGTCACAGACATGAGGAAGTCATGGCATGCAAAAGATATGCGACCAAATATAAAAAATTCAAAAATTTAAAGACACAGTCAACTTAGTGTATGTAAACTTCTGACCCACTGGAATTGTGATATAGTGAATTAAAAGTGAAATAATCTGTCTGTAAACAATTGTTTGAAAAATTACTTGTCATGCACAAAGTAGATGTCCTAACTGACTTTCCAACACTATAGTTTGCAAACATTAAATCTGTGGGGTGGTTAAAAATGACTTCAACCTAAGTGTATGTAAACTTCCGACTGCAACTGTATGTGTGATGTGTGTGTGTGAGAGAGAGAGAGAGAGAGAGAGAGAGAGAGAGAGGGAAAGAGAGAGTGTGTGTGTGTGTGTGTGAGAGAGCGAGAGAGAGAGAGTCTTGGTGTGTATATGAGAGAGAAACAGAGTGATGGAGTATGTGTGTGTGTAAGACAGAGATTGTGAGAAAGAATGTGTGTGCACGTGAGTGAATGTGTGTGTGTTTGTAAGAGAAAATGAGAGCGTGAGAGAGCGGTAGTCAGAGGAAACTCTGTGTTGTGCATTGTGTTTGCTTCCTTTCCGCATATAATTCTGGGACTTCAGCAATGATATCAATTTAACCATGTCAATACACACACCCACACAGATTTAGTGTGTTCACACACACACACACACACACAATACTACAGACACACACTGCTCTGACCCGCAAGCTCACACGTGAGCAAGCACACACACGGCATACCACTTGTGTCCATCTCGCTGTCATCGATTCTTCAAAACGATTTGAACGACTAATTTTACAACAGATTAGGGCACACTTGTCTGAACCGTAACGGCTCTTGACCGCGTTTCGGGGGGCCAGCCGGCCGAGAAGACGAAGCGCGGCCCAGTGACTTCCCGCCATTCCAGAGGAGTCGCGCATGGGCGGACGGCACCGTGCGCAAAGCCTCTATCCATCCCTATGCTGTGTGACTGGAGAAGTCCTGGCCAATTTCACGCCTGTCCTCTGAAGTTATTAACGCCCGTTGCTGTGAGGCTGACGTCGTGCCAGGATTGTTGCCGCTAGCACAAATCTGTGGCGCGGGGAGCGTTTGCTTCGGAAACGTGCGGAGAGGAGACGTTCTCCTTCTCTTTAGCCGCTGCCAGAGCTAAGTGCACAGCAGGGGCTTACCTGCAGACAAGCACAGCTGGGGTTCACCAGTAATTAGCCCAGCTGTGGCTCACTGGCTTTGCAAGGCACAATTTGCTGTGTGTTTATTGGAGATTACATGAATGTGTTGCGCAGTTGACTCCGTTTGGTTACCATGATGTCTTGTTAATAGTTTCCAGGTCATACTCTGTTTTTTGTTAGTAGTACCGGGTCAGTGACAGCATCTGACACTGAGCAGCTGAAGCATAATGCTGGGTTCAGTGCAGGTCTGTGAGGCTGTATAGCATGCAAATATTTGAGTCTGTATGAAGCTGTTTGAGGCTGTAAGAAGCCATTTGAGGAGAACATCTCCATTGAATCAATGCAGAGGACAGGAGCAGCAGAGTGAGCCACTGCACCACAGGCCTGTGGGCTTTGAGCTCTGCTGCTTGTCTGCCCCTCATGGCAACACACAAACACACACACATTGCTGCCTGTCTGCCCCTCACAGCAACACACACACACACACACACACACACACACTGCTGCCTGTCTGCCCCTCACAGCAACACACACACACACACACTGCTGCCTGTCTACCCCTCACAGCAACACACACACACACACACACACACACACTGCTGCCTGTCTACCCCTCACAGCAACACACACACACACACACACATACACACACTGCTGCCTGTCTGCCCCTTACAGCAACACACACACACACTGCTGCCTGTCTACCCCTCACAGCAACACACACACACACACACACACACACTGCTGCCTGTCTACCCCTCACAGCAACAGACACACACACACACACACTGCTGCCTGTCTCCCCCTCACAGCAACACACACACACACACACACACTGCTGCCTGTCTACCCCTCACAGCAACACACACACACACTGCTGCCTGTCTGCCCCTTACAGCAACACACACATACACACTGCTGCCTGTCTACCCCTCACAGCAACACACACACACACACACACACTGCTGCCTGTCTGCCTCTTACAGCAACACATACACACTGCTGCCTGTCTGGCTCTTTCAGCAACACACACACACACACACACACACACACACACACACACAGCTGCCTGTCTGCCTCTCACAGCAACACACACACACACACACACACACTGCTGCCTGTCTGCCTCTCACAGCAACACACACACACACACTGCACTGCCAGCTCAGTTTTGGTTATTCTGAGAACGTCTTTTTCAAATAACATATATTTCAAAGTCATTGGACTCCTTACTCAATTAAGATAATTGGAAGCAATTCAATCTACAGTGACTCACCAACCAATCTAGTGCATATCAAAACACAGAACCCCAATTTACCTCAGAAGTAACAATGCCTTTAATAATAATGACAGAAACAATAGGATTTTTCATATATTTTGAGGAGATATCAATCTATCAGTCAATCTATCTGTTTGTTTATCTATCTTAATATTATTTTAATGGGTATGTTTGAATTTTATGTTTTAGGGAATTTTATGATGAACATATAGTTAACAGAATTGCAATATTCACAATCCACAGCATTATGCAAACAACCCATCTTTAAATGACATGAGCTCTGTCTAAGTACAGATCCATCCCTCTCTCTCTCTCTCTCTCTGTTTCTCTCTCTCTCCATCTCCCCGATCCCCCTGATCCTCTGGGCTTTGCAGCCCCCCCTCTCGCACTGACTGCTGACTGGCTGCATTGTTTTGTTCAGCAGGCCAGGATAGCCAATTAGGAGCTGAGCGGAAACCATAACAACAACAGGAGAATTCTTTGTTGCACACATGGTCCAGCTAGAGATGGCGAGAGAGAAAGAAAGCGCACCCAGTGTCTGGGGTCTGCATTCATCGCTCTCTAGTGAACCCCACCGGTCAATTGTGGAGCCACATATGAAAGGTCCTCCTCTGACTCTGTTCTATTTGAGCTTAGCTGTAGTCTCCAGTGTGAAAAGAAGCAGCTGGTGACACCGCTTCCGGAGGAGAACCGCGGATGTCTACACACTTCCGACTCTGCAGCGGGTTTGCGCAATGAACGCAGTTGCACATTATTGGCCATTCCAAATTAGGGTGGAAATTGGACATGCTCAGCCCCACATTGGGTGCTGAATTTAACTTAAATAAATAAATAAAAATTACATTTATAAACAAGTAGATATTTCTTAATGTTTGATCATTGGTTCATAATTCAATTTTAGAAATGGATTGGACAATGACGTTTCCATCACTGTGAATGCACAGCAGATGTATCAGGATGACAGACCTAAACTCTGAATAGTCTACACCAGCATGGAACTTCTGGAATGTCTAAGGGGTAAAAGCTGTTCCCTTACAATAGACAGTCCAATAGGTAAAAGCTGTTCCCTTGCAATAGACCGTCCAATAGGTAAAAGCTGTTCCCTTACAATAGACAGTCCAATAGGTAAAAGCTGTTCCCTTACAATGGACAGTCCAATAGGTAAAAGCTGTTCCCTTACAATAGACAGTCCAATAGGTAAAAGCTGTTCCCTTACAATAGACAGTCCAATAGGTAAAAGCTGTTCCCTTACAATAGACAGTCCAATAGGTAAAAGCTGTTCCCTTACAATAGACAGTCCAATAGGTAAAAGCTGTTCCCTTACAATAGACAGTCTTTGGTCGAAGCGTTCATGCCAATGTTTGATCTGAGTGATATGCAGTTTTAGCAGTGTAGCATGTGCGTCACTGAATTTTAAAATTAATTCATGAATTTTTTTTTGTTGCAAGAATGGATTGTCACACTCCAGGATAAACATATGGGTGGAAGCACACAGGTTAAGGGTTACATGACCGTGACAGGCTAGAGCTACTATGCAGTGTGCCAAAAAATGTATGCTGTTAATATAGGGAGTTATGAAAAACACACCTACACTTTCCTGCACTTTCTCAACCCCTCTAAAGTCATTAACACCAGCGGCTCACCGCACGTGCTGAGGTAAGGGTTTTACAGTTCACACTGCTAGTGTTGTTGTTGTGATGTGTTCGTTGTCCTCGTTGGTTGTTTCTTGTGCTGGTAGCCCTTCTCATGTGAAAAAGAATTGTGTATTGCACCTACTTAAAGTTTATATAAACTTTAGTTATACTGCAAGTATGCAGAAGTACACTTGTACCATACATGTTAAAGTGCTACTCAACATGCAATTGTTTTCATGGGTTGTTGGTTATTGAACACATGGGCAGACTGAGTTTCACTGTGGTACAAATCTGGATGAGAGAGATAGAGAGAGAGAGAGTTTGTGTGTATACAGTACCTTACTGACAGTCTTCAACTTTAAGTAAAAGTTGAGATGGAGTTTGCATTGAATCAAATCAAATTTCTGAGCATTTATTGAAAATAATCCTTATTAAGAGGCATCAATCAGCTCTCCAGCAGGGAGTAATGCAACGTGTTGGTCCTTTCACTAATACTAAATGCACAATAATTCATCTTTTTCACAAATCACTCAATTGCATCATATTCTATAAAAGCATCCTCATAAACCCATGGAAAACTGCCAATAGCTTGAGAGAGTGAAGGTGCTTATTATGACAACGGTAAACATTCGGCGCATTAATTAGACCGAAGGATAAACACACACATGCACTCTCTCTCTCTCCATCTCGCTCTGCCCTCTTGCTTTGGAGCAAAGGTCGTTCCAATCACTGTCTGATGAATGGAAAAGCATACCTTTTGTAATTTCCCACAATGCCTGTCACTCCGAGTTGTTGGTTTCTGTGCTCCACCCACCCCCCCCCTGCCCCCCCCCCCCCCCAGCTGGACCAGATTAAAACTAACTGCAATGTGCTTTGTGCTTCAATTTGAGTTATGTATTTACACAACGCTTAAGGCTGGGTAAGAATGGAATAATGGACCAAATGCAGAAACCGGAGAAAGAGTTTGATTTTCAGTAAGCATGTTGTTCGTTTCCCATAAAAGTAAACATGTTCATTCTGTCCGTTTTACTGTTTCCACACATTGAGGGATTTGACATTAATAACAGCTGTTGTATACTGTATACTTGTATACTGTATACTGCACTTTAGAAACTACACAGCTGTTCAAATGCCTTGCATTCAAATGCCTTGCATACTTGTGTGCTATAAAGATACATATATTTTAATAAGATAAATGGAAATTTGAAATGTGCTTTTATGTTGTGAAATCTGCTCATAAATCATAACTGACAGAACCAGTGTGAACAGTGCTTCTCATCTTTCTTCTTTACTCCCTCTGTCACTCTCTTTCTCAATCAAGCACGCACGCACGCACGCACGCACGCACGCACGCACAGTGCTGCCCCTGTTTGCCATCAAGCACTGGAACAGCTGTTGGTGAAAGGTCCGTTTAGCAAATATCCCACAGGTGGTGATGTGTTTGTGTACGTGCTTGTGTGTGTATGTGTGTGTGTCTGTGTGTAGACACGTATGTACATGCTTGTGTGTGTGTTTGTGTGTGTGTGTGTGTGTGTGTGTGTGTGTGTGTGTGTGTTACAGACCCAACACAAGAAATACAAGTGGCTGAATCCCCTAAAAGCCTGCTTTTCAAAACCACACATTATTTAGAATCGAATAAGCATCGCTGCTCTAAAGACTGGTTATTAGCTGAAAAACGAGTGTAAGCTGATATGGAAATAGGAAAAACCTTGTGGTGCACACGACTGCAGGACAATAAGAACAGACGGCACATACATTTTCACTCATATTGCAATACTTATTATTGTGCTGCCACAGGTCTCCCTGAGACAGAAGAACAGCCAATCAGGAAGCAGGCTAACCTGGGGTTTGAATCAACAGCAGAAAACAGCCAATCAGGAAGCAGGCTAACCTGGGGTTAGAATAAACAGCAGAAAAACAGCAAATTCACTTGGCTCAACTATTGATGTGGGCATAAAGCTGCAATTTTGGGTTTCCCAAACTAAAATAGACTCTTATCCCACTGGAAGTGACCCCTCCCCCACCTTTCTCTAGTAATTTCCCTCAATTAAGCACATGGCCTCGCCTTCCACCCAAACACAAGAATCAGAAAACATTTCCAGGGTTAAAGACTGATTTCAACTGTAGGGCACTCAGCAAGCAATGACTGAGCCCTTCCAACACGGCCACATCTAAAACATTAAACGGAATGCTAGCGTTACCATGGCTACTACTGCTACTGATATTAGCACAACTGTCATTATCACTCATATTATAACTTTATAACTATTATAATACTCAATTTATTAATTGACAATCCTACCATGTTATAAGGACCGTGTCTTTATTTAAATACAGTTAAACAGGTGTTGCATAGACACAAAAAAATGCTCTGGCTATAAGAGCATCTGCTAATTGTCTAAAATATAAAAACTAAAAAACTATGTGACAAAAACGCATGATATTAAAACATTACGAGCGATAATTATGATGATGAAATAATAACAATGCAGATACATGTAGATGATGGATGCAAAGGTCTATATGCAGTACGTTTCCTGACAATTCAAAATGACAGGAAATTATGATTTACATGTCTGTTTCTCTCTCTCCCGTAACCCCCCTCGACCCAGCCCCCAACTGCCTTGGGCAGAATGATTAATTTGTGTCTATTGATTTCTCCTCCTGAGCTGAAAGAGCGAAAGAACACTAGAGAGAGAGAGAAAAGAGGGAGAGTGAGTGGGAGAGAGAGAGAGAGGGGAATGCATCCAGTATTCAGCGTAGTGCCTCTCTGCAGTTCTTTTTTCTGATCCTTAATGTAGGAAAAAAAAAAAACCAATGGCTGCAGTCTGGATGCGTCAAACCACCTCCCTCTGCTCCCTACATCTCTCTCCCTCTCTGTCTCTCTCTCTCCCTCGTTCTTTCACTCCCTCCCTCTCTCTCTCTCTGTCTCTCTCCCTCGTTCTATGTCTCTCCCTTTCTCTCCCTCTTTCTGTTGGCTGATTGAAAATTCACAGTGTGTGCACGTTATCTTACCCTGCTGCAAGGCGAGCGAGAGAGCGGCACAGCGAGAGAGAGAGAGAGAGAGAGAGAGAGGAGAGGGTGTTCACTTTCTCCCTGTACATACCATGTCTGTGTTAATATGTCTGGGATTTTAGAACCCCCCCCCTCCTCCCAGGAATCCCATCACTGAGAGAGTACCCACACCCCACACCCCACACAGGTACGGATGTGTTCCCCTTCCCCACTACACTGAAACAGGCACCTCCATACAAGCACAAACTCCCACTCTGCCTCTCTGCCCCTCCTTCTCTCCCTTTCTCTCTTTCTCTCTCTGTCTCTGCCTTTCTTTCCCTCCCTTTGTCTCTCTTTCCTTCCCACCCCCCCCTCTCTTCTTTTCTCTATCTCTCTCCATCTCTCTCCCTCTTTTCCTTTCTATTTCTCTCCCTCTTTGTTTCTCGCTCTCTCTTTCTCTCACCCCATTGTTCTTCAGTGAGTGTGTATGAAACTGACAAAGTTCGCCCCCCCCCCCTTTCAGAAAACTGACTGGCTGAGCCAATCAGGAGGCTAGCTGGTATATCCATCCACCCGCATGTGAAAACATATGTAACATAGCAAAATTACACCGTAGATCAGATCCATGAACTAGACGCTCATCACGCTCTTGGACTATTAAAACACTGAAGCAGGCAGAACAAAAAATAGGTCTAAAAACTACCGTTAACATAATCGTTAACCGTTAACCGTTGCATAATCAACCATCCTCCCAAATGTATTATTTAACCTATTTCAGTGTTAAATAAATTAATGCGGTGACCGTGTAGGATAGGGCCTGCTCCTCTTAAGTTTGCGGGTTCGATTCCCAGGTGGGGCGCTGTACCCTTGAGCGAGGTACTTAACCCGAACTGCAAAAATCTGCAGCTGTCTAAATAGTTTGCCACGGATAAGAGCATCTGCTTAGGGCCACAGCGGTCTGAGCGTCGTTTAGGGCCAGACAGCCTCTTAGGCTCTACCTCAGGGTCCAGTGGCACACCTGACTGTCTGTTCAATTTGGGCTCAGTTATGGAGCAGATGGCCACAATACATCTGATTTTCTCTGCCTGAGTGGATCTTGTTAAGCAGCAAAGAAAAGAAAAAAAGGTAAATAAAAAATAATTAAAAGCGTTGGATAAAGTGTTTCGAGCCGCCGATGAGGTTAGCCAGAGCTTGTCCAGTTGACCCCAGGTCAGAGCCAGCTTGAGTTTCTTTGACCTTTTAAGGTATAAGATCACACATATGTGATTAGAATGGGCTGAACTGAACATTCTAATGCTGATGTAACAATCACTACTGGTAAGTGAAAGCAATGGAGTTCTAGAACACTGACTTAGAATTTTGAAAAAAAAACATTGCAAAAAACCTACTCTTCAAAGGGTAAAAAAGGGGCCCTGTGGTCCCAGCGCTTTAGCACGTCACGCCTCTGTCCAATCATTGACTGACGCAGACCTGCAACTTCATAAAAACGCAGATGACACCGTGATTCTGGCCAATTGCGCCGCTAGTTTATGGGCGTAATATGCGGTAATAATCGATAACGTTTACTTCCCGACGCCTGTCGAGACAACGGCTCTATATCAAGCGTTAAAGCTCTGAACCGCAAGCCCCAAACAAACCTACGGAAGCCCCACAGAATGCAGCTCGCCACAGCATCCCCTGCCTCTCCAACGCCGTACAAATGTGTCACTAATACAATGAGAACAGAACCGCTAAATGTGGCTAACTCATTTCCATCCGAACTGCAAAGTAAACAAAGTTTTGTCACCGGCTTGATGGAAACTCTAATTTGAACTCTGACCTTGACGTGTACAGACTTCTACCGCTCAATGCCCTACACTCCTAAAACTGGCCACTCTAAACTCCAGCTCCATCATTCCTGCCACCCTCGGTGGATGTTCTCAAACCCTTCAGATGTGTTGTCATTAAAGTATAGACTACTCCCTTTAGTGATTCTACGTAGATTACACTGTGAGTTTGGCGGTTGGTGATGTTTTAGAAATGAGACTAACAAAAAAAAAAGTCATAGCTCTTGCTTCAAATCTGCACTGAAGAGATAGAGGCAAGGTGCATTGCAGTTAGATTGAACCCATGTCATTGGGCGCCTTCCTCGAGCCTTTTGCCTGTAATCAACCAGCATTTGTTCTTATCTTTGACTTCACTCGTAACCTGTTTGTCGAGTTAGTTCTTGTGATCGCTAAACTTGCCAAACTGTGAGGAAAAACATTTGTTTTTGTTTTTAATTGTCGGTCAAAGTTACGGACAAATGTCGAATACAGGCCTTTGGTAGTTAGGTCACCAAGCAGGGCTCTACAATGGTAAGATTAATTTTTATCCAAAAAGGCCACTGAATTCCCCTAATGTAGATCCTTAACTGCGCTCAAAACACTTTTGAGTGACATTCCGTGTGTAAGCATAGCTTACATGCGCATGATTCATGACATAAGCAATTACAACCATTCAGACAGCAGCTGTTTAAGATGGCTGACCTCACGTCAAAGTCCAGACTGCTGTTTTGCAAGCTGAAATGAGCTTTTGCAAATGCTTACTTCAGCCATTTTTGAACATCGCCCTGGCTGTTATTCAGCCACCGTATACAGACATGTTTGCTTTACATTAACACACAATAAAAAAACTTTGATTGGTATAGCAGTCAAGGCAAACTGTATTTAGGTTTCTGGAAACGTGGGAGAAAACCCAAATCTGCAGCTGCCCGTTAATTCAAGAGGGAGCCAAACTAACTTTTTTCACCCGGATGTCCTTTGATTTTAAATTACAGGGAAGCATGCAACAGCAGTCCTGGAATGCTACCGAGTTTTGCTGTTCCAGCTAAAACAGAATTTGCATAACGGTCATTCGAGTCCATTTTATCTGAGAATTTGGCAATCAGATCTGGCAGTTCAGCGCTTCATACTTTTACCAAGCTCACCTGATATTTATCTGTTTTCGCAGCGCGCCTGCAGTCGTCTCTGTGCTTCTGTTTGCATAGCTCAGTTTGATGCTCATTAGAGCAGTTTTGTTCTTGTTCGTATAACTTGAACAGGGTAGCTCAGGTTGTCAATCAAATCTGCACTTCCTGTCGCTCTTGGGATTATCCTCTAACCCTCTAGGGAATTACTGCACTTCGATACCTGATCTTTGTACTTGTGTTTGCTTTGTGAGTCTCTCTGGATGAGAGAATATGCTGGAGCCGGTGGGCAACACCCTGCGGGGCTGCATGCTATGGTTGGCACTAGCACTGTCTGGATTTAATACCAGACTGTGGGGCCCATCCATGCACTAGAACAGTGTCTTAACAGATACCAGACTGTGGGGCCCATCCATGCACTAGAACAGTGTCTTAACAGATACCAGACTGTGGGGCCCATCCATGCACTAGAACAGTGTCTGAACAGATACCAGACTGTGGGGCCCATCCATGCACTAGAACAGTGTCTGAACAGATACCAGACTGTGGGGCCTATCCATGCACTAGAACAGTGTCTGAACAGATACCAGACTGTGGGGCCTATCCATGCACTAGAACAGTGTCTTAACAGATACCAGACTGTGGGGCCCATCCATGCACTAGAACAGTGTCTGAACAGATACCAGACTGTGGGGCCCATCCATGCACTAGAACAGTGTCTGAACAGATACCAGACTGTGGGGCCCATCCATGCACTAGAACAGTGTCTTAACAGATACCAGACTGTGGGGCCCATCCATGCACTAGAACAGTGTCTTAACAGATACCAGACTGTGGGGCCCATCCATGCACTAGAACAGTATCTGAACAGATACCAGACTGTGGGGCCCATCCATGCATTAGAACAGTGTCTGAACAGATACCAGACTGTGGGGCCCATCCATGCACTAGAACAGTGTCTGAACAGATACCAGACTGTGGGGCCTATCCATGCACTAGAACAGTGTCTGAACAGATACCAGACTGTGGGGCCCATCCATGCATCCAGCAGCCTCCATACCAGCATTATTGAAATGTTTGTGTTAGCTGGAAGCGTATATTGTACCCTCTATACACATTGGGGGCAAAGACCTCAAATTGGTGCCTTTCTGTTGTATACACAAGTAAATAGAAGGCCCCGCGCACCAAAACATGCCTTACTTAGCGAAGATCACAGACGTTCCCGCATCAAAGCTTTCTTTTCAGTGTAACGAAAAAGACAAAGGAAGGCCTTTTTGTAGAACAACAATCAATTAAATGGCAATTAAAGACAATTAAGTGTTTCAATTTACAAATCAATTTACAGCCTAGTTCTAAACAGTATGCCATTCATTTAAAGAGACATAATACAAAGCAAACATTTCAAGTAAGACATCTTAAGCATGGCATCTTTTGGTGTGCGGGGCCTTATTTTTTCCTTGGTTTACTTGTTTATTCTGTGATTATGCACTCAATCAAGTCTGAGCACAGTATTTTTGACGAATTTTTATATTTACTCATAATAGAAAACATGAATCAACAACAGGATTCTAATACTTGCTGTCGCCCAGTTGTGATACCAGAAGGAAGTGGGGTGCGGAACAGAGGAGGAGAGGAGAGGTGTGGAGAAAGAGTAGAGAAGAGGAGAGCGCAGAAGGGAGGAGGTAAAGTGCAGCGGAGAGAGGAAGATGTATTGCATCGTGTTCCTCGGCACTGATTCACAGCCTCGCTCGCAACTAGATCGTCAATATATAAAAATAACGGCCAGATCACCTCTGACTCCGGAAAACCAGTGTATCACCCTGATCTGGGAACAGTGATTGCATTATCTTTTATCTTGAGGAATCAATTTAATCATCAGCATTTGGCTGGCAGCATAGCATCACAATCCTGGAACAACCTCTCCACAGAAAAGTTCTCCCTAACTTTGCATTGCATCCAAATTACTGGAGCCCTGCATGTATGCTCCATCTTGGCTCTTTTCAGTGCCAACGCTAATGGTAATCTATTACAGGAGCCCTACATGCACTCCATCTTGGCTCCTTTCAGTGCTAATGCTAGAGATAATGCTCCAGATCTACAGCTGAATCAATGTGGCGCATTGCTTATGACTTCAGCACAAGCCTAATAGAGATTGTACAACATTGTAAAAGATTGTAAGACGTTACAAAAGACGTCTGGTGTACAGCCATAAATTCATACTTATGTCATGTCAACTTCTAATTGTAGCTGCCTACTGCATGTGTGTGCGCATGTGTGTGTGTGTGAGTGTGTGTGAGTGTGAGTGCACGAGTGCACATGTGAGTGTGTGTGCATAATACTGCTGTTGCTCAGCACAGGTCTTTGTTCAGGCTAATTACCTGATAAAATAGCTGCATCATTAGTTAATTTAGGCCTCAAAGCAGAGTCCAGCCGGGTTCATTCATCAAGAATGGCTGCGTCAGTGGTTCCTAAAATTCCCAAGCTTGTGACCCACTTATTTTTTTTAAATATTTAAAAAAAAAATGTTTTTTCAAATTCTAAATAATACATCTACATTACACTCTATCAAGTTCAGAAGAATGATGGCTGCATGGTAAATTATCTCGCGAGCTGCAACCCACATGGATTCTTCTCACCACACAAGGGTGGTTCCTGACCCACAGTTCGGGAACCACTGGCGTAAAACATGACGTTATTTAGAAAACCTTTTCTGCGGAATAATTATCTTACAGATACTGGGACAACGAGAGAGCATCGTGCAAATGTTTCATTTTTGGGAACTTTAACTTCTGATTGTGGTACATTAACTTTAACCCACTGGGCAATTTTATCACATGTATTAAGGAGTAGTAATCAATGCTCACAGGTAAACACCCCCCACCCCCCCTTCCTCTGCCAATACACAAGTAGACCCCACAGTGCACTATTTAGATTATCCCATGCAGAGGGAAATCGAGTACACACAGGAAAATGATCCCTGTTAAATGTGGTACAGCACATTGTATTTGGTGCATTTCATCTATTTTAAACTCTGGTAGGGTTGAATTAACTCTGCAGCTGCCAGTGTTTTCGAGTGGCTCCTGTAACCCCCGGCGACGGGCGGTTTCAGGGTTTGAGGGTGGTGGTCGACTGGCTACTGACGGCGTCGCCTCGTTTGCAACTGCTTGTTTTGTCAACAGCGCCATGTGCTGTGACAGTGGGGTCTGCCAAGTCAGTGTGGGAGAGTGGTAAACATGACCGTCTGAGCAATCCGCTACCACCACCAGTCCACCACCACCAGCACCGCCAAGAAAACGCATCACAAACCCATCCATCGCTCAATGCTTTTTGGCCCGTCCGGGCACCCGTAGAAGGACTGGAGCATTTTTTTTTACTTGAGCCCAGTTCCAGAATGTTGCGAACTTTGAACCGGCCTGCGCTCACCTCGTTTATAAATCCTAGCTGGTTTCCCAATTCAGGTTCTATAGAGTGTGCGGTTTTTCAAAATGGCTATTTCCTGTGTTCTATAATAAAGTGTAAATATTTTTAACATGGCTGCCAGCGTATACTGTAGGCGAGTCTTTGTTTGGGGACTGCTCCTCCCGGCTCCGCGTTAAGACGTTATGCTCGTTTATTTTTTTGTCCGTATAAAAACCGAGGGTGCGAACTTCTGCCATGCCATGCACCTACCCTGCATACTCCGAGCTGGAAAACTCTGGAGATCTGGACATCCTGTTATCCATCAATCTAATCGCCTGTTAACAAGGTGTTTTTACAAGCCTGCGCCCCCCGCGAAGCAGCGCGTCACAGCACGTTAGCTTCCCGGACACCCTGGGTCTTTTTACAGCGGCGGGCGGGCCCACGGCAGACATGCAGCCCGTCGGCCCGCATCACCGCTACGCCCCGGGTTTGTGCCCACGTCTCCGCGCTTTGAACAGGCATAAAATAAACCGTTGCGTTGGCGCTCAGACCGGGAGAGTCTTTATATTCCCTTCAGGGCCATTTTCGTCCACAGATGGGCCTGTACAGTTGAACTACGAGGGCACTACAAATATGATGTGATGGCAAAGGGATACGTATATAAAAATGAGAGCGAATTATGAGCAAGTTCGGAAGTAATAAAGTCTAGACCATTCACTGTATGAAATTACGCTGAGAAGGTGCGCTACTGAAAACTGCAGGGTAATGTTCGGCCTTTCTGTGTCAGTTGGGGTTTGCAGTCGTCTGTTTCCCACAGGTCACCCCTGACTCAGTTAGCCGGTGAGCTGTGCACACCAACGCCGGGTCACTCACTCCCCGGTGAAACCTTTCATACAGGGATGAGAATGCTCTTCAGCTGTCCGTTATAAGCCTATGGATTTGGCTGAAGTATCAGATGACATAAACAATTGGGGCTGATTGGCATGAAACCCTAAAAGGAATATGCACATGGCTGCCTCTGCCCCTCCCCCACAGTATAGCATAATGGTTAGGGAACTTGACTTGTATCTGCTGGTTGCCAGTTCGATTCCCAAGTGGGGCACTGTCGTTGTACCCTTGTGAAAAATCTGAGCTCTGGATGAGGGCATCTGCCAAGTGAGTAACATATGAATGTAGGAAGGAAAAGAAAGAAAAAAGAAGGACGTGAAAGGTTGAAGGGGGAGCATGTCAGTAACAGCTGACGTTCCCGTTAGAGGGAGAAACCGGTTTAACAGTTTCAGTGTTCAGGGGGCCGTCAGTACGACTACCTCCTAAAATTTCTCATTTAAACTCCAATTAAAAAATGAAAATTGAATATCATGGAATATGGGGCAACGAATGTCGTCTATAATCTATGCAGTCTCTACAAATTAACAGAGGGATGTGCCCCTCTGGTCCTCCTGAGCCCCCAAGAACCCCCCAAGACCTGCAGGTTATCGTTCCACTTCAGTCCCATAATTACCTTAATTGGGGTCTCCGTCGGTTCAACAGATGCACCTGGAGTTTCGGCCGTACTTTAGTTGCTAATTGAACGGCGCGTTAACTCCAAGGTCGCATTCGCGCGGTAAAATCTGCGGCTGTCTTTGGATGGAGACGATAACGACGCCGAGGTGTTCTCGCTTTCTTTCTTTCTTTTTGTTCCACGCAGGAGCTTGTTTACAAAATGTTACCGTTAATTTCAAACGCGGTGACCCTTGCACTTTATGCCATTATTTAAATGCAGAAGTCGAGGGACCATTCAAAGGAATCATAGTCAAAGTTTTACTGCTAATCTCAGCAGCATCCCTCTCCTTTGTGAAATTACCCCAATCCCATGCTTCGTATTCTGATTACGGACACACATGATTACAGACACACATGATTACGGACACACATTATTACGGAAACACATGATTACGGACACACATTATTACGGACACACGTGATTACGGACACACATGATTACGGACACACATGATTACGGACACACATGATTATAGACACACATGATTACAGACACACATGATTACAGACACACATGATTACGGACACACATTATTACGGACACACATGATTACAGATTACATGTACATATTCATACACCAGAAATGTATATGTTTTTAACGTTTTTTTCCCCTGGTCTCACAAACCAAAAACCATGAAGGCTTTAGTGAAACACTATACAGTACTGGCCCACATGCTGTGTAGGCCCTGTCAAACAACTGAACTCATGTACTACATGGTGTACTTGACAACCCACAGGCTGCAGGTTCGATTCCTAGGTAGGACACTGCCGTTGTACCCTTAAGAACTTGTACCCTTGAGTAGTTGACCAGAATAGCTTCAGTAAATATCCAGCTGTACATAAATGGACACTTTGTGGAAACATTGTGTCAGTCACTCTGGATAAGAGCATCTGCTAATCGCCAGTAATTTAATTACTAGCTCAGACTGTTAGATACAATCCTCCAGATAACTTTTTTGATTTGAAACGCGTCACAGTCATTTTCATAAAGGTATGCATAATGATGACTTCACTTCCTGGTGATAGTTTTCCCCAGCTGCCATTGATTTTCCGGTTTGCTCGTAAATCCCGACCGGTTTGCTCCTCCTAATGACACACATACAGTGAAATGAGGGAGTTAATTTGATTGGCACCCAGGGTTACGGTTGCCGTGGAGTCGTCGTGTAGCTTTTTTGGATTGTTGCGCCTGTTCTGCAGACACGGCCGGCTGCACCCCCCCCCAGCCAGCATGTTGCCATGGCACTATGACGGGAACAAAACGTTTTTTTCTGTCGCACAGTTCGCCTTCACTTCTTTATGATCCCATTTGCTTCAGCCAGACTAGCAACGGTAGTACACTACAAAATGGCCCTGTCAGTCATGACAAGGTATCCAACAGTATAAATTGGATGTATATATCATTCTATCATGTATATTGGGGTGGACGATAATGCACAGAATGTCCGGGTGAATTCTCTCTCTGTTAAATATGAGCCGGAGTATGAGAGTATGACATTGTGCAGAAACCAGTAGGTTATAGGTTTTTCTGGAGCAAAGCTGGTCAGTTCCATTCCTGGAAGGCCAGTGTGTATACAGGTTTTTGTTTCCACCAATTACCCTGTGGCTCAATTAGCTCATTAGCTATATACAAGGAGACCTTGTGATGCAGTCACTACTGTAGATTGACTGACTATCACCCTGTATATGAGTCACTGTCTGTAACCGTTTCTGCTTCCCCTGTGTGTGTCCTGTATACCCCTGTGTGTGTCCTGTGTGTGTCCTGTGTGTGCCCTGTGTGTGCCCTGTGTGTGCCCTGTGTGTGTCCTGTGTGTGCCCTGTATACCCCTGTGTGTGTCCTGTGTGTGCCCTGTGTGTGCCCTGTGTGTGTCCTGTGTGTGCCTTGTATACCCCTGTGTGTGCCCTGTGTGTGTCCTGTGTGTGCCCTGTGTGTGCCCTGTGTGTGTCCTGTGTGTGTCCTGTGTGTGTCCTGTATACCCCTGTGTGTGCCCTGTATATACCCCTGTGTGTGCCCTGTATATACCCCTGTGTGTGCCTTGTATACCCCTGTGTGTGTCCTGTGTGTGTCCTGTGTGTGCCCTGTGTGGGTCCTGTGTGTGTCCTGTATACCCCTGTGTGTGCCCTGTATATACCCCTGTGTGTGCCCTGTATATACCCCTGTGTGTGCCCTGTATACCCCTGTGTGTGCCCTGTATACCCCTGTGTGTGTCCTGTGTGTGTCCTGTGTGTGCCCTGTGTGGGTCCTGTGTGTGCCCTGTATATACCCCTGTGTGTGCCTTGTATACCCCTGTGTGTGCCCTGTATACCCCTGTGTGCGCCCTGTAAACCCCTGTGTGTGCCCTGTATACCCCTGTGTGCGCCCTGTAAACCCCTGTGTGTGCCCTGTATACCCCTGTGTGCGCCCTGTAAACCCCTGTGTGTGCCCTGTAAACCCCTGTGTGTGCCCTGTGTGTGCCCTGTACTCATCTCTCTCTGGGACTGACACGCTGGGCTTGCTTGGCTCCTGCTGCCTCTTGGATTAGGAAACGGGCTGTCGGCACCTTTCCCACTAGGTGCTAAGTGGGATCTGCAGAGGTGGGAACATCTCCGTCCTCTCCCCCGTGCTCCGCCTCTCTCTTCTCAGGCTCCGTGACGAGAGTGCCGCCCAGCCAGATGGACTTTGGGTCCGGCCCTCTTTTCCCATCCGGAGGAAAGGGTTACAAAAATCAGGAAAAACACGCCATCTCTCTGACGATGGATTGCGCTCAGACTTAATTGTGACCCAAAACAAGCCTGCTAATAACAATCTGTACAACCTACACTGAATTTATAGGCGTATTCACCTTTTAAACAGATATTAAAACTTTATTACAAATTACTGTATTTTCCTACATATAGATATTATAGTTTTGAGATAGGGCACAATGAATTCCAAAGAATAACTCTTGCCTATGGTTTATCTCAGACTTTCAACTTTTTCAAATTTGTATAGGGCAGCTCAAAATCTCACAACATGTTTAAGATATTGATTCACAGACTTGCCCTTGAAGTGCTTGTTTTTGGAAACTTTTTTTGACGTGACGACCATGTAATTGTTTCCGGTAAACAAAATCGTTTAATTAATATTCAGCCTCGGAAGAGCAGCGAATTGACAGATCAATTTGAAGCAGCAACTGCAATACCTCATTTGTTGTTCAGGCAAAGTGCACCATGTATTCGGAGTAAAAAACGAATGAAATAGCCTGTACTATTAATCACATTCCGGAAACATCCAGTCACATTCACCCTGGTAAACTTATTTGAACTCACAGTATGTCCTGTAAGGGAAAGAAATATCTTTTTCTCTGTATATCTCAGAAAAAAGAACTTCTGCGCATATGAGAGTGAATCGAAAAGGCATTGTTTTGAATGCATTACCAGTGAATGGTATATTGAGTAAACTTGACATATACAGTTACCACTTGCAAATTTCACATTCATTTGCATTAATATTTAGCTGAAAGACCTTGGTCAGAGCATTATGGAATAAGCAATGACCAATGCCGTGTGTCTTATACAATCACATGATCAGACCACGTCCATAAAAGGCAATCGTGGGTGGGAAATGAAAGATCCTGATACGTAACCCTTTTACACCTGTGCCGTTGCTACTCTCGTTCTACTGCATGACTTAGCTGGGCGTTGTCCATTGCAGGTGTTCTGTAACATCATGTTAATGGGAGGCCACCCTGTTGAGCGCTAGCCCTGACCTCTGACCTCTGAACCCAACGGAGAACTCTCTATTGCCGCGGCGTGTGCTGCCATTGATTTATTCCCTTTTTGTGAAGGATAAAGATAAGACTACAACAGCTACTAAATACACAACATTAGCAAATTTATGCATTGCCACATTCTAATAAGGAAAATTAATTAAAATCCATCAAGCGCAATTTCCAGTGGCCATGTTGACGAGCCTCTTTTGATTCTCGTCCTTCTAATTTATTGCTGTTATTATCACTCTGTCAGGTCGCTCTCTATCTGAAAAGTATTTTACAGGGAGAGGTGCAATCCAAGTCTAATGCAGTCAATAGTAATAATCATACAACAGCTCAATTAGGGTGGTGTTCCCCAGCAAGAAACGGAGAATGTGTAGTACTTGAAGTGGGTTTCATAATGCTGTTATCAGCTCCAAATAATAGCTATAACCCTTCACCTTCACCTATAAGCATATACAGTGGCCTCCATAACGTTTGGAAAAAGTACTTTTTTTCTTCTTGGTTTGGCTCTGTACTCCACAGAGTTTTAATCAAACAATTCACATGTGCATTTTTTCAGCTTTTATGAAAGGGTATTTTTATAAATTTTGTTTTCATGATTGTAAACCCCCCCCCATACCAGGGAACCATAACGTTTGGGACAAATGGCTTATCAAGGCTTATTCTGATTTCTGATTAGTCAAGTGTGTCATATTATTCTATTATGAAACATTTATATGCTGATGAGAGTGGTCTCTTTCAGGATGACAATGCCCCCATCCACAGGGCACGAGGGGTCACTGAATAGTGTGATGAGTATGAAAATGATGTGAATCATATGCTATGGCCTTCGCAGTCACCAGATCCCAACCCAATTGAACACCTATGGGACAGATTTTGGACCGACATGTTAGACAGCGCTCTCCACCACCATCATCAAAACACCAAATGAGGGAATATCTTATATAGTATAGTATCAGTATAGTTCCAGAGACTAGAATCTATACTACACCAGAAGTAGAATCTATGCCAAGGCACATTGAAGCTGTTCTGGTGGCTCGTGGTGGCTCAACCCTTTACTAAGACACTTTGTCGGTTTTTCCTTTAATTTGTCACCCGTTTGTGTATGTATATATACAAACCTCAATTCCAACACATAAAAGCAGAAAGCAGTGATTTGTAAATTATCTTTTACATATATTTTATTGAAAACAGTACAGAGAAATTATATTTAATGTTTTACCATATCAACTTTATTGATTTTTGTAAATATATGCTAATTCTGAATTTGATGCCTGCAACACGTTCCAAAAAAGTTGGAACAGGGGCAAAAAAAAAGACTGGGAATTAAAAAAAATAAAATAAAATAACACCTGTTTGGAACATTACACAGGTAAACGGGTGATGCTATCATGACTGGGTATAAAATTATATATAAAGACTCTTAATGTCATATTTTCAGGTACTCTGATCTATATGGGAATTGGGGGGTGGGACTAAATTAAGATGTAAATTACACGCGAATAGTATGGAACACATGGTTGGCTAAATGGCTGTAAGTCATCAAGGGTCTGAGGTATCAAACAAGCCTTAAACCATCACTCTGCAACCAGATATGCAGTAGATGGATCACTTTAAGGGTTGTTTCTCCTGACTCATTTTCCCATTGAACTTTATGGAGAAAAAAATCAGCAGAAACAACCTATAAAGTGATCCATCCATATCTACTGCATATCTGGTTGCAGAGTGATGGTTTAAGGCTTGTTTGATACTAAGTTCTAATGCAGCAGAACTAGAACATAGTGACTAGGTTTTAATGCAGAGGGACTAGCACACAGTAACTAGGTTCTAATGCAGAGGGACTCGAACACTGTGACCGGGAACTAATGCAGAGGAACTAGAACACAGTGACTGGGAACTAATGCAGAGGGACTAGAACACAGTGACTGGGTTTTAATGCAGATGGACTAGAACACAGCAACTGGGTTCTAATGCAGAGGGACTAAAACACAGTGATCATGCTCTAATGCAGAGGGACTAGAACACAGTAACTAGGTTCTAATGCAGAGGGACTAGAACACAGTGACTGGGCTCTAATGCAGAGGGACTAGAAGACAGCAGCTGGGTTCTAATGCAGATGGACTAAAACACAGTGATCACACTCTAATGCAGAGGGACTAGAACACAGTGACTGTGATGTAAAAGAGTTACTTCTATCACCATGGTGATAACCCTCTGCTGTGGATGTAGTGACTTTACCAGAGCTCCAGTTTCAGTTTGGCAGAGTACATTATGATGGAACAATTTGATTACTGAGCCTTCTGTGTAGACTGTGAGAGAGCACTTAAGCACAGATCTGCCAGATCTGCAGCACTGGAACACCGCAACTCTTTCTCCAGCAACCGCGGTAAAACTTCACGCGACCCGGTCTGGAGCCTTAAAACAATTATCCATTTTGGATCATGTGTTCCCCGTATCTTATTTTATTGGGATAACACTCCCTTGTAATCTGAGCCGTGCATCTGGACAAACAGCAGCTCCAGTGTCATAATACGGTGTAATGCCAGCTAAGGCCTGGGTCATTAGCCAGACGGGCCCTTGCCAGCTGGATTATCCTTATCTGATAGGTCAATGATCCTAATCCTGCTCTACAACCCTGACACAGCCCTCAGTGGCTGGCACTAGCCCACACACACACACACACAGACACACACACTCACACTCACACACGCACACATACGCGCACACACACGCGCACACACACGCGCACACAAACACACACCAGGCAATAGTTACAAAGATCAGAGCATTACACCCATAGGAAATTCCATCTTTGCTCAACAAAAGCCCTCTTCTTGTCTAATCCCCTCAGGTCTCTCTGAAAGAGAAAGTAAGACTTTCTTACATAGGTGTATATGGAAAATAGTTTGCACAGTTCCTGATAAACAATTTATACCTCATGGCTAGCCAAGTAAGGTAAAACCAGGGTGAGCAATATCACAACTGTACCAGGTCTTAGTGTTATCACAACATTATCACAACTGTACCAAGTCTTAGTGTTATCACAACATTATCACAACTGTACCAAGTCTTAGTGTTATCACAACATTATCACAACTGTACCAAGTCTTAGTGTTATCACAACATTATCACAACTGTACCAAGTCTTAGTGTTATCACAACATTATCACAACTGTACCAAGTCTTAGTGTTATCACAACATTATCACAACTGCACCAAGTATTAGTGTTATCACAACATTATCACAACTGTACCAAGTCTTAGTGTTATCACAACAGTATCACAACTATACCAAGTCTTAGTGTTATCACAACATTATCACAACTGTAACAAGTGGTATCACAACAGTATCACAACTGTGACAATGCTGAGGCATCACACTGCTTTTACAAGAGTATTAAGTATCAAAGTACAGAGAGTATCACAATTGTACTAAGTTACAACTGTATCACAATTGCTGAATCACACACCATCTCCACTGTACCAATGCTCACTACGTGTTTGTAACTGCAATCCCTTAGCTATCGGAACACAATGCATATCTATGTGAAATTTCAGAGCTATCGGAGTGATATCACAACTGTACTAAATCTCAGTGTTCCTCACTGAGGAAATCAGTCTCTCTTCATACAACAACTCAAAGGCAGTCATTCCATAGCAAGGCAAAAGCCTGTTGCAGAGAGAGATGTTATTTTCCTATTTAATTTAGTCAGAAATGGGCCAGGAGTCCCCAGAGAACTGGGTTTTGTGAAAAAGTTCAAAGTGAGGAGTCAGACTATATTTGAGCTGGCCTTCTTTGACTACCACACACTAAGCGAAGACATCATTGGAAGACTAGTCTATGAGCTCCCACAGTAAAACACTGATAGGTTCAAGTCATGAGTGATAACTCAACCCATTTTTAGGTTAAAGAAGCTCTCATCACAATAGTGTGGTCCCACATTTGACTCTAAAACTGTGTGATGTAGTACCTGTGATACAAAACACAGAAAATGCTCTGTCTTACACACACAAATAAGCAACTTTAACGTTGTGTAGTAAACACAGTATAGAGTCCATTCCAATGACTGAAATGTCCTGTATTCAATCAGGAAACACCTGTGTAACCACCTCTTGTGTAAGCGACCTACCGGATTATTAATCGGCCTTGTTTAAATGTTTCAGTTTCTAATGGAGATGGATAGCCTGGCAAAGTAGCCTATGGCAACAGTGCCCCCATATTTGCCGACGACTTCCTCTGCAGTATGCGATTGATTTTTTTGCATTCACCAAAAAATGGAACAAAGCAGTGTGTTCAATAAACTAATTTTTGCACATTCACATTTGAAATTGTGTCAGCTGTCATGCTTATTTTCATTTTTATCGGTTTATCCGACCTCTCATGTAGCCACCTGTCCTCTGGTCCCATTGATGGGAATTATGCGGGACTTGGAAGAATATAAAACTATTCACTAAGTAGGCTACCGGGGACACAAATAAAAAGTGCACAATACCCCTTCTTGTTTTTGTAAGAATCATTTTAAAAGACTAAATATTTATGCAGCAGGACAATTCCTTGTGTCCGCACACTTAAGGAGTGCGAATATCGCAGCCACTCATCAAGGTCTAATCATTACTTCAAAATCACAGTATCACAGACAATTGGTGATTGATGTTGTAAAATTATCATGTCTAGGGTGTATGTTTTATTTTTTCTGCATTAAGCTCTATATAGAAAACTGTCCTCAAAATGGACCATCAATTTTTTTATTCACTGTACAGCAGCCAGTTTCCGATTTGTATTGTTAATCGCAGTGTGTATAAAAATTCCCTCCGTGGTTAAAATGTGCGACGAGAGTGTTTCACACTACTGCAGGAAAAAAAGACTCGGGCCTCAATTTCACGGCAGTTTTATTCACATCAGCTGTAACAAGGTGTTGGATCTCTCTAACAAAACGCCATCAATACCGTAAACAAAAGCGCGTGTAGTCCATCTATTATTCATTCTTCCTCTTGCCCACTGCCTGTGAATGCACTCAAAGTGAAGACGCAAGCAGAAAATATCAGAGCGAATTATCTTTGATATCGAGGGCGTGCCAAGTACTGGCGTTAAAACAATACAAAACAAAACACGTTCCATCATCGCGTTTGTTCCTTACCCTCTATTTCCTGGCCTTCTCGCGGTTGCGACTTTCCTAAGAGCGCTTTGGTAATTAAGATTAATCACACAGATTATGTGCAAATCCAGCATGTCGCACCTGGCTGTGTGAAACCAGGGGGACATTCCTTGTGCCTGACCTGGCCCGGTCTCCGACCCCCAGGGCCTGATCTATCATGATAAGACATGTTTACCATGTGCTGTATACGTATGTAACAGCCCTAACCAACTAACCTGGGCCACCAGTCATCTCCAATGTTTTGATCACATTTTCCATGTGTGAGCTTTAAAAGTGCGTGTGTGTGTGTGCGTGTGTGCGTGCGTGCGCGTGTGTGTGCGTGTGCGTGCGTGCACGTGTGTATGCGTGCGTACGTGCGTGCGTGCGTGTGTGTTTGTGTATTTGTGTTTGTGTATTTGTGTGTGTTTGTGTGTGTGTGCATGCGTGCGCACGCATATTTGTGTACAAATTTATGTGATTGAATTTAGGATTTAACCCATGGAAGTGAACATGTGCAGTAATACGTACATAATATCGATAATGTAACTTTTTGTTCATTTAGCTGTAGTATTTTAACCTATTGCATATCTAGGGACGGGTGTTGGAAACTAATCTTGGCTATAAACAGTTTAATACAATATAATAATGTCACTGCACAGAGTAGCAATGTCAAATTGTATTTTTTCCCCCAATGCAATGCACAAATTAATATTGAATTACGTTACACTTTGTGGACGGTAAATAAAATCAAGTAAAACTAAAATGAAAGTATATATATACATATATATATTTTTTGTACTCTACAATATTTTACACTACAATGTGATATATATCCAAGTACAAAACAGCTTGCTGAGATATGGTGGCAGTTTTCCTGAATTTTTTAAATCATATCCAGTGTAACTGATACAATAGCTCACACACACACACACACACACACACACACACACACACACACACACAGGTCTCATTCACAGCGCCTTTTCTCTGTCGGTCAGTTACAACGCGAGTATCCATTTACCCTGACTGGGTGCTCTGCAGGTAGACCTGTGTATTGTAAACACTCCAGAAAACAGTATTCCCTTTCTCGTTAGGTGGTCCGCAAAACGAACTGATTACACAAACACTTTCACCCACCTGCTCACGCTAAATTAATTACACAAACTGAGTGGATGAGTGGGTTCTAATTGGGGAACAACCAATCAGCATCTGGGCTGTCATTTGTAATTTAGATTAGACCTTTCAAAAAGACGACAGCCGTGGCGAGGTTCCAGTGACTGCGTGCATGGATGCGGTTTTAGGAGGGTAAAGCAGACAAATTCAGGGTCAGCTCGCCTGCTGTTGAACCCAACCCCAAAGGTTTGCAAGCAAGGAGACTGAATCAACGATTCAGATATGAAAAATGTGCAATGTTTCCTGGTGAGTTATGAATCGCAAGGGAGCGGTCGCACACACTCAAGCCTGAATTAATTTACATGAAGCTGTCAAAGAATTTTCATTTGGGAAAAAAACTTGCAGAAGTCCTGATCTATCTTTTTGGTACCTGCAGTGGTTACTTTTACAGAACTGCACATGACAAACAAAACCAGACAAGCATAGAAACACAACAGGAGCTTTTTAATTTCCAGTTTTTGCAAACACCATGTACAACTCCCCAAACAGGAGTTCAAACAGGGTCAGGGGTCAGGGTTTGGGGTGGGTGCGACGGTACAGGGGAACCACCAGCTGGAAAGCAACTGGAGGAAAAACAGAGCGCATGAGGTCAATTTTAAAACGGACAATGCTGTAATCTTAAAGGTCAGCTCATTTGTACGATAGCAAGCACCTACAGAGGCATTAACTGAGACCTATATACAGTGCCCACCAGAATTATTGGCAACCTCAATTAAATTGAGCAAAACACGCAGGATTATATTTAGTTTATTGTTTTCAAATGTCTTTTTGAAAATTACAGTTTACAATTGATCAGAGGAAATACAAATCTTTACGAGCAAAACATTTTTTATTTTGAAGAAGATGTCACAATTATTGGCATCTTTGTATTTCATACCTTCCCTGTGCCAAGATAACAGCATCGAGTCTTCTCCTGTAATGTTTGATGAGCTTGGAGAACACATAGCAAATAATTTTTAGACAGAATACAGAATCTCTTCAGATCCCGAGTTTTTGGTTCTCGCTTGTGGACTCTCCTCTTCAGCTCACCCCACAGGTGTTCAGTGGGGTTCAGGTCAGGACTGGGAGGGCCATTACAAAACTTTGATTCTGTGGTCAGTGAATACATTTGTATAGATTTTGAGGTATACTTTGGATCATTGTCCTGCTGGAAGATCCAACCACGACGCACTTTTAGCCTTCTGGCAGCCCGATTTTTTTTTCTAAAATTTCCTGGGCCCAGTCATTCAAAACTTTTAATCCCTATTTGATTGGATCAGATTTTGATTTTGATTACAATTCCATTATGATTCTAAGCAAGTGTTATGTACTTGGAAGATATAATTAATCATTATATCCTTAATAAATGGCTTTGAATTGCTATACTGTCCGTCTTCCTTAAGTTGTTCTTCATATCCAAAAGGTGGAGATAGGCAGGATTAAAGCACTGATATTCAGGATCTGGTCAGTTGTTCTTCATATCCAAAAGGTGGAGATAGGCAGGATTAAAGCACTGATATTCAGGATCTGGTCAGTTGTTCTTCATATCCAAAAGGTGGAGATAGGCAGGATTAAAGCACTGATATACAGGATCTGGTCAGTTGTTCTTCATATCCAAAAGGTGGAGATAGGCAGGATTAAAGCACTGATATTCAGGATCTGGTCAGTTGTTCTTCATATCCAAAAGGTGGAGATAGGCAGGATTAAAGCACTGATATTCAGGATCTGGTCTGTTGTTATTCATATTCAAAAGGTGGAGATAGGCAGGATTAAAGCACTGATATTCAGGATCTGGTCAGTTGTTCTTCATATCCAAAAGGTGGAGATAGGCAGGATTAAAGCACTGATATTCAGGATCTGGTCATCTTGAAAAATCTGAATCTGGATTAGTGTGATTCTATCCTGAATTGCTTTGAAATACCAGGACAAAATTTGGCTGAGTTGTGTGATCCTGGATCACGAAATATGGGATTTCTAAATCTGAACTGATCGGATAGGGATTGAAAGTTTTTAACTACTGGGCCCTGGTATTTGATGCTGCCCATGATGCCATGTATCCTAACAAGGTTCCAGGGTCTTTGGATCAACAACAGCCCCACAGCATCACAGATTCATACAACTTCACAGTGGATATACTACTATTTGCATATATAACTCTGCTCTTATTTATCCACCCACCTTTGGTATTTTTTATAAAAAAAAAGCATTTTTTGTGTCTCTTCTGTCTAGCACTCAGTTTCAATCTAAAATCTCGGGTAACAATGAACAAACACAGGGCATTTGTGTGTGTGGTATGATGGGTTTTTTTTTTTTTTTATTTTTTGCGCTAGAATTCAGAATTTACGTTTCAGAATGCACTTATGTTTAGTAAAAAATAAAATTTATTATATCATAATTTTCATTTCAAATCACAAAAAACACTGTGTATATATGTTGTTGTTACATTTTTCATATAATCTATATATCTCATATATAGATTTTTTCTGACGAACAGATGATGCAGTCGGCCTAACGTTCGAGAGCTGCTCGGAGGAGATATTTTTACCTTTAGAAGCGTATATCGTACGCATATCAGTTGCACTGGACTCTGCGTTGCTAAACGGACCATTGGAATTGGCAGAAGTAGAAAAAAAAATCACTGCTTGTTTCTTTGATAACAACTTGTAAACAATCTTATTTTCCAGCGAACTAATTAAATGATGTTAAGAAACAATATTGACAATATTGAATGATACCCGTTTTCATTCTGAAAGGTTTGTTTTATGAAAATTAGGCTATACAAATTTTGTTAGGCAAATAATTCACATATTCTCCGTCCAAAATTAATCTTTATATCGAGGGTATGACATAATACCGTAGGTTATTTTGGGAAGTGACCTAGGCTATTTCTTTCATTTAACTTGAGAGCCAAGACTCGCAAAGGTATGCTACTAACGTTAGCTCTAGAATAAACTCTGCAAGATAGGCTACTGGGTTCCCACTGCTGAGATGCGGGGAGAAGCCTATCATAGACTGTTCCTTAAACTCCAGCTAACTTATCCGGCGAGGAGTTCAGACGGTAGCCTATTTTCTCTCGTTTCAGATCTGTAACGGCGCTGCGTTGCTCTGGGGGCAGGGATTGCGTTTTTTATGGTACCTACACTTAAAACAATGGATGAGTTGTGAACGCCGTGGCGGGCTCGCCTCGGGATATTCTAACAAGCGCTTTTTGACACGTTTAGGCAATCAGAGAAAAAAAACCTTAAGTTTTTTTATTTATTCCTGCTTGTATCCACATTGCTACATGCCACTGTGGCGGGTAGGTTTGATACATTTACCCGACAATTCTTAAATCTACCCGCATTTGGCGGGTGGCGGGTGCTAATTTCCCACTCTGGAGGTGGCGTCTAGTTGTATTTTTCGAGACTTCGAAAAAGATTCTCAAACTGATCTTTAGAGAAATTTTTGCTTCTCGAACCATCTTCCTCACTGTGCGTGGGGGCAAACAACACTTGTGTCCTCTTCCAGGCAGGCTCATCACAGCTCCAGTTGCTTTTAACTTCTTATTTATTGCCCTAATGGTGGAAATAGGTCGTTTCAGAGATTAAGCTATCTTTCTATAGCCTTTGTCTGATTTATGAAGGTCAACAAACTTTTGCCTCAAGTTGATGGATGACTAAGGTCTTTTGGCCTGTGTGTCATTTCGTATTTATACCCCAGTGAAACAGGACATCGAGAATGACCATATAATAGTTCCTATAGACTCAGGTGTGCTTTAAAATGTGTGAATATACTTCAATTGGGTATAGTTTGCAACTGTTTCCAGCGTTTGCCAATAATTGTGAAGTATTTTTTTTGGGGGGAAACTATACATTTTTTAAAAGTTTTCTTTGAAAAATTTTACCTAAGTTAAAGATTAGATGTTTCTCATTTTGAGTGTAAGGTCATGCTGTTAAAAATTACAACAATATTTTTATAGCCTTTTCTTCTCATATTTTTCAGGTTTGCCAATAATACTGGTGGGCACTGTATACATTCTTCATGATCAGACATGCTAATCTTCTGTTTGTAATGACGACTTTAATGTTGCAGAGCACTGTATAAACGATACTTCCTATGGTTACTTGCGGTCCTCTCTGGAGAGCACGTTGGGGTACATGGTTATCTCTGGAGAGTACGTTGGGGTACATGGTTATCTCTGGAGAGCACGTTGGGGTACATGGTTATCTCTGGAGAGGATGTTGGGTATGTGGTTATTTTTGAAGAGGATGTTGGGTATGTGGTTATTTTTGAAGAGGATGTTGAGTATGTGGTTATTTTTGAAGAGGATGTTGGGTATGTGGTTATTTTTGAAGAGGATGTTGGGTATGTGGTTATTTTTGAAGAGGATGTTGGGTATGTGGTTATTTTTGAAGAGGATGTTGGGTATGTGGTTACTTTCTGGCCAAAATGAGGTGGTTTGCGACTGCTGAGCCTTTGGCCTGCAGTACACCGTGCTGTTTGTACTCTGGTGCTACCCTCCATTCCACGCACTCACAATCACACACGTCCACTACAGATCCATTGATCGATAAAACCCCTTCTCAGACTGATGAGCCACTGTCCGGGCGGCCGGTGAACACCGACAGGAACTGGAGGCAGGGAGCTAGCAGGGGGCGACCCTGGGTAAGCGCGTGGAGACCGAACCCCAGTTGCGATGCCTGCATGTGGTCCAACGGTCTTTTGCCAATCGTGCATTATTGTGCAAATCATGCTAATTAACAATAAATTCAACAAAAGACGCTTTTGCATTTTAAGTGCTTAATTTTCTCTGCAGGAAGTTGTTTGAACTGCCGTCCAGATGAATTCGACCTCTCGGAGTGTGAATGGGATAACGAGGGGCCCGATTTGACCCGGGGGCGGGGGGAGGGGGGGGTTTACTCAGGATCTGAACATGCTCAGGCAAGGCTGAGACCAAATCTGAGATTATATATTGTCCATTGGACATTCAAATGCACAAGCTGTTCCTGACAGGAAGTGAAAGTTTATCTGAGGGCTGAAACTCTACTTGTATCTGTACAACAGTGGGATCAGTGGCTAAAATGCTGGGGACGAGTAGCGTTTCAGCCCTCAGATAGACCTTCACTTCCTGTTGATTCAAACTCCAGCAGAGCAGATATGACATTGTCCATTTTAAAATGGACAGATCAGCTCATTTGTACGAAAGCAAGCACCTACGAAGAGACAATAACTGAGAGCTTAATATGTTTTCTTCATGATCAAACATGCTGATCTGCTGTATGATCTCAACATGTCAAAGTGCCAGGATGGTATCATGTCTACATTCAGAGCAAGAACACCAGGATGGAGACGCGTCCCAGAATCACAACACTGTCCTTAAGAGCATTTCTGGAAAATGCAACAGAGGCAGAATAATTTCCTACGCCATGAAAAAAGATGAAGGGGGGGGGGGGTCAAGGAACCTTTTAACAGTGACATAGGCCCAAGAACACGGAGAGCCAAGTCAAAGCTAACGCTCCTGAAAGAAATAGGAAGGGGGCTGTCGCAGACAGCTACCCCGCGTGCGCCCAGTGACCACCGATGTGGGAGAACCCGCTCGCCGTCACCGCAGTGAGGCCAATTCGCGCAAGAACAATCTGGATCAAAAAGGGCCTGCCCCGATGCTGCACTGCTGCGGCTCTTTGTGCGATCGCTCTCTTTTCACACGAAATAACCTCGGGTGTCCGACCGGGACACCACTCTGCACCGATTTAAAAAAAAAAAAAATCCTACATCCTACATTCATTACCGTTAGCTTTCTAGCCCCCCCCCCCCGTCATGTGCTCACAGGAGGGAAAAGACGGATCATCGATCGATCACATCTCCAGTCAGCGCCGGGGTGGCCCCTGTTTTTTGGGCCTGCGTTTAAAGGGACACAGCAGGCGGCTCTTTGGTGTCAGATCCCAACAGGGTGAAATTACGCAGTGCCATGTGCACATGTGTGCAACGGTGTCGCGCCGCGTAAGGGAGGTGGCATCTGACCGCGCACAGCACATGCCTCTCATACAGATGTGCGTGCGTGTGTGCGTGCGTACATGTGTGAGGCTGGATCGCTGCTTCTGCTGTTCGGCTCTGGTGTATGACCGAGTTTGCCTGGGCTGGGTGTGAGGGTGGGGTTGCTATGGAAAGAGGGTTGATAAAGATGCGGAATATTTAAAGTGTGACACTTCGGGGGAATTCGCTCATATCAACTCACACACATACTCTCACACACACACAGAACTCGCAAGAGATCGCAAACCACAGCAGGGCAAAACTGCATTTCATCACAAATATTACGGGCTGCATATTTGAGCTTGAATTTGTGAATGAACACTATCGCTGCCTTCGAATGTTCACCTCCTCCCACTTCACCTGGACTCCATTTGTCCATTTAAAGAAACATTTATTTTAGAATTATTTCCACTTAAAAACAAGACCTTATCACGTCCACATTGGTACAGTGAAATTTGGCTACAAAGAAGTATAGAAAATAAAAACACTGTCAGGGACACTTTCACACCAGTAGCTGGTTGCTGTACAAGATGAACTGGTTCTCAGTAATGGACATTTCTCCAATTGTCACCTCCCTGCTATCTGGTATAGAACCCATGTGGAGAAGATTCTTCTACATCTGACCATAACAACAGAGAATAACATCACACATGCAGCCGTCTTACATTGTGTGTCTTATAAATCTTAAAGGGTTAGGATGAAACGGATCCTGTTAATATGGATTGCCACATGAAAGCTCTTAAGAAAACGCATCGCCGGGTTTCTGAGCTGATGATGTTAAAAATTGTACAGTGGGCTACGACCTGGTTTTGTATTGGGTGAACTTATACCTCAGGACACCTAGGCAGGCCTCATAAAACCATACCTTAGGGTCCATATGAATGGTGCACAGTAGACAGCTAGGTATGTTGTGTTGTGATGTAAGCACGTCCACAAGTTTTCATTATCTAAAACAGGTTGACTGTCTTCCAGGAGGAAGCCATCGAACAGCAAAACGGAAAAGACAGAAAACTAAGTACGCTTTGCAGTTACCTTCTAAGCAACACGTCCTCCACAGGCCCGAGTGGGTCATGACCTCCTCGTTCTTCTTGCTGGTCTCGTTCTCGTTGACCGATTTGATCTTGCACACGCCGCGCGAATACAACCAGTAGTCTGTGCCCACTGCGATGGTCATGAGACTGAAGGCGGCGAAGGCGCCGACAGTGGTCAATAACATCTGAACTCCGCGGTCAAAGAGACCCATATTTCCGCATTCCATGAAAGGGGGGCCCCCTTTCCTCTTGACGTAGAGGAAATAAATATTTGAAAATTGACGGGACCAAACCAAACTAAAAAAATGGGATATATTTGATTTAAAGGAGGGGGAGGGAGGACGTGGAAGGAACCGTATGGTTGCGATTGAGTGAGCAAAAAAAGAGAGAAAAATATGGAATGTGTAATAAATCCGGATGCGCTGAGAGGGAGGGAATGATTGTTCTCTGTTTATTTCCCTTCTTGATTAAATAAATGGTATTCCAAATGATACGAAAACTGGCTACTGGTCGCGGCTAATCTAAGCTATTGCTAGCAGAGCTGTACCGACAACTACAACTACAAAAAGCTGTTAATTCCAGGAGACTAGATAGGCCATTCAGTATTCACAACCATTGAAGTGCAATTTAAATAAAAGCAAAAACCTTGGTGAACCTCAACCCAAATGCACTCCAAATGGTCGAATGGCGTACGTAAATGGCAGAGTATTGGAACAAGGCATAAATTTGTCTGTTTAGTCGCAATATTAACAATTTAACACGCACATGAGCGGCAGGCTGTATGTTGATGTATACATATGTGCGGATAAGTACAGCTCTGTTTAAAGCGTTGAATTCACGTTAAATGGTCGCGAGGAGGGGGTGGGGTGAGGTTGGAATAATGGCAGGCTCATATGGACTACAATTTTACCCAGCACGTCAATATTTTTTAGGAAAGACGGTAGTAAACGAATTATATCACTTGTTTGTCTGCCTATACGTATACATTTATGTGGACAAATCCTTTAACCTGACAGATTTTGCCTAGGCATTTGTGAATCTTAAATGTGTCTGTCTATACTTCTAATTACGAGGGGGAAACGGGGAGAGAGCCAGGGACGGGAAATGAAGGGTAGGAATAAATCTATTAAAATAAACAAAATATATAAATCAACAGAAACAAGACCAGTTAAACGAACGAAAAAAATCCCACGGATTTACCATACACAAATAAATCAAATATTATGAGGCTAACATCAAATTAATTGAAGTAACGTAAGAATTAAAAAAAACACCCCCAATAAACAAATAAATAAACAAATAAAAAGACGGATAAATGAAGTCGGGAAAAAATAAATAATAAAAAAACAACCGCTAGTTTTCCTTTTTTCTAAAATTCTGATCTCCAGTTTCCATATGTAGCCCCTAGCTCGTGGAAGGTTTCCGACGAAAATGGGGATCTGCTGTCGAAAGAGATACCGTCGACGATCCGGGGAGAGCGGGGTGCATCCAGCAAGGCAAGCCGACCATTACTCAACATAGAGCCGGGAAGATGAGGAGGAGGAGGTGGGGGCGCCGCCGGAACCGCTCCCCGCCTGTAGTACTGCTGTTGCTGCTGCTTGGATATCCAGATCCACAGCTATCGTATTACACCCAAAACCGACTCGCTTGCATAGCCTCTGCGCCATGTAAAATCAAAATATATATGCTAAACGAAACAAAAAATTAAAAGAAAGAAAGAAAAAAGGACAGGAATTCAGCAATCCTTGTCTATGCCTCCGTTTCCCCCCCTGGTCCGTTCAGAGAGAAGTATAGAGGTAGGGAGGGGGTAGATGGCGCGAGGCTGAGGAGGAGAAGAGACGATCTTCGGCACGGGAACGCCACGCCACGCCAAACAGATGCACGCAGCTTGAGAGCGGTCGAGGGGGACACAGATTAGAGCCAGTATGTTCTGGTTGTCAGTGTCAGCACCGTGCCTTTGATTTTGTCTTCTCTTAACCGGACGATGGGTCTTCTCCGTGTATCTGTGAAAATTGCCCCCGCGCTGTTTTTATTATTGTTATTTTAACAATGTATATATTTTTTCCACAGACCGTGCACCACACTTCGATTGTAGACCCCCTCCGCCAAGCCCGTGTTGCTGGAAAGATATTAAAGATTTTAATTCAATTTCTGGAGGGGCGGGTGAGGTGGGGTTGGGGGGTGCTGTGTGTGTATGTGTGTGTGTGTGTGTGTGTTGTGCGGGGGGTGAGGGGTGGCTGTTGGATGTAGCCTATTCATGAAAATAAGGGGGTGGGGGTTAGGGTTAGCTGACTGAAGGATAACAGGAGACTTTAATCTATTTGTATAATTTGTAGCCTGCATTGCAATTGGCGATGGTAGTGGTTAGGTTATCGCCTTTCCCACTTTTTTTGACAACTGTTCGGTTTTCTTGCTCATCTCCAGTTTACTCCTAAAAAATAATCCCCCGATTGACGTGTGGGGCTGTCGCTTATTTTGCGCGTCTGCCTATTTCCGCTGGTTTGTTCTAATCTTCAGATTCCTCCACCGTTAAGCACGTACTTCCACAAATGACAGTTTTTCATTCCGTTTTCCCTGTTTGTTTGTTTAATTGCTTAATTATTCATCCGTCAGCTACCTAGTGTCAGCCGAGTGTGGGGTTTTACCGAGCCACAGTCGTTATCTCCTATATTAGACAATTTTTGAGGAGAAATTTTTAGGAAAAAATAAAATGATATAATACTTATTTGGAAATTGTGTGTCGCAATTCTGACTGACAGCGGGGGAAGACGTTTTTCCTATTTTACTCGACACCCAATTGCTACTTTTAGCCGTTCGTTTGCCGTTGGAGTTCAACCGCACTGCGGAGACATTCTGTCTGACCAGTCAGAACCAAAAAGACCCAAAATCTACCCGGACTTCTGGGTACACTCTGTTCTTGCGCGTGTGGCTGGTTCTCACGGTGCTGAAACGGACAGCTCCTCGCAAAGCCCACTCGCTCAGTTTCGTCCAAGCGCGTTGCATGTCTCCCCCTCGCTTTGACTCGCCGCACTTACAATCGAACGTGTGTCCCAGTGGCTTTTGCCAGAGGTAACTCATGGAGTTTCAACAGAATATATAGTGTAACAATAGAAGTTTTTTTTTAAATGTAGTTTTAAAAATAATTATTTCAGATATGATAAACCTTAATAAAAAGATTTCCTTCTTACGCACTGTGGTCTTTTCTGCTACCAGTTGAAATTTACGACCATAAAATAGCCCCCTAGATTCGTATGCCCTCTGTATTTTACATACCTTAATTTCCACATCTTTTCTTTTTCAACACCCCCCCTCCCCCTCACTCTCTCTCTTTCTCTCTCTCTCTCTCTCTCTCTCTCTCTCTCTCTCTCTCTCTCCTCGCGTCATCCCCACTTGATAACAGCTTCCTCTGTGGTTCAAACGACAGAAGCGACGTTGCCTCCATATATTTTGCTGCAGTGTTTAGCACATTTCTACAGTGCACATACTCTAATTGGCCTGCTTTGCTTTTGGGGTATCTCATTTTTAAAATGGCTTATACGATTTCTAACCAGTCCATAAGTGTACAGTGATCGGCTTTGAACCCACGAGCAATGATTTGTATTAATTTATTAGCGTGTTTGGAATATTGAAACATGCCAGCAGCCAACACGCAAAACTGTCCTGTTTGCTCCAAACTACCTATCCAGCATGAGCATTTCCACGCCTATTTCCACCTTCCAACAGCAATTAAGTTCAAATGTAAACTGCTTTAAAGTCAATCTGCCAACGCTGGGAACCAGCTATACCACCACCGCTGATGGCACTGGTATCCTTGGGTATCAGTGTATGGGAAAATTGTGTTTTATGTTTATTTGGCGCGCCCCCTGCTGGTACATACGCGCTAATTCCAGCTGCAGCCGATTTTCATTTAGGCTCCCGACTGTGGGTTACATTCTGTGCATCATCGAGTGCTTCATCCGGGAACGGAACCTGCGTGCTTCTGGCTTTTGAAGCTGCGCTGAGCGTGGATGGCATCAGGGTGCAGCCATGGGCTGGCAGTCTCTCTTAGCCCAGGCCCTTGTCTTGGTTCAGCAGGCATGGCTGTTTACCCACACTGATCCTGAACATAGATTTGGGCCACTATTAGCCAGATTACCCAGGCTTTATTGGCAAATGAGCAAACAGCATTGCTAGTTTTGGCCAGCAAATGTGTTTGTGTTTGTGTTTGTGTGTGTATGTGTATGTGTATGTGTGTGTGTGTGTATGTGCATGTGGGACAGGTGTTTGTGTGTGTGTGTGTGTGTGTGGGGGGGACAGGTGTGTGTGTGTAAGTATGTATGTGTGGGTGTGTGTGGGACAGGTGTGTGTAAGTGTGTGTGTGTAAGTACGTATATGTGTGTGTAAGTTTGTGTGTGTGTGGGGACAGGTGTGTGTGTAAGTTTGTGTGTGTGTGTGTGTGTGTAAGTGTGTGTGTGTGTGTGCATGTGGGACAGGTGTGTGTGTGTGTGTGGGACAGGTGTGTGTGTCTAAGTACGTATGTGTGGGTGTGTGTGGGACAGGTGTGTGTAAGTGTGTGTGTGTAAGTACGTATATGTGTGTGTAAGTTTGTGTGTGTGTGGGGACAGGTGTGTGTGTAAGTTTGTGTGTGTGTGTGTGTGTGGGACAGGTGTGTGTGTGTAAATACATATGTGTGGGACAGGTGTGTGTGTAAATATGTATGTGTGTGTGGGACAGGTGTGTGTGTAAATACGTATGTGTGTGTGTGTGTGTGTGTGTGTGTGGGACAGGTGTGTGTGTAAATATGTATGTGTGTGTGTGTGTGTGTGGGACAGGTGTGTGTGTAAATACGTATGTGTGTGTGTGGGACAGGTGTGTGTGTGTAAATACATATGTGTGTGTGTGTGTGTGGGACAGATGTGTGTGTGTGGGACAGGTGTGTGTGTAAATACTTGTGTGTGTGTGGGACAGGTGTGTGTGTAAATACGTATGTGTGTGTGTGTGGGACAGGTGTGTGTGTAAATATATATGTGTGTGTGTGTGTGTGGGACAGGTGTGTGTTTGTAAATATGTGTGTGTGTGTAAATATGTGTGTGTGTGTGTGTGTGGGACAGGTGTGTGTGTGTAAATACGTATGTGTGTGTGTGTGTGGAACAGGTGTGTGTGTGTAAATACGTATGTGTGTGTGTAAGTTTGTTTGTGGGACAGGTGTGTGTGTGGGACAGGTGTGTGTGTAAGTATGTATGTATGTGTGTGTGAGTGTATAAATACGTATGTGTGTGTATGTGTGTGTGTGTATAAATATGTACTGTCTGTGTGTGTGTGTGTAAGTACGCACGTGTGTGTAAGTACGTATGTGTGTGTGTGTGTGTGTGTATAAATGCGTATGTGTGTGTGTGTGTAAGTACGTGTGTGTGTAAGTATGTATGTATGTGTGTGTGTATAAATACGTATGTGTGTGTGTGTGTAAGTACGTGTGTGTGTGTGTGTGTGTAAGTACGTATGTGTGTGTGTGTGTGTGTGTGTAAGTACGTGTGTGTGTGTGTGTGTGTGCACCAGTATGTTCTCAGGCCTGGATCTCTGTAAAGCTGCTTTGTGACAATACTCTTTGTGAAAAGCGCCATACAGATGAACTGAAATAGAAAATAAATGTACAGTATCTCTGAACCAATGATGGAATGCCAAGGCAGATTGTGTTTTTTACTGTGATGTATCAGGACCTTTTGTTGTCCTGGATGACTTGTTATAATAAACTCACAATACATAGCTGTCTCCCTTCATATTGTCAGTCCTCATCTCGTCCTTCTAAGTTTTTTCCCTCTGTAGGGGACATGAGCCTCTGCTCTTAATCTCGAGAACCACATTCCACTACACTGAAATCTACGCTACAAGGGACGTTCAATAAAAATTAAATAAGTCTTAAAAATATTTTTCACGGCAACATGCTTTTTTCACCTGTGACACTCGTATTATAAAAATATGAAATATTTAAGGTTTTTTTTTTCAAGGAGGTTATTACTGGAGTTTCCTTCATTGCCCCAAAGAGAAAAACATGTCATTTTTGTGCTGCTGGCCTGTAATGTCAATAATCCCAGGGACATCATAAAACACTTCAAGAACATTTGGGAATGTTATGATTTGATTTGCGTTTGTTTGTGCTATACTGCTTTGATAAGAACCTTCTCAAAATAGCACTTTGACTTATTTATGGTTCCAAGCAAGTTCTGCCAAATTCACAGGCACGTTGTTCCAGGAATGTTGCGTACAACCTTTTCTGCTTGACTCTACCACTGGTTATCATTCAGCCATGAAAAACCATGGCGAAATCGCAGACGTTCCCAAGGGGAAAATCGTTATCGCTGACATTCCTTAAATAAATGAACATGAGTGGCCATCCATTACATTAAAAAAAAAAAGTGGAATAATACATAAAAAAACAAAATAAAGAAGCAAGATCATTTCTGCAATGTTAATATAACAGTTAAGGTACGTGCGGGAAATCGGACAATTTTAGGCTCATTTCCCAAATGTGTCCCGAGAACCACACAGAACTGTTATCGGAAAATCGAATAAATACACTATTACATCTATTACAGCAAACGAAACTCTCTGGGAGTAGCAGGATAAATACACTATTACATCTATTACAGCAAACGAAACTCTCTGGGAGTAGCAGGATACATACACTATTACATCTATTACAGCAAACGAAACTCTCTGGGAGTAGCAGGATACATACACTATTACATCTATTACAGCAAACGAAACTCTCTGGGAGTAGCAGGATAAATACACTATTACATCTATTACAGCAAACGAAACTCTCTGGGAGTAGCAGGATACATACACTATTACATCTATTACAGCAAACGAAACTCTCTGGGAGTAGCAGGATACATACACTATTACATCTATTACAGCAAACGAAACTCTCTGGGAGTAGCAGGATAAATACACTATTACATCTATTACAGCAAACGAAACTCTCTGGGAGTAGCAGGATACATACACTATTACATCTATTACAGCAAACGAAACTCTCTGGGAGTAGCAGGATACATACACTATTACATCTATTACAGCAAACGAAACTCTCTGGGAGTAGCAGGATACATATAACTGTGTCAGTGAAGAGATAGGAGCAGTAAGTAGCACTTTAAAGGCCTCATACTGATTCATTCCAGTGTTTGCTTTGCTTTTTGTTTGTGAGTAATGAACAATAGACTATGGGAGCGGCCCAGGTAACTGAAACTTAACAGCATCATCTTACCACTTTGTCTCAGTTTCATTGCCCCTCTGTCCACTGGAGAGGGAAGTGCAATTAAACACTTGGTACGGTTTCTGAATTGCGCTCAAAGTGAAATTATTCACAGATATAAATGATCTTAACATTTAACAAATGTTCTTGTTGTTAACATGGATACTTCTATTTGTAGCTCATTTCTTAAAACATACACCACCCACCTGTTATTAATGTATAATGGACAGCCTCCAAACATCAATTAAAACTATAAAGCCTTAGTTGACTTGTTTTATTTGTTCATTTGTTTTCCGATTTGGAAGGAGTGAGCGCGATAGTTCTTTGGACCGAATTTGCAATGAATCATTTTTAAAAGATCATTCATGGTTAATTAATGTGGCTCTAATATAAAGGTTTTTTGGATTAATTATACAAACCGATTTTGGACTTAACCGCCAAATCAAGAGATGCAATTAATGCCCTATTCGTACAGGGATTCTTCCAGGTTTAATAAAAGATTTCATAAGATGCGCTTTCGTTTTTCCATTTACAGCACAATCTGCTCTTTCTGTGGACGACTCGAGCCCAGGGTTTGAGCCATGGCTTTCCACAGCCCACAGTACAGCCCTGTTTCCCAGCAGCACATCTACAGCCCACAGCACAGCCCTGTTTCCCAGCAGCACATCTACAGCCCACAGCACAGCCCTGTTTCCCAGCAGCACATCTACAGCCCACAGTACAGCCCTGTTTCCCAGCAGCGCATCTACAGCCCACAGCACAGCCCTGTTTCCCAGCAGCACATCTACAGCCCACAGCACAGCCCTGTTTCCCAGCAGCGCATCTACAGCCCACAGCACAGCCCTGTTTCCCAGCAGCGCATCCACAGCCCACAGCACAGCCCTGTTTCCCAGCAGCACATCTACAGCCCACAGCACAGCCCTGTTTCCCAGCAGCACATCTTCACAAATCAGCTCGGAAATTATGTGAAGTGGAAAAACGGACTCAAAAAAATATGATTAAACTGAAGATCTCTTTAAGCCAATTTCTTCATAACGATTTTTGCCGGCAAAATTAGCACTGATTAAAAAAAAAGGAGGCACTGGGTAGTGTTTGGACTATCTCAGTAGGACATACTCTCTTGTGCATATAGAGAGGCAGTCAAATATTTAGTCACCACAAGCAATTATTATAGTCTATGTGGTTTTGTGAATTAGAATAAATAGTTTGAACTCTCATGAAACAATTCTTATAATCATTCATAAAGTAATGTATATAAATGCCTGAGGACTTTGAATGAAATTTATTTATTTGGTCATTCCACGTTAGTACATTGTTCATAATATAATCAATACATCTGTTTCGATATGACCAAAAGGATAGGCTGAAGCTTTCGCTTATAAAATTGCCTACCCTGTTTCACTTTAACAATTTCATATAGTCAGGTATAAACCGTATCATACATCAAATAACAAAATTAGAAATTTTAAATAAATTTCAAATTAAACAATAAGCACAAGAACAGTTGCAAAAACAGTAGTAACCAAAAATCCATGGTCAATTTGACCTTTAAGCCCTTTCTATCTTCTTAGTTTCCAAATCAAGATGAGACCTCAATTCTATATTTGTCCAAAATCATCTTTTTAAACTTTTTTTTGAATTGTAACACATTTCTACTATGTTTTAGCTGTAAATTAATGAATCAGAGCAGCAAATGTATTGTCTTTTTTTAAAAAAGCTTTAAAGCAAATTTTTATAAATTGTTATAAAGTCTGCTATTATGGTTGTTCTATCTTTTATTGTCTTTTTTAAATTTAATTTAAAAATGATTTTCACTGGGTTTCTCTATGTGTATGAGGGATCTCTGTTAGAAACAGAGATGGGAATGTTGGAGATCCAAATGCAAGTAGTTGGGCAATCTTAAAGTGTTCTTAAGAACACCACTAGAAACGGACAATAATCCGTAGTGGAGAAACAACTAAAAATGAAAGGACAACAAACCTCGCAATATAAACGAGGAGCTCGCTAATCGAGCAAAACAAAGGAATAAGCAATAACGCTTATCTAACTCCCGTATGTGGAGTGAAACAACAAAAAACAGCGAACTGAAAAGACCCCAAAAACTTTGGGTGAGACACTCGTAGGTAGAGTAGAGAAACAAAAGAAAACGAAACCTCTGCTCTGAAATAAGAGCGTATAAACTAGAACTGCTTTCTTTCTAAGGTTGTACTGCTAACAAGTCCCGCGTTGCTAATCAAAGCGGTCGATAGCAATACAACTTCCTATACCCTTTTTTACCGGCTCGAATGTCATGTGAAATAACATGGAAGCAACGAGAGAGGCCGGAAGCGGGGTATAAATAGTGAGCGGAAATAACTGCCAGGTGAACTCACTAATGACAAGGTGAAAGCAAAACCCGTGATGGAACACAGGAAAATCCGATAGATTACCGGTAAACGATAAAAACGAATAAAGCGACGTGGAGATAAGGGAAGAAAGGTCAGATCCATGACAATGTGTACCTTTTTACTTTTAATTATTCTTCAAACAATTCTGTTTCCTGGCACATGTAAATGAAGACTACTAGGCTCAAGGAAAGAAGTACCAGCAAAATATATAAAAAAGATATTTATGTTTATAATTGTGAATAAACATGATTAAATTAATCTGTTCATACGTACATCTTCTGGAAAAGTAATGCTGCCATACAAGCTTTTTTTTTTTCTTTCGACCACAAATCCCAGACTGCAAGTATTTAAAAATATTATTTATGGACAGTAACATATATAGTATAGCATAGACAAGTTAATATTTTAGGAATATCTCATTATTGTATGCCTGATTCCAAAGAAATATTATTTTATAGATGCCCCCCCCAAAAAAAAGAAAAAAGTATTGAGAGGAAAAAAAGTGCAGGCATGCTTGAGTTTATTGTTCATGAGATAAGAAAAACTAAATTTGATATGTTCCCATATTCAGATAATTCTTTAAATAAAAAGGCATGTTTTGCAGAATGCGTCCCTGTTACAGCTCAGTAGATGGAGAGAGAAAGAGCGAGTTGTTATACTTCTGGATCATTTCAGCCATAGTGACCCAGCCGAGAGAAAGGTAGGCAGCTGCATTGACCCGACGTGACAGGGCCTGATTAACAGGACATGCCAGGCACTCCATGTCCCTGTAACTGCCTCCAGTTTGGAGGTGGAAGCAGAAGAGGAACAGACGTACCTTTAATGGCGTAGTTCCGGCGGCAAGTACGTAAGTCTCCATTGATGTGGACTTGCAAAAAGGGGCGAGCGGAGGGTGCAAAAAGGGGCGAGCAGAGGGTGCAAAAAGGGGCGAGTAGAGGGTGCGAAAAGTCCACATAAGAGCACTTGCGAAGAACTCATGGACTTGACGAGAAGGCGCCATTGAGTCCTCGAGTCCTCGAGTCCAGAGAATGGGATTCAGCCATGGACTGTTGTGTCTGCTGGCTGCTGTAAGGCCCAGGTCAGCTACATCCCACTCGGTACATAAAGCCTTTCAGACAAGTTATTTGTCTTTCTCTGTGTGCTCTTCGAGCTGAAAAACATTGTGTGCCGTGTGCTGTATGAATAGATTTGTCTAAAGTTTGATGACAGTGCGAGGAAGTGCTTCACAGCGAGTTTAACTTTTTTCTAAAGTGCATTTTACAAAAGATGTGTCATGATACACTTCACAGCATACCCTGGCCTAACCTCAGAAACCGAACTAGAGGTGACAGTGCAAAGAGAAAGTCCCTGGATGACACGTAGGAAGGAACCTTGGAGAAGAAACCTGATTAGGAGGAGCACTTTCTCCTCTGGTTGGCTCAGGGGGTCTAGGGTGTTTGTCGGACAAACTGATTGGTTGGATGTGCAAATCAATCTGCACGCACAAAAAAGTTGTATAATGTGCCATCTGGTTCTGAATCAATTTCCACTCTTGAGTTTTCGGCCTGGATTCAATCTACATTTGTCCTTATCCTTGAATAAATCAATAAAGGGAATTTCTTCCTTGACAAAACAGTTTGGTGCAATCACAAAAAAAAAAAGTTCGGTTTTCTTGAATGCTGAACTCGCCGGACTGTGTTTGCGAAGAATAAAAAGACAAAACAAACAATAGCATTCAGTTGCGAGGTAAAGGTCAAAAGTTGAACTTGGTCTTGCCACATCACAACAGCTTAGAACACAAGCAGCCTCATTCGGTATTGCCAACCATCTGAGCGGGGCACACCCATCCCAAACCCCCCCCCCCGCCCCCCTCTCCTCCCCTCCCTTCTCCACCCCCACAGTTAGGTCAGGACAGTTCTCGCTGTGAAAACGGGCCAGCTGCTGACAGCGTTAGGATCTGCTCCACAACCGGGAGCTTCGCTGTTGTCTATTCCGTCCTTCCTTCCCCACACAGAAACCTTCCCTACATCTTTCCTCGTTTCATCCTCGTTTCATCCTCCCTCCGTCTCTCCAAGTCCCAAAAGCTCCAAGATGAACCAAGGGCAAATCTAAAAACCCACCATGCTGAGCATCTGGTACAACCCCCCCACCCTCTGCCCACGCCCCCCCCCTTCCCCACCCCCTTCCCCACCCCACCATCTGGGTCTGGATGTTTGTCTGCGATGAGGATGCCCTTCATTGTCGATGCTTTTAAAACGCGCGGTCATTCTCGTTTTGAGTCGAGGGGCGCGGCTCGGACATGCCTATGGTGGCTTTCTGGAATCGTAGCGTGCCATTTTTGTCATGAAACAAGGATTGATGACCTCGATGGCGTTGGGTTATTTAAATCGATCGCCTCGTCATTCTTTTGGGGTTTGGGTCGATCAGCCTAGCAAAGTTGGGTTTAGAGTGTTAGCCGGTACCGATTTTGGCTTTTTAATGAATTGCCTTAATGAGATTGGGTTTGGATTGGGATTGTTTGCCGTAACGACGAGGTTTGGATTAATCACCCTTGATCAGTGCAATACTGTTGGGTTTCTTAACGATGGCAGGGTTTCATTTCAGCATGCAATGCTGTGTGCTATTTTGGGTGAACTTCCCATTATTTTTACTTAGAAATAATTACATCAGTCATTAATATTTTACTTAATTCCAATTGATTCTAATTAAATTCCAATTCAGTTCCAGTGCTGAAATGCTTTCTTTGTCTTTGGCTCACACTCCCTCTCTTTCTCGTTCTCTCTCTTTATTTTTAATTTTTTCCTCCCTCTCTGTCTTTTCTCGCTCACTCCATTTGTTTCCAAGGACAGTGTAAAAATAAAAGCTTGTGCTTCCCCTATGGAGATGGCTGTTACTTGCAGCATGGCCGAGCTTCTCCAAGCGAGACAGCGCAAGCTGGCAGCCCAGATTGCTGAGGCTGCTTGACTGCAGTGCCGTGAATATTTCAACAGGGGGCGCCAGTAGGCACGGTTCCCTGAGACCGCCCCTTTGTCTGGGATCGCACACGGTCCCGGCGTTTTGTAAGTGGAGTCTGGACACACGCCTACCTGCAGGGATACCGTTCCCATTCCCAAGGTTTCTTCCGGGGAGTTTTTCTTCCCCACCGTCCTGGGCCCCGGAATATCTGGGAAGTGCTTTGAGACATTGGTCCTTTGTGAAAATTGCTTCTCAAATAAAGCTGAACTGAATTGAATTGAATTCCTAAGAAATATCCAGTGACGTCATTTGTACAGCAAAGATATGACAGTAAAGATGGGAAATGTAGGGCACAGGAGCTTAAAATTGGGACTCAGAGTTAAAAGTAACAGCACCGTTGTCCTAAATATGGCATTGACCCAGAATGGAAAAAAATGCATCTTTTTTTTCTTTGTTACAAAATGTGGGAACGCAGGCTGTAGTCCACCCAGCTTTGACATCTTTACTGTCTTCACTCAATGCCCATTCAGAGATCAGAGGTCAGCGGCCTTTGTGAAGTCCATTATCAGGACTCCCTATTCATATGTTTTACATTTTACATTTTAATTTTACATTTTAATTGAAGCATTGAAGCAGATAATGGCTATTTGGGTTGTTTTATCAAAGTGCATGACACAATATGGATTTTGCAAATATAAGAGTTGCAGCAAAATCACAGTACATGCACATGATGTATCATATCTATAAACGGATTGTCTGGGTGTGGTCTCTGTTACTAGGCATGTTCTTTGTTTCTGGTTGTGTTTTACCTCCAGTTACCTCCTATTAAGTCTCCCCATGAGTCAATAACCAAACGGACACACCACATTTCAACCAATTACAACGTCTCTTCATTGCACATAGCAGTCAATTATAAAGCACTTGGGTAGAAAAGGTTTTGTTTTTTTGTACATGCGGATGTGCACGGATGTAATCCTATTTCAGCGAATGTTCAAATGAACTTGCTGGTTTTCGTTACCCTCCTTGCTTCCATTGTTAACTTGCTAAGTCATAATAACCAAAAGATTGATGCTGTATGCTTATACAGATGCATAATTTCTGTGGCCAAAGACTTACATTTCTACAAATAAATTTTGATTGATTTAGTTTCTGTATTATTTTTGTATATTATGTTTTGTGGATCAGATCGCCAGCTTGACTACAAGGAAGGCCATAAAACCCTGGACTAAATTAATGGAAAAGACGTTGGTAGTAGCCAGTGCTAAAGCCATGTGTGAGCTTTCCAGCAACACAGCAGTGCAGCGTTTCATTAAAACAGCTGGCTAGCGGCGACAAAGCATTTTAAACACAAAATGAAAAAAGAACAAAGAAACACAGGCCCAAGTTAATTGAATAGGATTTTTGAATAGGATTTAAAAAAAACAGATGTACAGAGGTCGTATGTTTTTTATGTTGATGTCATTTTTGTTGAGATATAATGCACCATGTGTGTCTGTGTTTGTTTATTTATCCATATGAACCTGTGCCTGTGTGTTCGTCCCCTACACCTCCTTTGCAGCCCATTTACATGGGACGAGTTTTACTGCAGCGTGTCAGGTAAACGGCCACACACCAGAATACAAAGCAGGGTTCAGTCGCACAGCCACAGTGGTGTCGAGAGCCCAATTCTGTGGCCACGGCTGCACGCTGCCAGCCGCTAACAGCAGCTGCTACACGGCTGAGCACCGCTGCTATACGCCTGAGCACCGCTGCTACACGCTGAGCACCGCTGCTACACGCCTGAGCACCGCTGCTACACGCCTGAGCACTGCTGTTAGGGAGCGTCTGTGGCGGGCAGCTTCTGCCGGCTCATTGCAGCGCGATGGAGAGTGTAGCGTGGAAAGAGATAAAGAGAGGGAAAGAGAGAGGGAAAAAGAGAGGGTAGTCCCCACCCATCTCCCCCTGTTCTTACAGACACACAGAAGGCCCTGGCTGCCCCGGCTTATCCATCCGTCTTCTCTGATACCCGTCTAACACTCCTCCCTCACTCTCTTTCTCTTTCTCTCTCTCTCTCTGTCTGCTCACGGACGGCTGGTCAAGCGTTCCCGCCAGCGGGAGCCGGAATGGAGGTTGAGCTTTTTCCTCTTTTCTTCCCCTTCCTGCCCGTCCGATCTGTCTCTTTGCACTCCTCCCTTTCCTCCTCTCTTTATTGTTCCCTCCTAGTCTCCGCATCACTCCGGCCTGCTGAGATACCACCACCATCCCAACGTGCTCTTTAAAACGTGTGCCCCTGTCTCTCTCTCTCCCTCCCTTTCTATCTCTCTCTCCCTTACTCCCTCTCCCTCCCTCTCTCTCTAGCTCTCTGTTCCTCTCTCTTCCCCCTCTCTCTCTCTTTTTTTCATACACACATCTGCCTTTTTCCTATTTCCCTTTAAGTCCACCCCCTCTTTCTCTGCAGCCCCTCGCCTCTGTCCCTTTTTCTGCCTTTCTCTCCTCCCCTCATTCTCCCCTCCCCTCTTTCTTTCTTTCTTTCTCTCTCTCTTTTTCTCACTATCTCTCTCTTGCTGTCGGTGTGCTGGGTGCATAGTCAGTGGCGAGCTGCAGAGGGAGAATCAATATGTTTTCAATTTGCAGCAGAGACTTGCTCCCCCGCATTCTAATTAGGGCTGCGAGCCCTTTTAACTTCGAGAGAGAGAGGGAAAGAGAGAGGGAGAGAGAGGTATAGACATAAAGAGAGAGAGAGCTAGCGAAGGGTTTGGATTTTTGACATGTAAAGTCAGTGAAATGGCATTATGGGTAAGACATAGTTTTTGGGTTACATCTTAAAATGCAAGAAGATTCTCAGTCAGTGTGTTTATTTTCAAACCAATAAAGCATATTTGAATTGATTATTGTTGATAACACATGCACATACATATGTGCATCTACTTTCTTATTGTCTTTAACAAATGCAATGAGAGTTTATAAGAAACCTAAGACTGAAATATCTACTCCAAGCAAAACCAGAAACACTTTAAGCTGAATGAACTCCCACACAGTTGTAGTGCTATCAGCTGTTTACCACAGCATACCTCATACCCTTTCTGTGAAAGAAACGTGTCAGGGTGCAGTATGTTGCTATCAGCTGTTTACCACAGCATACCTCATATCCTTTCTGTGAGAGAAATGTGTCAGGGTGCAGTATGTTGCTATCAGCTGTTTACCACAGCATACCTCATACCCTTTCTGTGAGAGAAATGTGTCAGGGTACAGTATGTTGCTATCAGCTGTTTACCACAGCATACCTCATACCCTTTCTGTGAGAGAAATGTGTCAGGGTGCAGTATGTTGCTATCAGCTGTTTACCACAGCATACCTCATACCCTTTCTGTGAGAGAAACGTGTCAGGGTGCAGTATGTTGCTATCAGCTGTTTACCACAGCATACCTCATACCCTTTCTGTGAGAGAAATGTGTCAGGGTGCAGTATGTTGCTATCAGCTGTTTACCACAGCATACCTCATACCCTTTCTGTGAGAGAAACGTGTCAGGGTGCAGTATGTTGCTATCAGCTGTTTACCACAGTATACCTCATACCCTTTCTGTGAGAGAAATGTGTCAGGGTGCAGTATGTTGCTATCAGCTGTTTACCACAGCATACCTCATACCCTTTCTGTGAGAGAAATGTGTCAGGGTGCAGTATGTTGCTATCAGCTGTTTACCACAGTATACCTCATACCCTTTCTGTGAGAGAAACGTGTCAGGGTGCAGTATGTTGCTATCAGCTGTTTACCACAGTATACCTCATACCCTTTCTGTGAGAGAAACGTGTCAGGGTGTATGTTGTCTGTATGTTGTCTGTCAAAATGAATATCCTCCAAAAGTCTCATAGATATTCTCTGGCTTTCGCTCTCTCTCCCCTCCTGTTGTCTCATACACATACAATCACTTAAACATGAAATTTTTAAGTAAAAGAAATGATGCACAGTAATTTACGTATGAATATATGATGTTCAGGCACAAACCATAACATGGACGTGCGCCGCACCTACAGAAATCCACACAGATTATACCCAGCTGAAACAAACAGCAGATATGGATAGGTGAATGTTGGTCAGAGTCACGGTTATAAGCGGCGAACGCCTCCGGCTTCAGGTGAGAAAGCGCGCTGCTCTCACCTGAAGTTCTGGGCCCTTGTCATTAAAGCCAAGCTCGGCCTGTTAGACGTTGACAAGTCTGCGCGTCGGTCAAACGAGGAACGTCTGCCATCCAACAACCTCTGCGAATCCACGTTAAACGAAATAACCCGAACCAGGAGGCGAAAAAAAAAAACACCCTGCAATTTCATTATTATCCCGCTAATGTCGCTAACACCACAGCTGCCCTTTCTTGTGCTGTTATGGATATTATGGGATGGATATTATTTGATTTCGGATACGTCAACGAGTCCCTGCAGACTCGCTATCTGTGCTACAGAGGCTGGGGAAGTCTGGCCTGGCGGACCCAGCCGCGACTCCTAAACAGAGAGGGGGCCGGCCAAAGTAGACAGATGTTCCGACTGCTTGGTTACCATGGGAACAACCCCCCTGCACACCACACTCGCACACCCCAACCTGGCTATACAGTACACATATGAACGGCTGGCGAGCCGTGCTCGCCACGTCATGAAGTTAGTTTGTGCGCGTGTTTGCTTTCAGGGTTTTTCTTGTGGCCCCGACCACCGAAATAGGCTCAGCTGGGCTGTGACTTGATGCAGACTTGCGTGTGTATATGTGCGTTTTTACATACTTGATCCTAGGTACATATGCGTGTTTGTACATGAGCGTCAATAAATTGTGCAATGTTACGTGCGGTGTATTTTCTATATGTGTTCATCTGTAAATATTTCTTTATTGGGGACGTACATTAGCGTATGAGTTATATAAATGGGTGCATGTGTGTGTGGGTGCATGTGAGCGTGCACATATGCATGCATGTGTGTGTAGGTGGATTTGTGGGTTGTGTGCAAATGTCTTTCAGGTGGTGGTGACTGGTTCTCTCAATTTCAAATGAAAAAGTACAGTGGGGAAGAGGTGGATGAGAGATAGAGGGTAATTTCAAATAAGCCGGCTATCTCATATACTAAATCAGAGCCTGTCTGTCTGTGTGGTGAGAAAGAGAGAGAGTACTAATACACATAGCAGAGAATGCGTTTTAAAGTACATTATGTACAGAGAGACTGTATAGTGTAGACTGTAGAATATACCTGCCTGCACACACAAACATACATATACATACGTACAGTGCTCGCCATACTGTTTGGGACAAATCAATTTATTTCTTCTTGTTTTTGCCATTTACTAACTACACAATTTTAGATTTGTAAATTTGTAATCAAACAATTCACTTGTGGCTAGTCCAGATTCTCAGCTTTGATTAAAAGGTATTTTTATACTTACGGTTTTCACCATGTAGTTTTTATGCATAGCCCCCCCCCACCCAAAATGTTTGGGACAAATGGCTTTTGATTAGTCAGGTGTGTTCAATTGGTTTCTTGGTGCAGGTATTAGAGAGCATTCAGTATGTAGCCTTAAGAAGAAAAAGAGCACTGGTGAGTTCAGTATTCACAAAGGGCCTGGCACGCCAAAGAAGATTTCTACAGTTGATGACTGAAGAATTCTCATAATGATAAAGAAAAACCCAAAAAAATCTGTCCGACTCTTCAGGAGGCAGGTGTGTCAGTGACTACTGTCCGCAGAAGACTTCAGAACTACAGAGGTTACACTGCAAGGTGAAAACAGTTATGGTTACAGGTTACAGTTTGCTAATAAGTACCTAAAAGAGCCTTCAGAGTTCTGGAAAAAGGTATTGTGGACAGATGAGGCCAATATACACTTGCATCAGAGTGATGGCAAGAGAAAAGTGTGTAAGCTAAATGGGACTGCCCAAGATCCAAAGCGTAGCACCTCATCTGTGAAGGGGGTGTTATGGTTTGGGCACGTATGACTGCCACAGGTACTGGCTCACTTGTCTTCACTGATGATGTAACTGCACAGAGTGTACAGAAACATCTTTTCTGCTCAGGTTCAAGCAAATGCCTCCAAACTCATTGGATGACACTTCATCCTACAGCAAGACACTGATCCCTGATTTAAAAATACAGTTAAAGCAACAAGTGAGTTTTTCAAAGCCGAAAACTGAAAGATTCCTGACTGGCCAAGTCAGTCACCCGATCTGAATCCAATTGAACATGTGTTGTGTATGCCGACAACTTTTTAATTTGAAATTGAGATGCCTTGCAGAGCATTCTTCAAGGATATCGGTGTACTTAGCTGCATTCATCTTTCCCTCTATCAGGACTAGTCGCCCCATTCCCACTGCTGAAAAACATCCCCACATCATGATGCTGCCACTGCCATGCTTCACTGTAGGGATGGTATTAGCCAGGTGATGAGCGGGGCCTGGTTTCCTCCAGACGTGAGGCTTGGTATTCAGGCCAAAAAGTTCAATTTTGGTTTCATCAGACCAGAAAATCTTGATTCTCATGCTTTGAGAGTCCTCTAGGTGCCTTTTAGCAAACTCCAAGCGGGCTGTGATGTGCCTTTTACTAAGGAGGGGCTTTCGTCTGGCCACTCTACCATAAAGGCCTGATTGGTGGAGCGCTGCCTGGATGGTTGATCTTCTGAATGGTTTTCCCATCTCCACAAGGATACGCTGGAGCTCTGTCAAAGTGACCCTCGGGTTCCTGCTCACCTCCCTGGCCAAGGCCCGTCTTCCCCGATTGCTCAGTTTGGTCGGGCGGCCAGGTCTAGAAAGATTCTTGGTGGTTCCAAACTTCTTCCAATTACGAATGATGGTGGCCACTGTGCTCCTTGGGACCTGTAAAGCTGCAGAGATTTTTCCGTACCCTTCTCCAGATCTATGCCTTGCCACAATCCTGTTTCTGAGGTCTGCAGATAATTCCTTTGACCCCATGGCTTAGAGTTTGCTCTGACATGCACTGTCAACTGTGGGACCTTATATAAGCAGGTGTTGGCAATCCCCAATCATGTCCAATCAATTGAATTTAGTTTATAATGATTATAGTATAGAATTAATATAAGCTGATTTTTACTGTTCACTCACTGAACTGCATTGTGTTGTGATAGGGATAGCTGCTGCTGTGTATGTGGAAAATTGCTTTCTTCTTCTCTTCTGTAGTTACTTTGATGACCTTTCTGTATGCACTTACTGTACGTCGCTTTGGATAAAAGCGTCTGCTAAATGAATGTAATGTAATGTAATCACAGGTGGACTCCAATTAAGTTGTAGAAACATCTCAAGCAGTATCAGTGGAAACAAAATGCACCTCACTTTTGGGTGTCATATCAAAGGTTGTGCACACTTGTGTACATATGGTATTTTACATTTAGATTTTTAATAAATTAGCACAAATGTCTGAAAACCTGTTTTCACTTTGTCATTATGGGCTATTTTGTGTAGAATTTTGAGACAAAGAATTAACACAATCTATTGTAGAATATGTCTGTAACGTAATAAAACGTGGAGAAGGTGAAAAGGGTGTGCAGACTTTCCGGCTTGACTGTATCTAGCTGTATGAATGGATACTATGCAAAGGAAGGGAAAAATGCTGAAATTGTGCAAGTCGTCTGCTAAATGCCAGTAATGAAATGTAATATACACTGCTCAAAGAAATTAAGGGAACACTTAATCAACACAGTATAACACCAAATCAATTAAACTTTTGGGATATCGATCTGTCCAGTTAGAAAGCGTAAATGATTGTGAATCCATTTTACCTGCTTTGGTGCAAATGAAAGTGACAACAGATGGACAGGAGAGGCAACAGCAAGACAACCCCCAACAAGTAAATGGTTTTGCAGGTGTTGGCCACAGACCATTTCTCTCTCCTTATCCTTCCTGACTGATTTTTCTCTAGTTTTGCATTTTGCTAGTGTCACTACTGGTAGCATGAGGCGGTACCTGCAGCCCATTCAGGTTGCACAGGTAGTCCAGCTCCTCCAGGATGGCACATTCATATGACCTCCAGCAGGCTACTCGTGTGCAAACTGTGGTTGGTTTCTGACCAAACTGTCATGTCAATGTGTCTGCCTCTGCACCTTTCCATATGTCTGTCTGTGTTAATAATGTGCAAAGCCTATATGCTTGGGTTTGTCTAAAATACGTGTGTGTTTGTGTATTTGCATGCATAAGTGTGTGCATGCATGTTTGTATGTATGTCTGCGTGCGTGCGTGCGTGCGTGCATGCATGAATATGATTATGTATATGTGGTTGTGTCTGAGAATATCTATGTATGTGCTTGTTTATGCAAGTATATAGATGTATAATAATGTATAATAGTGTCTGTGTGTGTGTGTGTGTGTGTGTGTGTGTGTGTATTGAAGAAGATCTGATTGAGCTGTGATTCCAGGTTGCAGTGTGGTCTCCTGGGCCTTGTTTCACAAAGCAGGATTACTGAATTATCTGGACAACTAAAATCCGGAACGGCTTTTTTTACTTCAACCCATGTTCCAGATTTGGGAGGGTTCCGGGTTTTATTCAGTGCAGTTATCCAGCTAACTCAGTAATCCAGCTTTGTGAAATGCGCCCCTGGTTTGAGTATGATACACTACAGGTGTTAATGGCTCATGTGTTTATCCAGTCCCATAAGGATGTCCTGTTTGTGCCAGTGTACCATGCCGCTCCTTTACTCATTACCATAGAGTGCGGCTGTATACAGGGTAAGAAGCCACGTAACACGCCGCTCCTTTGCTCATTACCATAGAGTGCAGCTGTATAAAGGGTAAGGAGCAACGTACCACGCCGCTCCTTTGCTCATTACCATAGAGTGCGGCTGTATACAGGGTAAGAAGCCACGTGCCACGTACCACGCCGCTCCTTTGCTCATTAAAATAGAGTGCGGCTGTATACAGGGTAAGGAGCTGCGCCGTACGCTTTGCTGCCAGCATCAGGTTAAAGCCAAGTCACCGAGTCACATTCTGCTGGCTTCAGTGGTATCGGAGGACTTGACCTTGCAGTGCCTCCCGATAGGGCCTTTTCCATACAATCAGCTGAGAGATGTATCACCATTAGTGTATCCGTGTGTGAATATGTCGGACCGTCACAGCAGAAGGCACGAGACAGTTATCCTTTCCCTCAGTGAGAAAGAGAGAGAGATAGAGCCTTTCATTGTCTGCTGGCCTTTCTCTTTTTCTTACTCTGCCCTCTATAACATCTTTCATTTCTCTTGCCCCCCCCACCTCTCTCTTTCTTCCCCTCCATCTCTCTCAAATCAGTTTGTCTCCATCCATCCGTTTTTCATTGTCTCATCCCTCTCCTTCGTCTACCTCATTCCATTCTCCCTCCTTTTCCTTTTAGCTGTGGCATTAAATCACTCCCCCTCCACAACCCCCACCCTCTCTCTCTATCTCTCATTCATTCATTCATTCATTCTGTCCCCCTGTTCTGTATGCTAAGAGTGTGGCGCCCCCCCCCGCCCCCCCCCAACCTTGATTTGCTGAGGGACAGATTGAGAGACGGAGGCAGTGACGGATGGAGAGGTGGAATGAACAAGGGAGGGTGGGATTACGGGTGAGTAGCGAGTGAGGGATGAGGTGAAAGATAGGAATGAGAGACAAAGGCAATCCAAGACACACACACACACACACACACACACACACACACACAAATGCATTATTAATTTATCAGTTATCCAGATCAATTTGCCTTTCCTATAGGATAGGTGACAGCATTGTAAATAAAAATGAACATCATAGTACAAATAACATAATTGTGTATAATAAACCAATACTGCACAGGGGACACACAAAAACAAAGCCAAAGCAGAAGTTCTGTTACACTTGGCACATTGTGTGGCCGCACACATCTTGTTTCCGTCTCCACATTCTTCTCTCACTTCCGCTACACGAGTCGCACTGAACCTCATTTCCTGAGATACCTGCAAGCCTAGACTGTTACCACACCTCCCCCAAGTGGTATTGCTACGTAACTGCAAAACTCAACTCGGCTAAAAGTGATCTCATCCTCAACCTCTAGTGCTGGAGGCTACGTGTGACGCGGAGAATGTTAACAACATTTTTCAGTTGTGCCTTGATTCACTCTGATAAAACCATGGGTTCAAAACAAGACTTGCGAAACAAAACAAAACCAAATAAATATCAAAAACCAGACCAATACAAGCAAGAAAAAAAGACTGTACGTTCTTGTTGGATTTTGACAGGCATCCCGGCAGAATGCTGCCGAGATTAGCTGGCTGTCAGTCTCCTGTTCAGGTGGGAGTGGCCTTTATTATCACTGGAGTAGAGTGAAGACATTCAGCAGAAAGTATCACCGAACGTGACATCAGGATGAAGGCATTGAAGTCGAGTTTGTTATCTTTGTTATCACGTATCGTTTATCAGAAAAAGAAAGGTAATCTCACAGCGCAGAGGCTTGCTCAAGGCAACTTTATTGAGTTTTTACAAGGCATTGAGCGCATAGCAGTGTATGTTTTCAGTTTGTTTCGAATTTTAAAACACTTGTGGGTAATGGCACAAACTGGAGCGACGGTTTGTGTAAATGAGTTGTCCTGTGTGATAAGCACATGTGGGAATATGAAAGACAGGCACCAGTGGGTTCAACAGTGTCCTCTGCAGTTGCCTTAATTTCATTCTTTTTTACTGAAGGTGGGAGAGTGAGCGGATCACAGTAAGCGAAGGCTGTACAACTCTTCTGGAGTCTTGAGTTTGACCTAGCGCTGGACAGGAACTGCACACAATGGACGTCGGCCGTACAAGGTGAGTTCAGAGACTAAGTGAAGGTGTCTGTTCCTCGATTAGCACAGCAGACATGTTTTAGTTTTTGGATTTAGACTGTGGCATAGCCGTATACCGGTTATACAAGTTATGCCAGGCCATGTCGCAATACAGTCCGCTGAAAAATCCATATGAACAGGAATGGTGTTTGTCCACATCTCCGTGCACTGTCCATTTTACTTCTCCCAGGATGCTCTTGTGACATTGGCGTTGATGTTGTACAATCAGAAATTAGACTGCAAATGATTTGCACAGTGCCAAAACAAAACATTCAAAACAATTGACCCATTCTCTTATGCAGTACGGCAGGCTGCATAACTCCAGCAGCCACAATAGTGTCCTCTGTGCACATCGGATGACATCACTTGATAGCAGACACAAAGATGGCCGTCCACATAAACATCCAGGGCCTTTTAGCAATACATTTTAAAAGGAATTTATTTGTACGGGCAAAGCGGGTTGAAGTAACTATGTATGAACTAGCTACACTGCCTATTTGATATTTGATTTGATATCAGTGTTCTAAGTTCTTAAAGTCTTGCAGGGAGGAACTGGATCTGTTGGCTGCTGGCTACATTGCAGACACCCTGAGCTGTATTCACACAGTAGAGGAGTTCTGTGACTCAAAATGGTTTCTCCAGAGAGAGACAGAACTGGAGATGATGCAAGACATCAAAGACAGGGCAGAAAAGATCAACCTCACGTGTGACCACGTAAAAAAATCAGAGAAGAAGCTGGAGGCCTTTAGGCAGGTTGTCTGGAGCAAGGTTACCCAGGTGACGGCGGAGAGCAGGGCACAGAAGCTGGAGAAGGAGCTGGAATCCATGCTGCAGTCCACCTTGGAGGGGCTTGAGAAGCTGAACCTGTTCCTGGAGGCTGTGGAGAAGCTGGCGGTCACTTCTCTCTCTGTCTTCAGAGAGGAGAATCCGCTGTGCCGGCTCCCCAAGGGGACGAGCGCCGCCGCCGTTCGCTCTGTCATCGCCGCCGCCAGGGGGGCATGTCCGCTTCTGATCCATTTCCAGAGAGACGCTGGAGAGTTCTTCCTGCCAAGCCTGGTCAACTTGGATGCTCTGACTTTCCAGTTGGAGAAATACGTGGAGGTTTCCCAGGAGCTGTGCGAGAAGCTGCAGAAAAGGTGTTCATCCTTCTGTCAAATAACAGCATAATCTTTACTATCTTCCACAAGCATCTCATACCATTATTTATACAGTTTCTATTCATATAGTATTGCAGTATTTCTGAAAACAGCAATAGACTTTGGGGTTAGTGGAGAATCTGACTACCAGCTTCTCCAAGATTTGGATCTGTTCATCTGGTTTGCTTTCTCAGGTCAAGTCTCTTGTGTGTAATGTGATATTCAATTCAATGTATTTTGTACAGCACTTTTTCTAGACAACTGTCGCAAAGACGCTGTACAAAGAAACAAGGAGAATTGGGCAAATTGCACAGCATCTTTGCGACAGTTCTCGGTAAACATTTGCATCATGCAATTGTGTAGAACAAAGGTGCTTATGATGCAAAAACAATTCTGTTAAATGGGACGTTAAGTATAGCATACTGTACTGTGTAGCCCTGATATTCACCTGAGTGTTGAAGAAACGTGTAATCTTACCTGGCGCTACCGAAATGGGATTCATTGAATGTTATTTCAATTTTACTCGTTTATCTGACTCCAACTTAATGTTTTAACCTTTCCTCTGTGCTAGCCACAAATGAGAGACAATAGCCTCTTTCCGCCAATAGTGTGGCTCTATACGGATCGCGATCAAATTTTTTTTTTGAAGCGGACGTGCCTCTGGCTTGTGTATCCCAGAAGGATACAATGTGTATCTTGCTATGGCACTAGTGTACAGGCGGGTGACTATGGGGTGCAGATATCTTTGATGAGACATCCTCCCAGTGTGTGTTAGGACCTTACAACTGCTAAGTCCAATATGCAAAAGGTCTGTAACAATCCTATAAAAATCACATATGCCATATAAAAAATAAAATAACAAAATAAATATGTCGTAGAGAACTAGCATATGCATTTCAAACTAAAATTAAATAGTTTCCTAATATACATGGTACTCCCTATAGAAAACATAGAATAATTTTATAAGAATTGTATACAAATATATAATATGATACTAATCAACATATAACTTTACAAGTATGATCATATATGATTTTAACAGACCTTTTGCATATGGGGTGTGTAGTGGTTAAAGTCAAAGAAGAATGCCAGTTTAAAGTAAATGCAATTAATTGTACAGGATTTCCAGTAATGACAACATGCAATTGTGCAAAATGAGTGCGGTGAGATGGCTATACGCGAATGGAGGAGGTCGTATTGACGAGTCTCCCAGAACCATTCCACTTTTCTCCCTATATACCCAAAGATCAAAGGAAACCCCAGAATCGTCAAAGAAAGACCCAATCACGTTTACCACATTAATCATTTGTGGCACAGCTGGCTGCTGACTCATAAGTAATTTGCATGGTGTTCCAAGATCTTTATTCAGTGCCCACTGTACCACACCATCAATGACACCACCTTGTTCTCCATGACATAGGCTTTCCAACAACACCCATCATGAATACACTGTACATGGAAAACCTAAGGTTACATAATGCTGTTTTAACCTCAGTAGTTCTGTTAGCATTCCAGCAGACACAGCGGAATAGTTGCAACTGTGCTCTTACGCTGTGTTCACAACTCAACTCATCCGTTGTTTTTACGTACCATAAATCCTCAACGCAATCCACGCCCCCCAGAGCAACGCAGCGCCTTAACAGATCTGACGGAAACAACCAAAAGTCGATGATAGGCTTCTCCCCGCATCTCAGCAGTGGGTGAACCCAGTAGCCTATCTTGCAGAGCAGGTTTCTTCTAGAGCTAGTAGCAGACTTTGCGAGTCTTGGCTCTCATGTTAAATGAAAGAAATAACCTAGGCTACTTTCCAAAACAAGCTACGGTATTATGTCATTATCGCGGGGAAATACCCTCAATATAAAGATACATTTTGTATGGAGAATAGGCTACATTAATTATTTGCCAAATACAATTTGTGTATTTTTTATAAAACAAACCTTTCAGAACAGGTGTCATTTAATATTGTTTGTAAACATAATTGTATTAGTTTGCTGGAAAATAAGATTGTTTACAAGTTGTTCAAAGAAACAAAGCGGTGAAATATATATATTTTTCTACTTCCGCCAATTCTGATGGTCCGTTTAGCAACACAGAGTTGCTAAACAAGTTGCTAAAAAATCCAAAGGAACTGTCATCCGTTGGCCGACGGAACCGGGAACCGTCGGCCACTAGGGGGCGCACATCCGTAACTGTCCGTTAATCATCCTCCATTGGAATGAATGACTTCCGGTGACCGTGCTGGCAGGAAGTCACATGGTCTGATAAAGGAACAATGCTATTGGGTGCATCCCAATATTCTTCACTCTCCACCTCCACCTCCACTCCCCCACTACCACTCCTCTCTTACCCTGAAGTATGCAAAACTGTGAACATTTTAAATACAAGTATTTGCATGTACAGTATACAATGTACCTGATATTGCGGTTTGCATCTAGACATTAATTCATATGTAACCATTAATACATAATTAAGATGTAATCAGCAACATTAGATTAAAACACAAAGATCCGTTTCTGGGGCACGGAGTAGAGGAGTGGTAGTGGAGGAGGAAAGGTTACATTTTTTTATTATTGGGACGCACTCATTGCCTTACGCCGTGTTCACAATTTAACACAATTTCACCTTTGGTAGTCAGGATAAGGTGATCACCCTACATTTGAGCTTCTTCTTTTTTTTAAACCAGAAAACAGACATTCTATCAGATGGACAACCCATTAGATTTCACAAAGGAAGCCATACGTAATATGATTGACCATTTGACTCTGCTGAACAATGTCAGGTATGTCCGTCCTTATACTTTTAGCAGCTTTAATGTTTGCCAACAGACTTTTTAAAAATGAATTCTTTGTGGCACTGATGTCTTGTCCCTGACTTCCATCACACTACACGTCAAATGAATTGGATGTCTGAACTTGTTTATACAAGTGCATAAGAACCCAAAAAGGATATGTTAAAAAACAGACCACATACATGAAAGCTGCAGTGGAAAATGGTTGTGATTGATTCAAAAGCTCTGGTTCATTAGAAAACCACTTCTCCTTAGATTGGACCACCACTTCAGGATGACCTTCCTGTTCAGGGGAGCCGCCCTCAGATTCATCGGCCTGTTCAGCCAACGCAGCTCCAGGATGCGCCAGTTCCTGGAGGCTCTGGAGGAAGGAGCCGTTCAGCTGGACAAGATGAAGATGGGGGCCAGCATCTCCAGCGTGGCGGGCAGCACCATGGGCTTTGCGGGTGGCATTGTGTCCATCGTGGGACTGGCCCTGGCCCCAGTGACGGCAGGGGCATCTCTGACCCTCACGCTGGTCGGCGTGGGACTGGGCGTCACCAGCGGTGTGAATAGCTTAGCTACGGGCATCGCCGAGATGTCGGTCAACTCTCACCATGGGAAGAAAATCAACAAAATCTTGCAGTGCTACAAGGAAGACGTGGTGACTCTTCTGGAGTGCCTGGAGCAAGCAGCCTGCCGGTCTGAGTCTGACCTGGGCCCAAGTATGGTGGACACGGTGGTGGGTGCAGGTAAAATGGGTTTTAAGCTTTTTGGCGTCAGTAGAAAAATTGATAGCATTGTGGATGGGGCCTCAGCTTTGGCAGTCCTCAAGAACGACAGGCTTGCCACAAGCGCAGCCAGGGGTGTGGCTCAGGAGGGCAAAGCTGCCCGCAACATTCCCAACATGACAGCCGATATTTCTGATTTCGGGAAGTTGGTTAAGGGCACCCCCCTCGCCCTTAGTAAGTCAGCCAGGGCGGGGTTCATCACCCTCAACTCCATCTTCATGGGCCTGGACGTCTTCTTCATCTGCAAAGACAGTATCAGCTTGGCCAAAGGGAGCAAGAGCGACGTGTCAAAGGTCATCCGAGGGAGGGTCAGTCTGTGGAAGACCGAGCTGGATGCATGGGAGAGGATCCATCGCTCTCTGTGCGTAGGGATATGGAGGTTCAGAAAGAGTATGGAGGTCCTAGAGAGGCCATTTTACTCTGAGCTGAAGAAAACAGAAAGGCTGTAACAACTGCAAACTGTAATCTTGTGAAACCTGGTGCCAGTCCGTAACATTACTGACATGGCAAATCATGCAAGTCATAAGATAAGATTGATGGACCAGTAGCTATAAGTTCCCACACAGACACTTACGGCCCTACATAGATAGATGAACAAGTGGTAACAGCATTGTCCGAGGCATTCGTGGACAAAAGAGGTGAGCAGTGGAGATGGAAGACGAAAAGTGGAGATGGGTAGCCATGCATCACTTATTCCACCAGTAGCAATACTGTAGGTAGGAGAGATGTGGGAAGACCTAAAACTTCAAGCTGGAGTATGTAACTTTTATTTTTTTAAATGTTGGGGAACGGTCATGCTTAGTTGGTAGCAATCATAGAAAGAACTGTTCTGAGAGAAACCCAACACCATACATAGACTATGTTTATACCAGTAGATACTTGCCAGTAGATAGCAAGTTCACGAGCTAGACATTTCACAGCGACCCGTTATACCGGTGCTATTTCACGGGAAAAAAAGGGAATTCGATAAAACTTGCTTGAAACCTGGAGTAAACATAGGTGCTAATTTCAGAAGGTGGTGAGATTTTTGGGTTTAAAGACAGGCTGGACAGGTAGGTCAAAAGTTTTAACATGAATGGACTTTCTGCTTGCCAGACAACTGCAATTACCTATTATGAATAGTAGGTTGCTAGGTTAATAATAGCAGCTAGGTTGGTAATTGGTATTATTGATAACGTTAGTTTATTCGGCAGCTAGTTCTTGGAAGAAGGGCATGCTTGCTAACCTTATATGTCATATAGATTGCGTTAGCTCAAAGTGGCTACGCGGCTATAAGTTACCAAAGTGTAAACCAGCTGTAGCCAGATAATGCCTGGTTCAGACTAACGCTACATAAACTCAGTGTTATGCGACAACTTTGCAACAACAGAAAAAATGTAGTTGTTTTACCTGGAATTTAAAATTTAATTTTTAGTGTAAAATACTAATATGTAATCCTGAAATTGTATCTAGCAGACTTTCATGTTCACAACGAGGTCTGTGGGGTGGGGGTGTGTCTCTTTCTCTGTGGGCAGAGCCAAGGATGTTGTGACAACAAATGTGGGGGGAAACGGCATACTCTAGCTTTAAGAAATGCAAGGATCATCACTTTTGAGTCCATTGCAATAGTTGCATTATTGACCCCAATCTCAATTAGGAATTAAGACAATCATCTCTGCTAATGGGAGACGGTCACAGTGCCTATGGTTTGAGGAGCCATAATCAACCATGGAACCTGCAGTATATTAGCCATGAGTATGATATGAATATAATATGTATACTAAACATCAAACAAAAAGTTCGGAAATTTGTGTTTGGTAGATTATTTCTCTGTTGTAACAATGCTTCTTGGCAATACATTTTATACCGTTGGAAAGCCTGTTTATTTCCCTTTTAAATGGTGCCCCATTTGTAAGGAACATGCATTTGTGGGATGAGCAGCACAGCTGAGTATGAGGGTTGTGCCCATGTAAAATTTGCCAAATCTTCTCTGCCAATGCCAATCAGCTTATTCTGCTGCTGCTAGTGACGCTAGTGCAAGTGTCCGTCGATCTGGATAAGAATATCAGCTAAAATGGCAGTAATGTAAAATAATTTTGTGTTGCCTATTGCCCTCAGCTACCTGTTTCAGGGGCCAGAAGGCAGGAGGCAGACCTGCATACTCTGCTGTTACCTGTGCCAAGTGTCAACTCTATGCAAGGATGAGCAAAAAATTATGAAATACATACAGTACCCTCAAGAATGTTCATGAAAAATAACTTTTTTTCTTGATTTGGCTTTGTACTCCACAATTTTAGATTTGTAATCAATCATTTCACTTGTGGTTATATTCTGAGCTCTTCTAAAAGGGTATTTTAATACATTTTGTTTATACCATATAGAAATTACAGAACTTTTTATACATAGCCCCCCATTTCAGGGCACCATAATGTTTGGTACAAATGGCTTCACATGTGTTTCTGATTAGGCAGGTGGGTTCAATAGCTTTCTTAGTGCAGGTATAATAAAGCTTTCAGCATCTCGTCATGCTTCTTGGCTTTTGACTGCCTTTGGAGTCTGTTATTGGCATTTGTCAACATGAAGACCAGTTGTGCCAATAAAAGCCATTATGAGGCTGAGAAATAAGAAAATGATATGTGTATAAATTATGTAATTTCTACATGGTTGTAGGGGATCGCTATGCCAGAGACACGGAGGAAATATTGGAGGTCCAGATGTGACAGATAAGGAATCTTAAAGTGTTCAATTGAACACCACTAAAACGGACAATAATCCGTAGTGGACGGGAAAATAAGGAGAACACAAATAACCTTACGATAAAAAACGAGGAATTCGATATCCGAGCAAAACAAAAGAAATAAGCAGTCACGCTTATCTAACTCCCGTTGTGGAGTGAACAAAAAGAAAAGAAGAAGGAAAACAAAACACCCCTAAAATTTAGGGTGAGAGCACTCGTAGGTTTGAGTGGGAAACAAAGAAACCAAAACCTCTGCTCTGAAATAAAGAGCGAAAGAGAACATTACTTTATTTTCTAAATTGTACTGCTAACAAGTCCTGCGTTGAGAAGCAAAGTGGTCGATAGCAGCACAACTTCCTATACCTTTTACCGGCTAGAATGTTATGTGAAATAACATGGAAGCGATGAGAAAAGGAGAAAGCGGGGTATAAGTAGTGAGCGGAAATGCAGGACAGGTGAACTCACTAATTACCGAGGCGAAAGCAAAACCCGTAGCGGAACACAAAAAAATCTGATAGATTAAAAGAAAAAATTAATACAAAACACGGAGGTAAGGAAAGAAAGGCATGATCCATGACAATGGTGAAATCAAAAATGGATACACATGCCCTTCATTAAAACATGAAAATCTGCACTTTAACCACCACGTGTTTGATTCCAAATTAAAAATTGTGGAGTAGCCTACAGCTCCAAATCAAGAAAATAATGTATTTGTTCCATAATTATGGGGAGCACTGTATATCAGAAATGTATGAAAAGTGTGATTCAAAATATTTAAATTCTATTTGGCAGTTAGAAAAATATGAATAATAAAGACCCAGAAAGTAACTGTTTAAAAGAAAATGGAATGTAATTTTTTTCTCTCTCGTGGCACTCATTATTGCTGCGCACTCTGCAGGAACCAATTAGATGATGTTAGAATAAAGCGATCTCCTGCTGATAACACAACACATCTCCCTCATGCGTTCTTGTTTTGCAACTGCAAGGCAGAATCGTCTGCAAAAGTCACCTGCATTACTGCGCATGAGAAGTAGAACTAGTTCGGTACGTGTGGCTGTGCAGGTAAGTCGAGATGGGAAGTGACGTCGGCGATAAATAAAAGTTTATCTAAGAGAGCCGTCGGAACTGTAAGTCCATCTCAGATTTGTGTACAGTCGTAGCTAGCTAGTCTTCGAGGAAATTTATCAAATAATCAATGTATATCATAGTAGAAATGTTTGACAGTAGTGCAGCATAAAATAAGAGGTATATCAGTACCCTATAGCAAACAGGGTTGCTTTTCGTCTTCGATTGAATGTGACGAATAGAAATATAAGAATAACAGCAGAACTATCAGAAAACAAAAAATCCAAAACACCAGGCTAATTATTTAGATATTTTCTTCGTTTTTATTTCTATTCAGATTGATTTGTTTCAGTTAGTTTTCAGAGGGGGTTACAGTTTATTTTCCGAAAATGACTAGTTTTAGTTTCGTTTTTGTTTAGTTAAAGTGTTCTGCGTTATGGTAGAAATTTGTCCTGTGCAATACATGCTTTCTAATATAAACTTTAAAAAACATACATTTATTTACATAATTCAAGTTTTATGCGCACAGTATTAATCTTGAATTGCAAAGAGCACAATACTTAGTTGTCAAAACAAAAGCACTTGTGTGTCACTGTCCAAATGAACTAGATCTCACAATCTCAATGTCCCCAATCCAACCAAAATATTATTAGAGCATGATTATTTGGCCTGCCCCACTCCTTAAACAAAACTATAGGCAGCAATGATACTGCGATGAATGGGCTTGATCACTGTGTTGTGCTGCCTATCTCGGATAGTTGATTTGGATACTTGATCACAGTTTTTTTGCCCTTTATTTGCGAGGGATTCGCTACTCACTCGTCATAGAGAACAAAAGGGGAAGGACTGAAAAAAATAAAGTTATTTGCCGCTCATTGGTTTGTTTACACCTCAATCTGATTGGCTGTCGTGGTGACAGGCAATGTTACGTATCAAGACAGATATTATAACCTTTCTGCATTTTAATGGATCTTTATGGGAATTGGGGGGTGTTCGTTTCTCCGGACTCATTTTCCTATTGAACTCTATTTAAAAATAAGTCAGGAGAAACAACCCTTCAAGAGACCCATCCATATTTCCTGCATGTCTGGCAGTAGAGTGATAGTTTGAGGCTCGTTTGATACCGCAGACCCTCGATCATTTACAGCCATTTAATCAATCATGGGTTCCATACTATTCCCGTGTAATTTACACCTTAATCTAGTCCCACCCCCCAATTCCCATTGAGATTAATTCAAATGCAGAGTGGTTATAGCATCGCTTGTAACAGTACCTGAAAATAAGATATCAAGTCTTTTGATATCCTTTCATACCCAGTCATGGTATCATCACCTGTTTACCTATGGAATGTTCCAAACAGGTGTTTATTGAACTTCCCAGTCTTTTTTTTTTCACCCCTGTTCCAACTTTTTTGGAATGTGTTGCAGACATCACATTTGGAATTAGCGTATATTTACAAAAATCTATAAAGTTGATAAGGTAAAACATTTAATTTTTCATGTTTTCAATTAAATATATGTTAAAAAAAAATTACAAATCACTGCTTTCTGCTTTTATGTGCATTTTACATACGGTCCCAACTTTTTTGGAATTGGGGTTTGTATTTTAATTTCAGTGAACAGAGAATGTTTTCTTCACACCTAGTTTTCTTTTTTTTTATGAAAGGTGGGAGATTAAAAAGATTACAGTAAGACAAGACTGCACAACTCTGCTGAAGTTTGAGTTTGGGCAGTGCTGGACAGGAGCTACAATGAACATCGTCCATACACGGTGAGATCAAGAGACCAAGGGTTCATTCCACTCACTTATTTTGTCTGATCGGTCCTTGGTGATCCAGAAATCGATCAATGTTCTAAGTTCTTAATGTCTTGCAGGGAGGAACTGGATCTGTTGGCAGCCGGGTACATTTCAGACACCCTGAGCTGTATTTACACAGTAGAAGAGTTCTGTGACAGACACTCAAAATGGTTCCTCCAGAGAGAGACAGAGCTGGAGATGATGCGAGATATCATGGACAGAGTGGAGAGGATCAACCTGACGAGTGACCACGTTAAAAAATCAGAGAACAAGCTGAAGGCCGTTGGGGAGTTTTTGTTGAGCAAGGTTACCCAGGTGACGGCGGAGAGCAGGGCACAGGAGCTGGAGAAGGAGCTGGAATCCGTGCTGCAGTCCACCTTGAAGGGGCTTGAGAAGCTCACTGTGTTCCTGGAGGCTGTGGAGAAGCTGGCGGTCACTTCGCTCTCTGTCTTCGGAGAGGAGAATCCGCTGTGCCGGCTCCCCAAGGGGACGAGCGCCGCCGCCGTTCGCTTTATCACCGCTGCCAGGAGGGCGTGTCCACTTCTGATCCATTTCCAGAGAGACGCTGGAGAGTTCTTCCTGCCGAGCCTGCTCAACGGGGACGTACTGGCTTTTCAGCTGGACAAATACATGAGGGTTTCCCAGGAGCTGTGCGAGAAGCTGCAGAAAAGGTATTTTTAACAAGGTCTCAATCAAATCACAGAACAATATACTCTTTGTTTCTCTAACAGGTCATTGATACTTTCAACATTTACCTACACACTTCAGTGTTAAGTTAACTCTTACAGTGTACATATGGTCCCTATTGGATTTATATAAACTATTAGAGTTGAATTAACACTGGACATTTTTCTGTGTGTCTTGTCACATACATTAGTCTTATCTGCAATTGACTAACTGAGCCGTTACATCCTCATACTTGATATTATTTGATTTTTCAGCTAATTATTCATAAATTGCTTGGCCAAAGATGGAGGATCCATAGCTAACCCAGCAACCAGAATACCACGAATCATCCTAACATACAAAAACAGCATAAAAGCAAAAAAGAGCATAATATCCCGTTTCTATGATGTATATCTAGAGCAGTGTTTCTCTACCCTGGTCCTGCAGGGCCGCAGGGTATTATGGTTTTTGTTTTTGCCTTAATATCAGCAACCAATTCAGACCCAAGAAACCAGGGGCCACACGTATAAAACTCTGAGTAAAAGAATGAGTAAAAGAATGCTCAGGGTGAAAGCCATAAATGTGCTTAAAAAAAGTTTAGCATTTTCTACCTCTGCCTCTGACGGTGTCGTCATATAACACGGACCCCAAACATTGCGTATGTATGGTGTCTATCATGTGCAGAGGTACACAGATTCTCACAGCATGTGTTATATTATACATCTGAATTTCTGCGTGGAAACTCGCTCGCATGGCTTTCTGAGGGCATTTTTCTGCTCAGCACTGTTTACACATGTGGCCCCAGGTGTGGTGAATTAACTGCATTATAGGCTGCTTTAATTGATCAATTAAGTACAGAGTAACAAAAAATACCAGTATACCCTGCGGCCCTCCAGGACCAGGGTTGAGAAACACTGTTCTAGAGGCCTGTTAAATATAGCTAATGCTGGCAATCAGGACCTGTTGGTACTGGAATCTGTAACTTTGTGCAATCATCAGCTTTGGGTGTTGTAGTTCTCTACTATGTGGCCATATTGAATTGTAGTCCATTAGGACCAGAGGAGATCCCACAGCCCAGCTCATGATGTTGTCACACTGTATGTTCATTATGGTGCTATAAGTATCCAATCATTATCTTGTGATAATCTTTTGCCTTTGCAGACACACTACCCAAAATGAGTAAAGGAAATATATTTATCTGTATACTATATAAACATTCACAGCTGACATTTCCTTATTTTTCCAGCTCACAATGTGTATCATTTCTTGGAATGGATTATGGGTAAGCAGAAATGTTTCCCCATTAAATTCAACAGTTGAAGCAATTACTGTGGGTCAGTTGTTGTCAGTCTGTTCTGTATGCGTTTACTGGATTTAAGAATGTGAATAAAGGAGATTTGGCTTATGTTTAGCATCGTTTGTGCATACAGGCCATTATCAGTTATAATTTTTACATTCTTAACACATTGTACATACAGTATTTATGAACATACTGTGGAATATGATTCAGTGGTTTTTCTTATTTTTATTAATAATTCTAATACTATTACTTCTAAAATCAAACAGTATTTTTGAATCCGTCGTACTTTCCAAATGCATGTGTACATTTATGCGAGACGTTTCATACAGTGCCAGATTTTTCAATTTTTTTCCAGGACAAAGAAAGCCTGTACAAATGAGCCATGCTGCAATTTGACCAATGAAGCCATACAGACGATGTTTGACCATTTGACTGACCTGAACAATATCAGGTAAGTACATCCTGATCCATAATGAGGTTTAATGTTGACATCAAGACATTTTAAATGCATTGTGTATGATATAGATTAAGTTATATCATGCTTGTTTTTGATGTAGTGAGTTCAATTGTAAGTGTTTGCATGTATTCGCTTCACAATGTCAGAGTCCATTAACTTCAACCACCCTGGCATCGACCCATGGCCTGGTGATTAACTATCGGCCTTATAATGGAAACATGGCGAACAGTGACACACGTTCTGATTGGAAATCTAGGTTGTGAAATTGTTCTTGGATGGAGTAACTCAGCTTTCTATGAAAATAATAATCAATGTAATACAGACAAAGGGCAGTCCTTCTGTTCACAAGCAGGGAGTGGATAAATGATCTGGCGTAAATGTATCTGGTGTATCTATTGTGTAAAAATGTTGCAAAAGAATGCATAGTGGATACACAGGACTTTTACTTTTGAGCTATTAACTTTGGGCTCCATTTAGTCCATGAGGACTGCGCTCAAGAGTTTGAGACCAAGAGTAGGGCTGTTACCAAATCAATGCCCTTCTATACTATTGAGTATGCTTGTCGAGTACACTGGATGAGAAAGTTGTTCAGAAGGCGAAATTTTTTCTAAATGTACTGTACTTCATATTTTTCATATTGATTGAAACCTTTATTTCGACAGGGAAGAACATACTGAGACCAAGTCTCTTTCACAGATGTGCCCTGCTTACAATCAACATATACAATCAATACAGTAGCAAAGGTACAAAAAGTAGTAAATAAGTACAGACAATAAGCAAATTAAACAAATTAAACAATAAAACCTGCCTATCACTCTATGCTAATGCAATACAAACGTGCATATCTCTCTATCCTAATACAATACAACCTGCATATTTCTCTAACCTAATACAGTACAACCTGCTTATCTCTCTATCCTAATACAATAAAAACCTACATAACTTTCTATCCTAATACAATAAAAACCAGCATATCTCTCTAACCTAATATTTCTCTAACCTAAATACAATACAACCTGCTTATCTCTCTATCCTAATACAATAAAAACCTACATAACTTTCTATCCTAAAACAATAAAAACCAGCATATCTCTCTAACCTAATACAATATAATCTGCATATCTCTCTATCCTAATACAATAAAAACCTGTATAACTCTCTATCCTAATACAATACAAACAACAGGAAATGCATAGATCATAGGAAAAAAGAGGGGGGGGGGGGTCTATAGGGTGGGGGGGGGGGGGGGGGAGGTGGGTGAATGCATGCATGTGTGTGCAAGTGTGTATAGCTGTGAGTAGTCCGTGTTTATGTGTGCGTAAGACTGAAGGTTACATTCTGGCACTCAGCAATCTTGATAACTCAAGTCCGTAGAATCTTTTCACGAAACACAGCAAGTTGCTTATGGAGATATCCTCGATGTAACTAGTCCGTAGGTCTTTTCGCGATAACACAGCAGGTTGCTATGGAGATATCCTTGAATGCCCTGTCCAGAAGTAAACAACAGGAGTCCAGGGAAGATAGGTGCGTAGGAACGCCTCTTTGCATGTGAGTCTTCTGGGAGAGATTTCTGCAGGCGGCCTTGCAGGCCAACAAGCGATGGGGTTCCGAAAACAAGATTAGATGTTTGGGTTATAGCGAGGAAAACAGCATTCCAATTCGTTACTCCTCTATACTCACTGGGTCTCTCAGCTTGACCACTTCTCCTCGCAAAACAGTGATTTCTTCCAAAACGTTAACCATCTTGCGATTTAGGTCACATATCGCAACAGTCTGAGTACTCACTGCTCTGCCGACCTCGTTAATCATCACGGGCAGCCTTTGGCCTTCTTGAATAGCTCCCATCTTTCTAATTTTCCGATAGACCAGGGCAACGCTCAGTCCGAGAAGCAATTGTCCTGCTATCATAAATCCAAATATGTAGACGTCCTCCACGTCGAGAACCGCCAGGCAAAGAACCCGCCAGTTCTCCCACGCATCCATTATGTAGCCCGCAGCGAAAGTCCCGTCTGGGCAATTAGGTTCCCCCGAACCAGTGCTTCTTGTTCAAATAATTTTGTCAATTGCATTGAGAGACCAGCTTATCAATTCCATAATTTTGTAGTTTCAAAGACACCGTGCAAAGAATGGTTCCGAGCGGGTGGGAGAGGAGAGGAGAGAGGAGAGAGAGAATATGCGATCGCCTCCGTCAAGAGCCAAGCAGGAAGATGCATGTCGTATACTATGACTTTCAATTTTTACTTTGTGACCTGGAAGGATTTTTGTGGGCAGGGAAACATGTTATATAGGAGATCTGGCTGATTGTGAAACTTCTTTCCCTTAGATTGGACCAGCACTTCAAAATGACATTCCTGTTCAGCGGAGACTCCCTCAGATTCATTGGCCTGTTCAGCCAACGCAGCTCCAGGATGCGCCAGTTCCTGGAGGCTCTGGAAGAAGGAGCCGTTCAGCTGGACAAGATGAAGATGGGGGCCAGCATCTCCAGCGTGGCGGGCAGCAGCGTGGGCTTTGCGGGCGGCATAGTGTCCATCGTGGGACTGGCCCTGGCCCCAGTGACGGCGGGGGCATCTCTGACTCTCACGCTGGTCGGCGTGGGACTGGGCGTCACCAGCGGTGTGAATAGCTTAGCTACGGGCATCGCCGAGATGTCGGTCAACTCTCACCACGGGAAGAAGGTCAACGAAGTGTTCCAGAGCTATATGGAAGACGTGGAGACCATTCTGGAGTGTCTGGAGCAAGCGGCCAGCAGTGCTATGCCCAACTCTGTGCCAGATTTGCTGGATGTTGCGGTAGGTGTTGCGAGAATAGCCAAAAGCACTGGCATTGTGGGTAAACAGATAGATTATTTAGTGGACTGTGCTTCTGCCGTAAATATGATAAAAGCCGAAGAGGTGGCCTCAAGTGCAGTCAAGGTGGTGGCTCAGGAAGTAAAAGCCGCCCGAAACGTCCCCAGCGTGGCGGCCGATCTCACCGATTTGGGGCAGTTGGCTAAGGGCACCCCCCTTGCCCTTGGTAAGTCGGCTAGGGCGGGGTTCATCGCCCTCAACTCCATCTTCATGGGCCTGGACTTCTTCTTCATCTGCAAAGACAGTATCAGCTTGGCCAAAGGTAGCAAGAGCGACGTGTCAAAGGTCATCCGAGGGAGGGCCAGTCTGTGGAAGACCGAGCTGGATGCATGGGAAAGGATTCGTCACTCTCTGTGCGTAGGGATATGGAGGTTCAGGAAGAATATGGAGGTACTGGAGAGGCCATTTTACTCCGAGCTGAAGAAAACAGGAAGGACATAACAACGGCAAGATCCTAATCTTGTGAAACGTGGTGGCACTGGTGGTAATATTAGTGACATGGCAATCCATGCAAGTCACAACATAAGACTGATGGACCAGTAGCTATAAGTTCCCACACAGGCACTTATGCATCACCTATTCCACCGGTAACTGTAGTGTAGGTAGGATATACTGTATGTGGGAAGAACTAAAACTTAAGAAATGCAAGGATCCCACTCATCATTTTTCATGCATTAGTTCATCATTGACTATAATCTCAATTAGAAACGAAGACATAATTTCTGCTAATGGGAGAACGTCACAGTGTCTATAGTTTGAGGCCCCATATTCAACTATGGAACCTGCAGTATATTACCCATGAGTGTGATATGAATGTGGATACATGCAGACTTTGTTTATCTTCCACTGATGGCCTGATAAATGAGCTTGAAGGGTTTCTTCTCCTGACTTATTTTTCCATAAAGTTTAATCGGAAGATTTGTCAGGAGAAACAACCCTTAAAGTGATCCATCCATAGCTACTGCATATATGGCAGCAGGGTGATGGTTTGAGGCTTGTTTGATACCTCAGACCCTTGATGACATACAGCCATTTTACCAACCATGTATTCCATACTGTTCCAGTATAATTTATAGCTAAATCTAGTCCCACCCCGCAATTCCCATAGAGATCCATTAAAATGCAGAGACGTTATAGTATCGCTTGTAAGAGTACCAGAAATTAAGATATCAAGAGTCTTTTGATGTTGTTGGGTCACAGATATCAGGAAATCATGGCATGCAAAAGATATACGACCAAATAATAATGACTTTATTCTATATATAAATGCAGGGGTGCCAATAATTGTGCCACACAGGGTTTTGTTAAAAATAATTATTTTTTGATGAAGGATTTTTTTTCTCATAATAAATTTACTTCAATTAAAGGTTGGATTTTTCTCATTTTTTCAGTGTGACATTAAGCTAATTCACCAAACGGTGAATTTTTTATAACCCTTTTTACTCATCTTTACCAGGGGTGCCAATAATAGTGGAGGGCACTGTATGTATTTGAACAGAGTGATGTCATGACAAATGAATCAATTTCTTTATTATAAAATGAAAATAATAATCATAAACAATAAACTGAAAATGCAGTTGGGCTGCTATGTCGATGGTGACTTTTGAAGCAGTATATTAATTAGCTGGTCACCAACTGGTCACTATCTAAGTATTGAGATTTCCAAGGATTCTTTTAACCATCCAGTCCAAATGGCAGTGCAATCTTGTGTAATATTAAAGGTAAGGATTTGAGCTTGTAACCTGAAGGTTGCGGGTTCAATTCCCGGGTAGGATATTGCTTCTGTACCCTTGAACAAGGTACTTAACCTAACTTGCTTCAGTATGTATATCCAGCTGTGTAAATCGACGTTATGTAAAATTGTAGAGTTGCGCCCTGAAGCGGACGCGGCGCCCTCCTTCCTACTACCAGCTGATGGGGTTGTAGCAGCTAAAGGCTGTGTTTAAAACAAGGAGCAGACACATACGCGGACAGGCAGTCTCTGGATTGTCTGCAGGCTTTTGTCTTTCATAGTCCAGCGTACCATCCCCCCATTTGTAGACTCCATTTCCCATAATTTTTGCGCGCAAATTGTGAACAACAATGGCGTCCTTCATGGAAAAAGATGACGGTACGCTGAAGACACGCTTGTAGACAGGGCCGGATTAAGACCCTTAGAGGCCCTAAGCACTAAAAAATTTTGGTGCCCCCATACATTTGTAATTCTAAATATAAACAATAATAAACCATAAAATAAAATTGTATTTATTGAAAATTCGAAATTAAACAAAATTTTTCATTCAATTTTGAAAATAGCTATAAATGTAATGAATTTAATAATTTAAATGGTAAATTCGGCTATGAAAAATTTCTGAGGTGCCCCTCCTTCCCTTGATGCCCTAAGCACGTGCTTATTTTGCTTATAGGGTTAATCCACCACTGCTTGTAGACGAAACGACAGGTCTAGGCGGATGTTCACTCGGGGGTCCGTTTTCAGTCTACTATGATGTAATTTAGGTCCACACGAATTTTTTTTTTTTGGCGACTATGAATTGGCTTTTATTCTCAAGTGGTTGCTACGGGGAATTTAATTACATTGGGGTGTAATTGGCTACCAAATTGGGAGAAAAAAATAATTCACTTGTGGTTAAAGTACAGATTCTCAGCTTATAAAAGAGCATTTTAAAACATTTTGTTTTCCCCATGTAAAAATGACAGCACTTTTTATACATAGCCCCCCATTTCAGGGCACCATCATATTTGGGATAAATGCCTTCACAGGCGTTTCTGATTATTCAGGTGGGTTCAATTGCTTCCTTAGTGTCGGTAGCCATCTAGTCATGCTTCTAAGCTTTTGACTGCCTTTGGAGTCTGTTATTGGCATTGGTCAACATGAGGACTAGTTGTGCCAATGAAAGTCAGTGAAGCCATTATGAGGCTGAGAAATAAGAAAATAATATGCGTATAAACATGTAAAGAAAATCTGCACTTTAACCACATGTGAATGGTTTGATTCCAAATCTAAAATTGTGGAGTACAGAGCCAAATCAAGAAAAATAGTTTTTGTCCCAAACATGTCCGTAAATGTATGATACATCAGACTTGATCGTATATTAGGAAACATGTTCACATCATTATGAATTACCATACTCACGCCCGTTTTATTATCTATATTTGGCAATGCCAAATCCTTTAAAACGCACATGCCAACGCGATTTTGTCCAGTATTATAGGCAACAGGAAAGCAAATTATTTTTCTGTGAGGGTAAACTTTAAATGCTAATGAATGAACAAGAAAATGAACCTGTGCTTTTTGGGAGCGAGTGTTATGCAGTTTAGCTAAAAAGTGGCACTGAATAACCAGGGCTAAATGCTTCTTCTGAATTGCGAACTACAGCTGAGATAAAAAATTATAAAGAAAATAACCGTTCAAGACAAAGGTTCTGACTGACGGTTCAGGAAATGGCATCCCGAACCTCTTGTCTGCAGAAGAGTGTGGAATATCATTGGGAAAGTGAACGTGTAAGGAGTGATTGAAGACGCGACTGTGACTTGATTCGTCAAGATTTCAAGATTATATCACGCCGGTTGCGACGTTTGTTAGGTCTTCTAGGCTAATAAAACTAGATCGGATTTATAGAAAACATATGAAAACAGTTTTGCGTCTTGCATACAACATGACTGGTGATACATAATTATTTTCATGTGGCTGTCTCCAATACATACTTATACAGAGGCTATTCCTGATGTAATCATTTTAACCGGCTTCTACTTCATTCCTTTTAGGCTGCACAATAGCGATTAAACTAATGGTGATTAAAAATGTACTTATTCAGATAATATTTTTTCCGATTTGGCTACACAACGTATGTCTACAGCCACAACGCGTAGGTCAAGTGCATTTTAAAATATTGCCCAAGCGCATGAACTGCTTTTAATATTTTCATAAATGGAATGATTGGACGTGCCATTTTTATGATCAGCTATACTTATTTAAGGCGAACTCTGACAGCCTATGTTTTTCAAATGGCACCTTTTTGTTTACCACGTGTTGACTCCGCAGTGCTCTGAACAAAAGTTTTTTTGTTTTCATTATAGGCTGCACAACTATTCCCTCGCTGTTTAGCATGCAATGTCGCTGCCTCGCTACTGGGAAAAGCGTACGCAAGGTCGAGAGGTGTCGTGAGATTTCATCGTACCGTCACCGTAGGCGACACCAACGTCCATTTTGATAAATCCGAAAATTTCCCTAAAAATGGCCGTACGCTCACTTTACGATCACATTTGAATGTACATTTGAATGATTAAATGAGGCCCATGGTCACTAAATCTAACCATTTTGTAGCTAATGGAGAATTCAAAGACGATGAGCCAAACCTGCATTGTGTTAATAAGTTTAGGGAAAACACTATGAAAGGACTTAAACACATTCAACAGCATAATTAAGAGCCCATTGCTTCACCTCAGTCTTTAATTTAATCAGCATAAATGGGTTAACACATTGTTTTAACAGTTAAAACAATGTGTTTCACCCATTTGTGTAATTGCTTGCAATATAGCACAATAAGCACAATAAGCATGGGACATTTCTAATGCTCTGACGTAATATAGTGTAAATAATCTAAATCAGAAAATCATCTAATTAACTAAAATTAAGAGCTTTTTAAATTCTGGGATTACTGTGGTTGGTACGAAAGCCAGCAGACACAGTGGGGCCCCACGACCGAATTTGAGAACCAGTGTTTTAGAATAAAGCGATCTCCTGCGGATAACACAACTCCCTCTACACTCTTGTTTTGCAACTGCAAGGCAAGGTCAACTGCATGGCAAGGTCATCTGCATTACTGTATAACTAGTTTGAGAGTGTCTCCGGAGGAGTCAATATGGAAAGCGGCTCTCGTGATCAAGGACAATTTCTCCAAAAGTGAAACTTGGAATTGGGCCACTAATAGATTTCCGTGGATTGGGATAAAGTTGCATGAAACAGAAAGTGAGCGCTTCAGCTGTCCAGAGAGCCGTCGGAGAAGTAAGTTCAACTCAGAGTTGTGTACAGTACCAATGTTAAAGGAAACTTTATTACAATATCTTATATAAGATAATCAATGTATATCATAGTATAGAATGTGCGTTTGACAGTAGCCTAGTGCAGCATAAAATATATAGAGGTATAGCAGTACCCTATAGGAAACAGGGTTGCTTTTCGTCTTCAGTTAAATATGACAAATAATATAAGAGCAAAAGTACCAACTATCAGATGGTGCATTTTTAATAGATTATGGATTGGTTTTTCTTTGCATATTTTTATAAAGTGTCATGACCAGAACACACCAGGGTGATTATAGTTTTTTGTTTGTTTTTAGTTTTTATTTCTATTCAGTTTTTTAAATTTTGGTCTTCAATTTCAGTTTAGCTTCAGTTAGTTTTATGGGGAGAGTTTAGTATTTAAAATGATTACTTTATTCTACATTATGTGAAACTGTCCAATATTTTTTGATGCCTGAAAATGGGGGGCGACTATGTACGAAAGGTTCTATAATTTCTAAATGGTTCATCCGATATGGATGAGAATGCCCTCAGATTAAAGGTGACAGTCTGCACTTCATTGTCATTGTATCCCTTTAAATTCAAAGTGCTAGAGTACAAAACCAAAATAACAAAAAATGTGTCACTGTCCAATGCATTATGGTGCTCACTGTAAATATACTACCCTGACACCATATGTACTGTGTTACTTTTATTTTGTTGTACATTTGTTAAGACAATTAAGAAAATGTAATATCTTTGGGCGCATTCTACTAACTAGAATTTTCTACTTTCCAGCACCAGTGATTCCAAGAGTGTCGAAGAGTTCTACTGTGTATGAATTCTGTCCTTTGTACAGTAAAGCTCGTAGTTCCAAAGTTTAGGTCAATAGCAATTTAATTACAATGCAAAATAGTCTTCATTACAGTATACAAGATACCGGGTAATAGCAAGGCAGTTCAATCACAAAATAGTGTTGTGTGGGGTACAAGCTTTATACCCAAAACCTGAAATACAAATGCTGACATAGAATGCAGGTTCCTGTCCCTGATTGGGTGACAGGCAAACAAATGGACATTGTATGTGGTGTGGAAGGGACCCAAATGGTTATTGTCACCTAGGTAAGCTGGCTAACTTCCGTCTCACACCCTAGTGGTGCCGTCGTCACCAGGCTTTGTTTCTAACCCCCCTTTGATCATTGAGTAAGGCTGATTGTGTTAGGTGACCAACCAAGAACATTGAAGCAGGAAATGTATTTTTCCTTACAACTGTATTCCAACAAAAGTGGAGGTGTTGTTCCAGGGGGCATTGTGGGGGCGTGGAGGGTGGGGCGATAGTATCATATATCACATTCTTTCACATGCCAGTACAGTCATCGTTTTAATAGACATCGCCCAGTCCTATTAGTGAGTAGGTGGCCACACGAGCCATACTGCAGTTGCCTTGCCTCGGCACGCTGTTGGCCTCAGCCTCTCGCTCTTTAACCCCTTAGTGCAGATGGCATATTTGGTAAATCATGGGGGTACTCTGTTTACGGCTTTATAACTCCAGGTGTGAGCATCACATAAACTTGGTAAAAGGCTTAAATGAAACAAAACCGGTGTACCATTTTTTGGTACAAACTTAGATTTGTTTATTTTCATAATTTAAGTCAAAATAAAGTGCCGGAAATGCAAGCAAAACTTTGCAAAAAATGCAACAAAATATATATTTCTTCAAAATACTGAGAGCTACATAAGTGAAACAGGTAAAACTACACATTTCCTGGATCATAAACTCCTTGTCCACAAGCATTCAATAATCGCAGGGTGATATACAGAACTACTAAAGATCTATGACACGAAATGTAAGCAGTGTAGCCTGATGTACCCAGGGTCTCCAAACCTATCCAAATTGGCTAAAATGTGAATAGCTGTAAATCTTAAACTAATCATACATTTCAGTGCAAATCAACCGTTTTGACTCATTTAACTCACCTTTTTATCATTTTCATGTGGGAATTATTTTGGATCAGTACAGGGGGGTGGATATCTAGGTGTCCAATAACCTACCCAAAACCTCTCCGAGAAATTATTAAAAAGCCTTTTGTCCGTTATAAAGCATATACATTTTACCTTACGATCACTTAATGGATGAAAACATTGATATTGCACAGTTTCAGTTCAGTGTTTGATGCCAAGTGTGCCATTTTTTCACCATTATCCTTCATATACTGCTTCATCCTGTGCGGTGCCTTCGTGGCCAACATGCACTCATCAATGGCACGGTCTTCAGTATGCTGTAAGGATCTGGTCCTGCAGTGGCTTCACTCTGAACAGTAGAGGGCACTGCTGGAGTGGCAGAGGTGGAGGGTCAAGCATGTTATAGGAACAAATTACATAATGCAGAAGCATTATAACACTGTGGTACACACAGCTAAATATGAAATCATTCACTCTTGTACTTCAGTAAACACTTTCTACTGTATGCTACATTATGTTATATTTTGTTGCGTGCTCTAGGATGGCATTACTCTGTAGTGTGTTTCACAACTGTTGCTTATTTATTTTATTTATTTATTTTACATTCATCTTGCACACATCTGGACACAGTACATTTGAATGCATATTTTCCATTCCCTAAGTGAAAAGCATCACCCATGGATATACTAATACCCCATAGAGTACATTATGCACAAAGAAATTACAATACAATAAAATAATATCGGAAAACACTACCAATGTTCTAGCTTCACGGCAAATCGAGGCATAAAATAAACTCCTCCAAAAAAGTTTGGAAACGTTATTTCGGTCGATTATTCCTCCCCTTTAATAATACCAATTGGTATTGTATTTTATATCGTTGGAAAGCCTGATTAGTCACCTTTACAACGAGGTACAACTTGTAAGGATCATGCATTCGTGGAATGAGCAACACAGCTAACCGTGTGGGTAGCGGCCCAAAAACATGTGCCAAAATCCCCTGCAATATTCTTCTGTTGGTATTCACTCTCGTTTTGAGCTTCAAGTGCTGGCAGGTGTATGCCAGTGGGATGGAATGGGATGCCATCCCACAGCAGTGTGTGACCAGGCTGGTGACCAGCATGAGGAGGAGGTGCCAAGCTGTTGTGGCTGCGTATGGATCTTCCACACGTTACTGAGGTCCCTGACAGTGTAAAATGAATAAAGTGTAAAAATGGCCAATATGTGTTGTTTTTTCCTTATTACTGTGGGAGAGTGCAATCATCCAGTCCACCAAGCAACTCAAAACGAGAGTGAATACCAATAGAAGAATATTGCAGGGGATTTTGGCATATTTTTTTGGGCCGCTACCCACACGGTTAGCTGTGTTGCTCATTCCACGAATGCACGATCCTTACAAGTTGTACCTCATTGTAAAGGTGACTAATCAGGCTTTCCAACGATATGAAATACAATACCAATTGGTATTATTAAAGGGGAGGAATAATCGACCGAAATAACGTTTCCGAACTTTTTTTGAGGAGTTTATAACGTACGACTGAGCAACCAAACAGAACAGCGCTAAAATACTCAATTTCATTGTGAATGCTATGAATTCTAACAAAGCAGGCCACCACGAGCCACTACGGGAACGGCACGAACACAATAGTATCAATACATTAGTTATTTGGCAGACGCGTTTATCCAAAGCGACGTACAATAAGTGCATATTGAAGGTCATAGACACAATCTACGAAGCAAAGTCACGAAAGCGCTACTTTCTCACAACGTAGAAGCTATCGCTAGTCATCAACCGAATACAGTCAGCTATACATTCTAAGCTATGAGATAGCTAAACCAAATAGAAAATTAAAAATAAACGGAAAGAACGTACTATATAATTTGCCTTATACTTGTAGTTATTCAAGGTGGAGTCTGAAAAAGTGTGTTTTCAAATATGTTCAGCATTATTAGCAGGCTAACAGTGGTCTATTACGACCGATGCAAATACAAAAATAACGAAAATATAGCACGCAGTGGAAAAACGAATGTATATAATCAAAATATTACAAGCAGTAATACTTACATGTCGAGGAGGATATCTTCCCCATATTGATAGGCACCTCTTCCACAGAATCTATGCTACAGGGATTAGAAGAATCTCTGTTGTTGTCCTCTTCTGACCGACTTCGGGGGAAAACTACTAAAAAGTCACATCAAAGTTGCGCGCAGTTTTATTGCGTAACACTAATTGCGTCATACCAACTGCGTCAAACCAAATGCGTCATCTGCGCATGCCTGCGTAAAATTGTCATGATATAACAAGTAATGCAGTTACGCTCGCCCTTAAATAGTTAATCCAAGCTTTCAATTACACATGTAAATTACTTTTGGGAAGCTTGTCGTGCCTTCTATTGGATAAAACAATTGTCGATCAAACCAGAATAAAATTGAAAGCGTCACAGCAGTGCAATCAGGAAGGGGGGGTTACGCAGAGCTAGTTTCGTTTGTCTAATAGTGTTCCAATGCGCTGTGTATTTTTCAAACGGATTGTCCAAGACAATAAATGACCACGGAATCTTGAAAGGGATATATCTACGCTTAAATCCACGGGAGGATTGCACACGAATTCCATATTTAATAGCAGATATTGATAGTAGAATGGCATTGTATGATTTCACTTGTTTATGTCGGTATTGATTGAGCAGCGATTTGCACCGCTGTATTTGCATACGGTCGGGCTATTGGTGGGTTTATCTGGTTGCTGGACGGAATTCTGATATTATATGATGAATACATATATTTATGAACTCCCAACATAGACGCTATTGCCCACTATGTCACGCATGGGTAGGTATAGGCTGGGTGGGGAGTGCTTGTTAAATGGACTTGCTACGGAAAGATAGTGACACTTAGAAACTACGCATTGGCCAGAAATAGTCGCGAATCGTCTACCAATAAAGTTAAAATACCGCGTTTGGGTTTTCCACTAATAGTTTGGCTGCAGGAGCAACGCGTGTCTCAGTTGCGTAAAACTGTCTCGCATGTGAGACAAAATAGACTATCTGCACTAAGGGGTTACCCATCTCTTGAAAAGCTTGGTTTTTTGTGAGCTTTTCTGATGTTCGTCTAAATTAGGTGGATTCTTCCCCTTGAGAATTGCTTCGTAAATTGTATTGCCTCTGCTAAAACACTTGGTTTAGTCAGAAACCGGATCATACGTAAAGTAACCCCAAATCTGAAGTGTATTTGTTGTGGATACTGGATCCAAACCTGTCTGATTATGCCAATTTGTTGTGGATCTCCGAGTGAAAATATCTCAGAGTTGTTTTCAGAAATTCAGAGTTTCTCAACTTTACCTCTCAAATTTCTCTAAGTGTTTAAACAAAGAGGACGAGGCAATAATTCTCAGAGAATGCTAGACTTTATTTCATTAAACATACAACAAAAAGTCCAGCGGAGTGCCCCTGCAGAGACTATCAAAAATGCCAGACCTTATCCCATACACCGCACGATCAAGGTCTTGCCATCTCCCCAGAGACACTCCCAGGGCAGTGCCTCTCCCCAGAGACACTACCCCTCGCTCGCTGGCTGGCTGTGCCCCTCCGCAGAGACACTCGCAATTATTCTTGGTTTACAGTCCATCTTTATACAGTTTCTTATCAGATTGTACATCTCATTATTTGTCCATCTGACCTATATTTGACCATACAAACACAGGCAATCTCTATCCCCGCCTTTCTTCGAGAACTTTCCAAACGTTTCCTTTGTAGGGCCTACTCCTATTGGATTGTATCTAGGTGACACCTGGATTCTCAATCACCCGGCTCCGCCCCCCAAAGATAGCTCTCAAAACCCCCCCCCCCCTTAGATCCCCAGCCACCCATCTCCAGCTGTGTGCCCCCCCCCCCCCCTGGCATCGCCCTTCAGGCCTGGGAAACCACCTCTTATCAGACTCTGGTTTCTTGGATACTATCCAAGTTCTCCTTCAAACTCCTGGACTGCTGACTGTGTGCAAAAATAACAATGGCTAATTAGTATATTACTATGTGTTCTTTTGCTTATTTTGTACTGAGCCTTGGTTGGTCAGACACCAGGTGTCCAGGTGCCAGGAGCGCCAACTTCTCTTATCTTATCAGACTCTCTGGACTCTCTGAAAACCCCAGCTTTAAAATCCCCATTGTTTAGGAACATCTTATCTTCTTATCAGACTCTCTGAAAAACAGCAGCTTCTGACTGGCCTTCAGCTCCCTCTAGTCAGAGAGACAGAGAACATGTCTCTCTGCTCTTATAATATTTTACTGTGCTTATGAATGCATTTCTCTGTTCTTAATACATTTATACATTCTGTATATTGCTCTTAATACATTCACAGATACATATTCAAATATTATCAATACATATTGTCACAGGTGACCAATGGATTTAATGGAATTCCCAACATTTTCTCACAACCAGTTTCATCATACAAGTGGAGTCAGCATGTTGGCCCCTACAATAGCAACACTGCCTTTTGGACGTCTGGTTTTTGCAGATGCTAGCACACATTGTAGTTTCAGTTTAGTTTTTCTGTTCTTGCAAACTGTCATTTTAATTTTACTTCAGTGAATGTTTTCTTCACACCTAGTTTTCCAAATTTTTTTTTTTTACGAAAGGTGGGATAATAAGTAGATTACAGTAAGACAAGACTGCACAACTCTGCTGAAGTTTGAGTTTGGACAGTGCTGGACAGGAGCTACAATGAACATCGTCCATACACGGTGAGATCAAGAGACCAAGGGTTCATTCCAATCATTTATTTTATCCATCCTTGTCTCCTCGGTCCTCACGTGACCCAGAAATTGATCAATGTTCTAAGTTCTTTATGTCTTGCAGGAAGGAACTGGATCTGTTAGCTGCCAGCTACATTTCAGACACCCTGAGCTTCATTCACACAGTAGAGGAGTTCTGTGACTCAAAATGGCTCCTCCAGAGAGTAACCGAGCTGATGATGATGCGAGACATCAAGGAAAGAGCGGAGAAGATCAACCTCACGATTGACCACGTTATAAAATCAGAGAAGAAGCTGAAGGCCTTTAGGCAGGTTGTCTGGAGCAAGGTTACCCAGGTGATGGCGGAGAGCAGAGCACAGGAGCTGGAGAAGGAGCTGGAATCCGTGCTGCAGTCCACCTTGGAGGGGCTTGAGAAGCTGACCCTGTTCCTGGAGGCTGTGGAGAAGCTGGCGGTCACTTCGCTCTCTGTCTTCGGAGAGGAGAATCCGCTGTGCCGGCTCCCCAAGGGGACGAGCGCCACTGCCGTTCGCTCTGTCATCGCCGCCGCCAGGGGAGCGTGTCCACTTCTGATCCATTTCCAGAGAGACGCTGGAGAGTTCTTCCTGCCGAGCCTGGTCAATGTGGACGTACTGGCTTTTCAGCTGGACAAATACATGAGGGTTTCCCAGGAGCTGTGCGAGAAGCTGCAGAAAAGGTATTGTTAGCTTGATTCTCCAACAGGTCATTGATACTTTCCACATTTACCTACACACTTCAAAATATATTCAAATGTTTTATATTTATTTGATAATTCAGTTTTTAAAATATATTTTCTTCAAGTTTAAAATGCCAAATTATATCTAGATCATGAGAAAGATCCATGAGGCTTCCCGTCACTGCATTCTAGCACAGGGGTGTCAGGCCCCAGTCCTGGAGGGCCACATTAGGTGCGTTTACATGCACTCAATATTCCGATAACTGGGAGTAATCCGAACATGGCAATAATACGATAAATGCGTTTACATGCACTTAAGTAATGCGATAATGGGAAAAATCCAGGTTTACATGATTCTGTCAATATTCCGATTTCTTTCCCTGAACGCGATGTGTAACTCAAACGTAAATTAGAAACATATATTAGCCTAACGTTATATATTATAAATTACATATTTTAACGTTTATACATAACGTGACTATACTTCCTGTTGGGTTGCTAGAAACCACGCGGGTTGGTATGCGTACCCGTAAGTTAGTAAACACGTTAACTATAGCCTAACGTTAGTTACATAAGAAAGAACAGCAGCCTATAACGTATAAGAAAGTAACGTTAAACATGGTAACGTTAGACAGGAATGCTCTTATGGGTTTCGTCGTCATATGGCAGATGTTATGGTTGCGGTTGGCAACTAACACTGTCCTTCAAGCGTTCTGTGTTATGAGCAGAAGACGACGAAGAGCTTTAATGTTACAACAAGCGCTGATTATTGGACCCAGAATAGGCCTTCCTCCAGCACTGTTAAGGACCCGGTCGTGCTGGATGCGCGTTAAGAGCAAGGACTGGTGGGAGAGAGTGGTGCTAAATGAATTCACCGATTCAGACCGTAGACTTGTGGACACCAAACTGAAAGTAAGTAAGTAAGTAAAGTTTATTTATATAGCAACCTTCTCAACACGAATGTACAGAGTGCTTCACAGAACGTTCAAAAGCAAATACAGAATATAATCAAACAAGCGATAAACAGGAGCGGAAACGAGAGAAGACGACTAGCAGCCAGACATAGGCGCGGCCATCTTGACGTTTCCTACAAACTATGCAAACTGCATAGTTACAGCAGGGTGGGGTGGGGTGGGGGTGGGGGTGCAAGAAAGAGGAAAAAAGGAAAAAGAAAAGGGGGGGGGGGGGGGGGGCTGGCGGGGGGCGGGGGGGGGGAGTGGGCAAAAAAACACTAAACATATACCAAGTCTCTAGGAGGCAAGGTATATGGTCTGGGAAAAAAAAACCCATGTGTCCGTAGGCGGGTGAATGCATGCATGTGTGTGCAAGTGTGTATATCTGTAAGTAGTCCGTGTTTATGTGTGCGTAAGACTGAAGGTTACATTCTGGCACTCAGCAATCTTGATAACTCAAGTCCGTAGAATCTTTTCACGAAACACAGCAAGTTGCTCTGGAGGCATCCTCGGTGTAACTAGTTCGTAGGTCTTTTCGCGATAACACAGCAGGTTGCTATGGAGATATCCTTGAATTGCCCTGTCCAGAAGTAAACAACAGGAGTCCATGGAAGATAGGTGCGTAGGAACGCCTCTTTGCATGTGAGTCTTCTGGGGGAGATTTCTGCAGGCGGCCTTGGCCGACCAGCGATGGGGTTCCGAAAAAAAAAAGATTAGATGTTTGGGTTATAGCGAGGAAAACAGCATTCCAATTCGTTACTCCTCTATACTCTCTGGGTCTCTCAGTTTGACCATTTCTCGTCGCAAAACAGTGATTTCCTCCAAAATGTTAACCATCTTGCGATTTAGATCACATATCGCAACAGTCTGAGTACTCACTGCTCTGCCCACCTCGTTAATCATCATGGGCAGCCTTTGGCCTTCTTGAATAGCTCCCATCTTTCTAATTTTCCGATAGACCAGGGCAACGCTCAGTCCGAGAAGCAATTGTCCTGCCATCATAAATCCAAATATGTAGACGTCCTCCACGTCTTCCACTGAGAGAACCGCCAGGCAAAGAACCCGCCAGTTCTCCCACGCATCCATTATGTAGCCCGCAGCAAAAGTCCCGTCTGGGCAAATAGGTTCCCCCGAACCAGTGCTTCTTGTTGAAATAATTTTGTCAATTGCGTTGAGAGACCAGCTTATCAATTCCATAATTTAGTATTTTGTATTTTCAAAGATACCGTGCAAAGAATGGTTCCGAGCAGGTGGGAGAGTAGAGGAGAGTAGAGGAGAGAGAGAATATGCGACCGCCTCCGTCAAGAGCCAAGCAAGGAAGTGGTTCGCTATCAGCCGGTACTCCCCGCAGCTACCGACTTTGTACAGCGCTATTGCGACTCGCATTTGAAGAGGTACAGCTGGACGCACTGTCACTTCGTCAGGGCTCATTATGTTCTGTACCAAACCACAAAGTTTCATAAATGATCTCCGAGCCATACTGAAGTTGCCTCTCCATTCTGAATCGGTGAATTAATTTACCATATGACGACGAAACCCATAAGAGCATTATTGAGTGCATGTAAACGTGCTCATTATTTCTGCGTGTCTAACTTTTTTCCCATCTATGAGAGGAAGTATATTCCTCTTTATTATTCCTCCTCGCTCCAGAAATGACTTTTCCCGTTGGTTGACATCTCTCTCTGACCGCTCAACTGTTTTGACGTTAGCGTTACGTTACTAACAATATCCGGAGTAGCTGTTGCCATGGCTGTTGCTGTCAAACACGCACATGCGCAGATTTTAAAAAACGAACTAGATCGGAATAAGCGTTTACATGCAACCTATAAAACGAAAAACACGGCAGAAATCCAGGTGTAGTTATCGGATTTCTCATATTCCGATAACTGCTTTTTTCCGAAAAAGCTTTTCGGAATATTGCATTTACATTTACATTTACATTTCCCCTGCGCTATACTCCCTGTACACCAACAACTGCACCTCTAGTCACCAGTCTGTCAAGCTCCTGAAGTTCGCGGACGACACCACCCTCATCGGACTCATCTCTGGTGGGGATGAGTCCTCCTACAGGAGGGAGATCGACCATCTGGCGGACTGGTGCAGTCAGAACAACCTGGAGCTAAATGCTGCAAAGACAGTGGAGATAGTGGTGGACTTCAGGAATAACCCAGCCCCACTCATCCCCATCTCCCTGAGAGACTCCACAGTTGACATTGTGGAGTCCTGCCGCTTCCTGGGAACCTTCATCTCCCAGGACCTCAAGTGGGAGCTGAACATCAGCTCCATCACTGGAAAAGCCCAGCAGAGGTTGTTCTTCCTGCGGCAGCTGAAGAAGTTCAACCTGCCAAAGACGATGATGGTCCACTTCTACTCTGCCATCATCGAGACCATCCTCACCTTCTCCATCACCATCTGGTACGCTGCTGCCACCGCCAAGGACAAGGGCAGACTGCAGCGTATCATCCGCTCTGCGGAGAGGGTGATTGGCTGCAACCTGCCATCTCTCCAGGACCTGTATGCCTCCAGGACCCGGAGGCGTGCAGGCAAGATTGTGGCCGACCCCTCTCACCCCGGTCACAGTCTGTTTGTAACACTTCCCTCTGGCAGGAGGCTGCAGTCCATCAGGACCAAAACCTCTCGCCATAAAAACAGTTTCTTTCCTTCTGCAGTTAGCCTTATCAACAAGGCCCGGGACCCCCTCCGACACAGACACAGACTCTATCCCGCCTCATAGACACTTTACACTTTACCTACTTCCCACTGTACTTTTTGTTTATTTATATTTTTATTTTTACTTATATTTTTAATTTTTATTTTTATCTTGCATATATAATATTATATTATATTGGTTGAAACTTGCACTACTACTTGCACTACTTGTTTTTGTGTTTTGTTTTGTTTTGTTTTGTGTTTTATGTTTTATATTATATTATGTACGCACCAATAAACCACAGTAAATTCCTTGTATGTAAATACTTGGCGAATAAAGGGATTCTGATGACAATTTGAATAATCCGATAACAGCCATATTCCGAATATGATCGGAATATTGAGTGCATGTAAACGCACCCATTGTCTGCTGGTTTACCATGTGCATCAACACTTAAAAGATTATTTTAAGTCACCAATCAGTTAAGAGTCCATACATCTTGTTTTCAAGGCCTAAACTGGCCACTGATTCAAAGGAAACCACAAAAACCCACAGACACTGTGGCACTGCAGGACTTGATCAGTGTTAAGTTAACTCTTACAGTGTACATATGGTCCCTATTGGATTTATATAAGAGTTGAATTAACACTGGACATTTTTCTGTGTGTCTTGTCACGGACATTAATCTTATCTGCAATTGACGAACTGAGCCGTTACATCCTCATACTTGATATTATTAGATTTTTCAGCTAATTATTCATAAATTGCTTGGCCAAAGATGGAAGATCCATAGCTAACCCAGCAACCAGAATACCACCGAATCATCCTAACATACAAAAACAGCATAAAAGCAAAAAAGATAATAATATCCCGTTTCTATGAGGTACAGGTGCAGCTCAAAAAAAATTTATATCGTGAAAAAGTTCAATATTCATTACACAGAGTGAAATATTTCAAGCCTTTATTTCTTGTAATTTTGATGATTATGGCTTACAGCTAATGAAAACCCAAATTCAGTGTCTCAGAAAATTAGAATATTACATAAGATCAATAAAAAAGGATATTGTAAACAGAAATGTCAGCCTTCTGAAAAGTATGTTCATTTCTATGCACTCAATACTTGGTTGGGGCTCCTTTTGCATGAATTACTGCATCAATGCGGCGTGGCATGGAGGCGATCAGCCTGTGGCACTGCTGAGGTGTAATGGACGCCCAGGTTGCTTTGATAGCGGCCTTCAGGTCGTCTGCATTGTTGGGTCTGGTGTCTCTCATCTTCCTCTTGACAATACCCCATAGATTCTCTATGGGGTTCAGGTCAGGCGAGTTTGCTGGCCAATCAAGTACAGTAATACCATGGCCATTGAACCAGCTTTTGGTACTTTTGGCAGTGTGGGCAGGTACCAAGTCCTGCTGTAAAATGAAATCAACATCTCCGTAAAGCTTGTCAGCAGAAGGAAGCATGAAGTGCTCTAAAATTTCCTGGTAGATGGCTGCGTTGACTGTGGACTTCAGAAAACACAGTGGACCAACACCAGCAGATGACATGGCACCCCAAATCATCACTGACTGTGGAAACTTCACACTGGACTTCAAGCAACGTGGATTCTGTGCCTCTCCACTCTTCCTCCAGACTCTGGGACCTTGATTTCCAAATGAAGTGCAACATTTACTTTCATCTGAAAAGAGGACTTTGGACCACTGAGCAACAGTCCAGTTATTTTTCTCCTTAGCCCAAGTAAGACGCTTCTGACGTTGTCTCTGGTTCAGGAGTGGCTTGACACGAGGAATGTGACATTTGTAGCCCATGTCCTGGATTCATCTGTGCGTGGTGGCTCTTGATGCACTGACTCCAGCCTCAGTCCACTCCTTGTGAAGCTCCCCCAAATTCTTGAATGGATTTTGCTTGACAATCCTCTCAAGGCTGCGGTTATCCCTGTTGCTTGTGTACCTTTTCCTACCACACTTTTTCCTTCCACTCAACTTTCTATGAATATGCTTGGATACAGCACTCTGTGAACAACCAGCTTCTTTAGCAATGACCTTTTGTGGCTTACCCTCCTTGTGGAGGGTGTCAATGACTGTCTTCTGGACATCTGTCAAGTCAGCAGTCTTCCCCATGATTGTGTAGCCTACTGAACCTGACTGAGAGACCATTTAAAGGCTCAGGAAACCTTTGCAGGTGTTTTGAGTTAATTAGCTGATTAGAGTGTGACACCATGCGTTTCCAATATTGAACTTTTTCACAATATTCTAATTTGGGTTTTCATTAGCTGTAAGCCATAATCATCAAAATTACAAGAAATAAAGGCTTGAAATATTTCACTCTATATGTAATGAATCTATATAATATATGAGTTTAACTTTCTGAAATGAGTGACAAAAAATATTGAACTTTTTCACGATATTCAAATTTTTTGAGCTGCACCTGTATATCTAGAGCAGTGTTTCTCTACCCTGGTCCTGCAGGGCCGCAGGGTATTATGGTTTTTGTTTTTGCCTTAATATCAGCAACCAATTCAGACCCAAGAAACCAGGGGCCACACGTATAAAACTCTGAGTAAAAGAATGCGTAAAAGAACGCTCAGGGTGAAAGCCTGAAATGTGCTTAAAAAAAGTTTTGCATTTTCTACCTCTGCCTTTCAGTCACGGTGTCACCATATAACACAGACCCCAAACATTGCGTATGTATGGTGTCTATCATGTGCAGAGGTACGCAGATTCTCACAGCATGTGTTATATTATACATCTGAATTTCTGCGTGGAAACTCGCTAACACGGCTTTCTGAGGGCATTTTTCTGCTCAGCACTGTTTACACATGTGGCCCCAGGTGTGGTGAATTAACTCCATTATCAGCTGCTTTAATTGATCAATTAAGTACCGAGTAACAACAAAAACCAGCATACCCTGCGGCCCAGGACCAGGGTTGAGAAACACTGATCTAGTGACCCGTTAAATATAGCTAATGTTGGCAATCAGGACCTGTTGGTCCTGGAATCTGTAACTATGTGCAGTCATCAGCTGTGGGTGTCGTAGTTCTCTACTCTGTGGCCATATTGAATTGTAGTCCAATAGGACCAGAGGAGATCCCACAGCCCAGCTCATGATGTTGTCACACTGTATGTTCATTATGGTGCTATAAGTATGCAATCATTATCTTGTAATAATTTTTTGCTTTTGCAGACACACTCCCCAAAATGAGTAAAGGAAATATATTTACCTGTATACTATATAAACTTTCACAGCTTATGTTTCCTTATTTTTCCAGCTCACAATGTGTATCATTTCTTGGAATGGATTATGGGTAAGCAGAAATCTTTCCCCATTAAAGTCAACAGTTGAAGCAATTACTGTGGGTCAGTTGTTGTCAGTCTGTTCTGTATGCGTTTACTGGATTTGAGAAAGTGAATAAAGGAGATTTGGCTTATGTTTAGCATCGTTTGTGCATACAGGCCATTATCAGTTATAATTTTTACATTCTTAACACATTGTACATACAGTATTTTTGAACATACTGTGGAATCTGATTCAGTGGTTTTTCTTATTTTAATAAATAAATAATTATATTACATCTAAAATAAAAAAGCATTTTTGAATCCGGTGTACTTTCCAAATGCATGTGTACATTTATGAGACGTTTCATACAGTGCCAGATTTTTCTATTTTTTTCCAGGACAAAGAAAGCCTGTACAAATGAGCCATGCTGCAATTTGACCGATGAAGCCATACAGACAATGTTTGACCATTTGACTGACCTGAACAATATCAGGTAAGTACATCCTGATCCATAATGAGGTTTAATGTTGACATCAAGACATTTTAAATGCATCGTGTATGATATATATTAAGTTATATCATGCTTGTTTTTGATGTAGTGAGTTCAATTGTAAGTGTTTGCATGTATTCGTTTCACAATGTCAGAGTCAATTAACTTCAACCACCCTGGCATCGACCCATGGCCTGGTGATTAACTATCGGCCTTATAATGGAAACATGGCAAACGGTGACACATGTTCAAAATCTAGGTTGTGAAATTGTTCTTGGATGGACTAACTCAGATTTCTATGAAAATGATAATCAATGTAATACAGACAAAGGGAAGTCCTTTTGTTCACAAGCAGGGAGTGAATAAATGATCTGGCGTAAATGTATCTGGTGTATCTATTGTGTAAAGATGTTGCAAAAGAATGTATAGTGGATGCACAGGACTTTTACTTTTGAGCGCTTAACTTTGGGCTCCATTTAGTCCATGAGGACTGCGCTCAAGAGTTTGATGCCAAGAGTAGGGCTGTTACCAAATCAAGCCCTTCTATACTATTGAGTATGCTTGTCGAGTACACTGGATGAGAAAGTTGTTCAGTAGGTGAAATGTTCTCTAAATGTACTGTACTTAAAATACAGATCATATACTTATTTCTGGGGTTTTGCTGATTATATCATTGAGGATATTTTTCACATACATGCATGTTGTATACTATACAATTTTTACTTTGTGACCTGGAAGGATTATTGTGGGCAGGGAAACATGTTATGTAGGAAATCTGGTTGATTGTGAAACCTCCTTCCCTTAGATTGGACCAGCACTTCAAAATGACATTCCTGTTCAGCGGAGACTCTCTCAGATTCATTGGCCTGTTCAGCCAACGTAGCTCCAGGATGCACCAGTTCCTGGAGGCTCTGGAAGAAGGAGCCGTTCAGCTGGACAGGATGAAAATGGGGGCCAGCATCTCCCGTGTGGCGGGCAGAACCGTGGGCATTGCGGGCAGCATCGTGTCCATCGTGGGACTGGCCCTGGCCCCAGCGACGGCAGGGGTATCTCTGACCCTCACGCTGGTCGGCGCGGGGCTGGGCATAACCAGCGGTGTGAATAGCTTAGCTACGGACATCGCCGAGATATCGGTCACCTCTCATCACGGAAAGAAGATCAAAGAAATTTTCCAGAGCTATATGAAAGACGTAGAGACCATTCTGGAGTGTCTGGAGCAAGCGGCCAGCAGTGTTCTGCCGGCGGGGTTCATCACCCTCAACTCCATCTTCATGGGCCTGGACTTCATCTTCATCTGCAAAGACAGTATCAGCTTGGCCAAAGGTAGCAAGAGCGACGTGTCAAAGGTCATCCGAGGGAGGGCCAGTCTGTGGAAGACCGAGCTGGATGCATGGGAGAGGATCCATCACTCTCTGTGCGTAGGGATATGGAGGTTCAGGAAGAGTATGGAGGTCCTAGAGAGCCCATTTTACTCCGAGCTGAATAAAACAGAAAGGCTGTAACAACTGCAAACTGTAATCTTGTGAAACCTGGTGCCAGTCCGTAACATTACTGACATGGCAAATCATGCAAGTCACAAGATAAGATTGATGGACCAGTAGCTATAAGTTCCCACACAGACACTTACGGCCCTACATAGATGGATGAACAAGTGGTAACAACATTGTCCGAGATGTTCACGGCATTCGTGGACACGAGGTGAGCAGTGTAAAATAATATGTAATCCTGAAATTGTATCTAGCAGACTTTCATGTTCACAACGAGGTCTGTGGGGTGGGGGCGTGTCTCTTTCTCTGTGGGCAGAGCCAAGGATGTTGTGACAACAAATGTGGGGAAAAACTGCATACTCTAGCTTTAAGAAATGCAAGGATCATCACTTTTGAGTCCATTGCAATAGTTGCATCATTGACCCCGATCTCAATTAGGAATTAACACATCATCTCTGCTCATAGGAGATGGTCACAGTGCCTATGGTTCAAGGAGCCATAATCAACTATGGAACCTGCAGTATATTGGCCATGAGTATGATATGAATATAATATGTATAACGTTTCTGTTTTTCTTGCAAACCATCAATTGTCTCCAGGTGTGTTCTTGTTTCTCTAAAGTTAAATTGTATGTAATATGCTCCTATAAATAGTTTTTCACATAAATGTTTCTGCCAACATACTTACAGTACCTGTCATATCCACTCTATCCATTATGAGTCACAAAATGAATAAAGACCAATATAATTTAATAACTCTGTGATTATTTCAAGAGGAATTCATTGTTCATTTTGAATGTTCTCATTCTTAAGAATGTAATGTATTTGCATTTCATCTATAGGTAAGCTCAATGGCTACCACGTCACTCTTTCTAAATGGCTGGAATATTTTCCTAATAGTAATTAAAGATAGATAGCTAAAGTAACAGAATCTACGTATATGAACAGGGTGACGTCATGGCAAATTAATCCATTACTTTGAAAAAAAATTACAAATAAATAATAATAATAATAAACTGGAAATGCAGCTGGGCTTCTATGAGCGCTGTTGGAAAGTACGCCGATGGTGACTTTTGAAGAACTACAGTATATTGATTAGCTGGTCCTCGACTGGTCACTGTGTAAGTATTGAGAATTACAAGGATTCTTTTGACCATCCAGTCCAATGCAGTGTTCTGGAAGTGCAATCTAGTGTAGTAGTAAAGGTAAGGAATTGGGCTTGTAACCTAAAGGTTGTGGGTTCGATTCCCAGGAAGGATACTCTTTCTGTACCCTTGAGCAATGTACTTAACCGAACTTGCTTCAGTAAATATCCAGTAGTGTAAATGGATGTTATGTAAAAATGTAGAAGTTGTGACCTTTCTTAGTGCAAGTATAAGAAAGCTTTCAGCATCTAGTCATGCTTCTTGACTTTTGACTGCCTTTGGAGTCTGTTATTGGCATTTATCAACATGAAGACCAGTTGTGCCAAAAAAAGCCATTATGAGGCTGAAAAATAAGAAAATTATATGCGTATAAATTATGAAGTTTCTACATGGTGAAATCAAAAATGGATACACATGCCCTTTATTAAAACATAAAAATCTGCGCTTTAACCACACCACATGTTTGATTCCAAATTAAAAATTGTGGAGTAGCTCCAAATCAAGAAAATAATGTATTTGTTCCAACATTACGGGGAGCACTGTATACCAGAAATGAAGTGTGATTCAAAATATTTAAATTCTATTTGGCAGTTAGAAAAATATGAATAATAAAGACCCAGAAAGTAACTGTTTAAAAGAAAATGGAATGCAATTTTTTTCTCTCTCGTGGCACTCATTATTGCTGCGCACTCAGCAGGAACCAATTCGATGATGTTAGAATAAAGCGATCTGCTGATAACACAACACATCTCCCTCATGTGTTCGTGTTTTGCAACTGCAAGGCAGAATCGTCTGCAAAAGTCACCTGCATTACTGCGCATGAGAAGTAGAACTAGTTCGGCATGTGGGAGTGGCTGTGCAAGAAAGTCGAGACGGGAAGCGACGTCGGCGATGAATAAAAGTTTCTCTAAAAATTTGGTTTTGGACTATTAATATATGTCATTGTCCATGGACTGGGATGAAGTGGCACTTAAAGAACAAGACCGCTGCTGCGTTAGTGTAGCTGCCAAGAGAGCCGTCGGAGAAGTAAGTTCATCTCAGATTTGTGTACAGTCATAGCTAGCTAGTCTTCGAGTAAATTTATCAAATAATCAATGTATATCATACTAGAAATGTTTGACAGTAGTGCAGCATAAAATAAGAGGTAGCCTATATCAGTACCCTATAGCAAACAGGGTTGCTTTTCGTCTTCGATTGAATGTGACAAATAGAAATATAAGAATAACAGCAGAACTATCAGAAAACAAAAAATCCAAAACACCAGGCTAATTATTTAGATATTTTATTCGTTTTTATTTCTATTCAGATTGATTTGTTTCAGTTAGTTTTCAGAGGGGGTTACAGTTTATTTTCCGAAAATGACTAGTTTTAGTTTCGTTTTTGTTTAGTTAAAGTGTTATGGTAGGGATTTGTCCTGTGCAATACATGCTTTCTAATATAAACTTTAAAAAACATACATTTATTTACATAATTCAAGTTTTATGCGCACAGTATTAATCTTGAATTGCAAAGAGCACAATACTTAGTTGTCAAAACAAAAGCACTTGTGTGTCACTGTCCAAATGAACTAGATCTCACAATCTCAATGTCCCCAATCCAACCAAAATATTATTAGAGCATGATTATTTGGCCTGCCCCACTCCTTAAACAAAACTATAGGCAGCAATGATACTGCGATGAATGGGCTTGATCACTGTGTTGTGCTGCCTATCTCGGATAGTTGATTTGGATACTTGATCAGTTTTTTTGCCCTTTATTTGCGAGGGATTCGCTACTCACTCGTCATAGAGAACAAAAGGGGAAGGACTGAAAAAAATAAAGTTATTTGCCGCTCATTGGTTTGTTTACACCTCAATCTGATTGGCTGTCGCGGTGACAGGCAATGTTACGTATCAGGACAGATATTATAACCTTTCTGCATTTGAATGGATCTTTATGGGAATTGGGGGGTGTTTGTTACTCCGGACTCATTTTCCTATTGAACTCTATTTAAAAATAAGTCAGGAGAAACAACCCTTCAAGAGACCCATCCATATTTCCTGCATGTCTGGCAGTAGAGTGATAGTTTGAGGCTCGTTTGATACCGCAGACCCTCGATCATTTACAGCCATTTAATCAATCATGGGTTCCATACTATTCCCGTGTAATTTACAGCTTAATCTAGTCCCACCCCCCAATTCCCATTGAGATTAATTCAAATGCAGAGTGGTTATAGCATCGCTTGTAACAGTACCTGAAAATAAGATATCAAGTCTTTTGATATCCTTTCATACCCAGGCATGGTATCATCACCTGTTTACCTATGGAATGTTCCAAACAGGTGTTTATTGAACTTCGTCTTTTTTTTTTCACCCGTTCCAACTTTTTTGGAATGTGTTGCAGACATCACATTTGGAATTAGCGTATATTTACAAAAATCTATAAAGTTGATAAGGTAAAACATTTAATTTTTCATGTTTTCAATTAAATATATGTTAAAAAAAATTACAAATCACTGCTTTCTGCTTTTATGTGCATTTTACATACGGTCCCAACTTTTTTGGAATTGGGGTTTGTATTTTAATTTCAGTGAACAGAGAATGTTTTCTTCACACCTAGTTTTCTTTTTTTTTTACGAAAGGTGGGAGAATAAAAGGATTACAGTAAGACAAGACTGCACAACTCTGCTGAAGTTTGAGTTTGGGCAGTGCTGGACAGGAGCTACAATGAGCATCGTCCATACACGGTGAGATCAAGAGACCAAGGGTTCATTCCACTCACTTATTTTGTCTGATCGGTCCTTGGTGATCCAGAAATCGATCAATGTTCTAAGTTCTTAATGTCTTGCAGGGAGGAACTGGATCTGTTGGCAGCCGGGTACATTTCAGACACCCTGAGCTGTATTTACACAGTAGAAGAGTTCTGTGACAGACACTCAAAATGGTTCCTCCAGAGAGAGACAGAGCTGGAGATGATGCGAGACATCATGGACAGAGTGGAGAGGATCAATCTGACGAGTGACCACGTTAAAAAATCAGAAAACAAGCTGAAGGCCATTGGGGAGTTTTTGTGGAGCAAGGTTACCCAGGTGACGGCGGAGAGCAGGGCACAGGAGCTGGAGAAGGAGCTGGAATCCGTGCTGCAGTCCACCTTGAAGGGGCTTGAGAAGCTCACTCTGTTCCTGGAGGCTGTGGAGAAGCTGGCGGTCACTTCGCTCTCTGTCTTCGGAGAGGAGAATCCGCTGTGCCGGCTCCCCAAGGGGACGAGCGCCGCCGCCGTTCGCTTTATCACCGCCGCCAGGGGAGCGTGTCCACTTCTGATCCATTTCCAGAGAGACGCTGGAGAGTTCTTCCTGCCGAGCCTGCTCAACGTGGACGTACTGGCTTTTCAGCTGGACAAATATATGAGGGTTTCCCAGGAGCTGTGCGAGAAGCTGCAGAAAAGGTATTTTTAACAAGGTCTCAATCAAATCACAGAAAAATATACTCTTTGTTTCTCTAACAGGTCATTGATACTTTCAACATTTACCTACACACTTCAGTGTTAAATGAACTCTTACAGTGTACATATGGTCCCTATTGGATTTATATAAACTATTAGAGTTGAATTAACACTGGACATTTTTCTGTGTGTCTTGTGACGTACATTAATCTTATCTGCAATTGACTAACTGAGCCGTTACATCCTCATACTTGATATTATTTGATTTTTCAGCTAATTATTCATAAATTGCTTGGCCAAAGATGGAGGATCCATAGCTAACCCAGCAACCAGAATACCACGAATCATCCTAACATACAAAAACAGCATAAAAGCAAAAAAGAGCATAATATCCCGTTTCTATGATGTATATCTAGAGCAGTGTTTCTCTACCCTGGTCCTGCAGGGCCGCAGGGTATTATGGTTTTTGTTTTTGCCTTAATATCAGCAACCAATTCAGACCCAAGAAACCAGGGGCCACACGTATAAACCTCTGAGTAAAAGAATGAGTAAAAGAATGCTCAGGGTGAAAGCCAGAAATGTGCTTAAAAAAAGTTTTGCATTTTCTACCTCTGCCTCTGACGGTGTCGTCATATAACACGGACCCCAAACATTGCGTATGTATGGTGTCTATCATGTGCAGAGGTACGCAGATTCTCACAGCATGTGTTATATTATACATCTGAATTTCTGCGTGGAAACTCGCTCGCATGGCTTTCTGAGGGCATTTTTCTGCTCAGCACTGTTTACACATGTGGCCCCAGGTGTGGTGAATTAACTGCATTATCGGCTGCTTTAATTGATCAATTAAGTACCGAGTAACAACAAATACCAGTATACCCTGCGGCCCTCCAGGACCAGGGTTGAGAAACACTGTTCTAGAGGCCTGTTAAATATAGCTAATGCTGGCAATCAGGACCTGTTGGTACTGGAATCTGTAACTTTGTGCAATCATCAGCTTTGGGTGTTGTAGTTCTCTACTATGTGGCCATATTGAATTGTAGTCCATTAGGACCAGAGGAGATCCCACAGCCCAGCTCATGATGTTGTCACACTGTATGTTCATTATGGTGCTATAAGTATCCAATTATTATCTTGTGATAATCTGTTGCCTTTGCAGACACACTCCCTAGAATCGGTTAAGGAAATATATTTATCTGTATACTATATAAACATTCACAGCTGACATTTCCTTATTTTTCCAGCTCACAATGTGTATCATTTCTTGGAATGGATTATGGGTAAGCAGAAATCTTTCCCCATTAAATTCAACAGTTGAAGCAATTACTGTGGGTCAGTTGTCAGTCCGTTCTGTATGCGTTTCCTGGATTTGAGAATGTGAATAAAGGAGATGTGGCTTATGTTTAGCATCGTTTGTGCATACAGGCCGTTATCAGTTATAATTTTTACATTCTTACCACATTGTACATACAGTATTTATGAACATACTGTGGAATATGATTCAGTGGTTTTTCTTATTTTAATAAATATTAATAATTCTAATACTATTACTTCTAAAATCAAACAGTATTTTTGAATCCGTCGTACTTTCCAAATGCATGTGTACATTTATGCGAGACGTTTCATACAGTGCCAGATTTTTCAATTTTTTTCCAGGACAAAGAAAGCTTGTACAAATGAGCCATGCTCCAATTTGACCGATGAAGCCATACAGACAATGTTTGACCATTTGACTGACCTGAACAATATCAGGTAAGTACATCCTGATCCATAATGAGGTTTAATGTTGACATCAAGACATTTTAAATGCATTGTGTATGATATAGATTAAGTTATATCATGCTTATTTTTGATGTAGTGAGTTCAATTGTAAGTGTTAGCATGTATTCGTTTCACAATATCAGAGTCCGTTAACTTCAACCACCCTGGCATAGACCCATGGCCTAGTGATTAACTATAGGCCTTATAATGGAAACATAGCGAACGGTGACACACTTTCTGACTGGAAATCTAGGTTGTGAAATTGTTCTTGGATGGACTAACTCAGAATGGATGGACTAACTCAGATTTCTATGAAAATGATAATCAATGTAATACAGACAAAGGGCAGTCCTTCTGTTCACAAGCAGGGAGTGGATAAATGATCTGGCGTAAATGTATCTGGTGTATCTATTGTGTAAAAATGTGCATAGTGGATGCACAGGACTTTTACTTTTGAGCTATTAACTTTGGGCTCTTAGTCCACAAGGACTGCGCTCAAGAGTTTTATACCAAGAGTAGGGCTGTTACCAAATCAATGCCCTTCTATACTATTGAGTATGCCTGTCGAGTGCACTGGATGAGAAAGTTGTTCAGTAGGTGAAATGTTCTCTAAATGTACTGATCATATACTTATTTCTGGGATTTCGCTGATTATATCATATTTTTCAAATACATGCATGTCGTATACTATGACCTTCAATTTTTACTTTGTGACCTGGAAGAATTTTTGTGGGCAGGGAAACATGTTATGTAGGAGACCTGGCTGATTGTGAAACCTCCTTCCCTCAGATTGGATCAGCACTTCAAGATGACCTTCCTGTTCAGGGGAGATTCCCTCAGATTCATCGGCCTGTTCAGCCAACGCAGCTCCAGGATGCGCCAGTTCCTGGAGGCTCTGGAGGAAGGAGCCGTTCAGCTGGACAGGATGAAGATGGGGGCCAGCATCTCCAGCGTGGCGGGCAGCAGCGTGGGCTTTGTGGGCGGCATCGTGTCCATCGTGGGACTGGCCCTGGCCCCAGTGACTGCAGGGGCATCTCTGACCCTCACCCTGGTCGGCGTGGGACTGGGCGTTACCAGCGGTGTGAATAGCTTAGCTACGGGCATCGCCGAAATGTCGGTCAACTCTCACCACGGGAAGAAGGTCAACGAAGTGTTCCAGAGCTATATGAAAGACGTGGAGACCATTCTGGAGTGTCTGGAGCAAGCGGCCAGCAGTGCTATGCCCAACTCTGTGCCAGATTTGCTGGATATTGCCGTAGGTGTTGCGAGCCTAGCCAAAACCACTGGCACTGTGGCTAAAGGGATAGATGCTTTAGTGGACTGTGCTTCTGCCGTAAAGGTGCTTAAAGCCGAAGAGGTGGCCTCAAGTGCAGCCAAGGTGGTGGCTCAGGAAGTAAAAGCCGCCCGAAACATCCCCAACGTGGCGGCTGATCTCACCGATTTAGGGCAGTTGGCTAAGGGCACCCCCCTTGCCCTTGGTAAGTCGGCCAGGGCGGGGTTCATTGCCCTCAACTCCATCTTCATGGGCCTGGATGTCTTCTTCATCTGCAAAGACAGTATCAGCTTGGCCAAAGGGAGCAAGAGCGACATGTCAAAAGTCATCCGAGGGAGGGCCAGTCTGTGGAAGACCGAGCTGGATGCATGGGAGAGGATCCATCACTCTCTGTGCGTCGGGATATGGAGGTTCAGGAAGAATATGGAGGTACTAGAGAGCCCATTTTACTCCGAGCTGAAGAAAACAGAAAGGCTGTCACAACTGCAAACTGTAATCTTGTGAAAGCTGGTGCCAGTCCGTAACATTACTGACATGGCAAATCATGCAAGTCACAAGATAAGATTGATGGACCAGTAGCTATAAGTTCCCACACAGACACTTACGGCCCTACATAGATGGATGAACAAGTGGTAACAGCATTGTCCGAGATGAAAACAGGAAGGAAATAACAATGGCAAGATCCTAATCTTGTGAAACGTGGTGGCACTGGTGGTAACATTGGTGACATGGCAATCCATGCAAGTCACAAGATAAGACTGATGGACCAGTAGCTATAACACTTATGCATCACCTATTCCACCGGTAGCTGTAGTGTAGGTAGGAACTAAAACTTAAGAAATGCAAGGATCCCACTCATCACTTTTGAGTTTATTGCATTAGTTTATCATTGACCACAATCTCAATTAGGAACAAAGACATAATCTTTGCTAATGGGAGAACGTCACAGTGTCTATAGTTTGAGGCCCCATAATAAACTATGGAACCTGCAGTATATTACCTATGAGTGTGATATGAATGTGGATACATGCAGACCTTGTTTATCTCCCACTGATGGCCTGATAAATGAGCTTGAAGGTTTTCTTCTCCTGACTTATTTTTCCATAACGTTTAATAGGAAAATTTGTCAGGAGAAACAAACCTTAAAGTGATGCATCCATATCTACTGCATATCTGGCAGCAGAGTCATGGTTTGAGGCTTGTTTGATACCTCAGACCCTTGATGACTTACAGCCATTTTACCAACCATGTATTCCATACTGTTCCAGCATAATTTACAGCTAAATCTAGTCCCACCCCCCAATTCCTATAGAGATCCATTCAAATGCAGAGATGTTATAGTATCGCTTGTAAGAGTACCAGAAAATGAGATATCAAGAGTCTTTTGATGTTGTTGGGTCACAGACATCAGGAAATCATGACATGCAAAAGATATGCGACCAAATAATAATGACTTTATTCTATATATAAATGCAGGGGTGCCAATAATTGTGCCACACAGGGTTTTGTTAAAAATAATTCTTGATGAAGGATTTTTTTTCTCATCATAAATTTACTTTGGATAAATTTGGATTTTTCTAATTTTTTTAGTGTGACATTAAGCTATTTCACCAAACGGTTAATTTTTTATAACCCTTTTTACTCATCTTTACCAAGGGTGCCAATAATAGTGGAGGGCACTGTATGTATTTGAACAGAGTGATGTCATGACAAATGAATCCATTACTTTATTATAAAATGAAAATAATAATCATAAACAATAAACTGAAAATGCAGCTGGGCTGCTATGACAGTATGTCGATGGTGACTTTTGAAGCACTATATTAATTAGCTGGTCACCAACTGGTCACTATGTATTGAGATTTCCAAGGATTTTTTTAACCATCCAGCCCAAATGGCAGTGCAATCTCCTGTAATATTAAAGGTAAGGATTTGAGCTTGTAACCTGAAGGTTGCGGGTTCAATTCCCAGGTAGGATATTGCTTCTGTACGCTTGAACAAGTTACTTAACCTAACTTGCTTCAGTATATATCCAGCTGTGTAAATCGATGTTATGTAAAATTGTAGAGTTGCGCCCTGAAGCGGACGCGGCACCCTCCTTCCTACTACCAGCTGATGGGGTTGTAGCGGCTAAAGGCTGTGTTTAAAACAAGGAGCAGACACATACGCGGACAGGCAGTCTCTGGATTGTCTGCAGGCTTTTGTCTTTCATAGTCCAGCGTACCATCCCCCCATTTGTAGACTCCATTTCCCGTCATTTTTGCGCGCAAATTGTGAACAACAATGGCGTCCTTCATGGAAAAAGATGACGGTACGCTGAAGACACGCTTGTAGGTGAAACGACAGGTCTAGGCGGATGTTCACTCGGGGGTTCGTTTTCGGTCTACTATGATGTCATTTAGGTCCACACGCATATTTTTTTCGGCGACCATGAATTGGCTTTTATTCTCAAGTGGTTGCTACGGGGAATTTAATTACATTGGGGTGTAATTGGCTACCAAATTGGGAGAAAAAAATAATTCACTTGTGGTTAAAGTACAGATTCTCATCTTATAAAAGAGCATTTTAAAACATTTTGTTTTCCCCATGTAAAAATGACAGCACTTTTTATACACAGCTCCCCATTTCAGGGCACCATCATATTTGGGATAAATGCCTTCACAGGCGTTTCTGATTATTCAGGTGGGTTCAATTGCTTCCTTAGTGCCGGTAGCCTATAATAAAGCTTTCAGCATCTAGTCATGCTTCTAAGCTTTTGACTGCCTTTGGAGTCTGTTATTGGCATTGGTCAACATGAGGACCTGTTGTGCCAATGAAAGTCAGTGAAGCCATTATGAGGCTGAGAAATAAGAAAATAATATGCGTATAAAAATTTATAAAAACTGTAATTTATACATGGTGAAATCAAAAATGTATAAAATACCATTTAATAAAACCAGAAAATCTGCACTTTAACCACATGTGAATGGTTTGATTCCAAATCTAAAATTGTGGAGTACAGAGCAAAATCAAGAAAATAGTTTTTGTCCCAAACATGTCCGTAAATGTATGATATATCAGACTTGATCGTATATTAGGAAACGTTTTCACATCATTATGAATTACCATACTCGCACGCCCGTTTTATTATCTATATTTGGCAATGCCAAATCCTTTAAAACGCACATGCAAACGCAGTTTTGTCCAGTATTATAGGCAACAGGAAAGCAAATTATTTTTCTGTGAGGGTAAACTTTAAATGCTTATGAATTAACAAGAAAATGAACGTGTGGTTTTTGGGAGCGAGTGTTCAGAGAGAGTGTTCAGAGAGAGCTCAAAAGCCGCTATGTGATTATATGATTGTGGTTGTCAATTAACCAATTGCCTTGATTGTTCAACAGTGAGCCTGAGATCCTTGAAAAGGAGCCCTTGGGGAGTGGACGGGAGAGAGAATATTTTAAGTCACCAATCAGTTAAGAGTCCATACACTTTGTTTTCAAGGCCTAAACTGGCCACTGATTCAAAGGAAACCACAAAAACCCACAGACACTGTGGCACTGCAGGACTTGATCAGTGTTAAGTTAACTCTTACAGTGTACATATGGTCCCTATTGGATTTATATAAACTATTAGAGTTGAATTAACACTGGACATTTTTCTGTGTGTCTTGTCACGTACATTAATCTTATCTGCAATTGACTAACTGAGCCGTTACATCCTCGTACTTGATATTATTTGATTTTTCAGCTAATTATTCATAAATTGCTTGGCCAAAGATGGAAGATCCATAGCTAACCCAGCAACCAGAATACCACAGAATCATCCTAACATACAAAAACAGCATAAAAGCAAAAAAGAGCGTAATATCCCGTTTCTATGATGTACATCTAGAGCAGTGTTTCTCTACCCTGGTCCTGCAGGGCCGCAGGGCATGCTGGTTTTTGTTTTTGCCTTAATATCAGCAACCAATGAATTAAGTTCCCTTCATTTTTTTGAGCAGTGTATATTTAATTGAAAACAGTACAAAGAAAAAATATTTAATGTTTTGCCTTATCAACTTTATTGCTTTTTGTAAGTATACGCTAATTCCGAATTTGATGCCTGCAACACGTTCCAAAAAAGACAGGGGCAAAAAAAAGATACTGGGAAGTTAAAAAAACACCTGTTTTGAATATTCCACAGGTAAACAGGTGATGCTATGATGACTGGGTATAAAAGGATATGAAAAGACTCTTGATAGCTTGCTTTCAGGTACTCTTACAAGCGATACTATAACCTTTCTGCATTTGAAGGGGTCTCTATGGGAATTGGGGGGTGGGACGAAATCAAGCTGTATATTACATGGGAATAGTATAGAACCCATGGTAGAGTAAATGGCTGTCATCAAGGGTCTGAGGTATAAAACAAGCCTCAAACCATCACTCTGCTGCCAGATATGCAGTAGATATGGATGGATCACTTTAAGGGTTGTTTCTCCTGACTCATTTCCCTCATTGAATTCTATGGTTCATTAAATAAATAAATACATAAATAAATAAGGATGTAAAGAAAAAGGCAGAATTGTGTTTCCAAAAGCAACACAAGCCCTTATCTCACGGTCAGCCTAAGAAGATGGATCCCAGTGTGATGTGGCAAACACCTGAAGACTGGAATGGTCCAGCCTCTCGAAAGTAAGGGAGAAGTTTTACAGCCGTTTGGACTTTGAACTTTTAAAATGGCACACCTGTGGCTATGAACAGAGACGTTTACTTGAAACTAAAAACAGGAAAGCCTGTTACTTTGATAAGCACTAGCAGTTTCAGATAGCATTAGGCCTACTGATAAGGTTTCTCAGTGTCTGTTTCTCAACAGCTCCCAGTGCTGTTGTTGTACAAAGAAAACAGCAAAACAATAAAATATGAAATATTTACAGAGAAAATGAACATTAAAGTACAAAAAGTACCCAGCTGACTTAAACCCTCCCCTGCCTGGGTGATGCCAACGCCAACTGGAGACTCTCTCAGTTACATATCTAGCCTATCTACCACTGTTGGCTCTCCAGCATTTTGCAAATCAAGTATGCAGTGGTCTGCCTACGGGGCTGCGTGTGGTCGGACTCAAAAACTATCACCCGGAATCGTAGTTTTGTACATCTGGCGCATCTGTGACTTCTCAGTTTAGTGGGCACTTTATTGCAATTAGCACATTCAATTACAAAATGTTCAGGTACAGTATAAATAAATGAACCAATCATTAATCTAATTATGTATCAAATTGTTGCACATTCCAATGACCTACAATATTTTTTGAAAGATTAAATGATCTACTGCCACAGATCTAAGTACCGGTATTTTTCCTTCCTGATGCTTTAACGTGTTGTTTAAGGCTTTTTCTAAGTGCTTTAACATATTGACTGAAATGACTAAATTACTTATTGGTGGCTTGCAGGCGGCATGCTTCCAGTGATGTAGAGAGCTCAGAGTTTAGTCCATAGTGGCAGCAGCATACTATCAGGGTTAGGGAACTGGGCTTGCAATTCTGAGATTAAAAGGTTTGATTCCCGGGTGGGCATGGGGGGGAAGTCATTGTACTCTAAAGCAAGGTGCTTCATCTGAATTGCTTCAGCTGTGGATAGTATTTAACAAGAACATAACCTGTGTAACAACGTTCACAGCTGACATATTTCCCCAATTAAATTCACCAACTGAATAATTTCCTGTGGGTCTGTTCTCTATTTGTTTACTGGACTGGAGAATGTGAAGAGCGTGTGCTAAATGATAAATATGTAAAACGTAGCGGAACATGTGCAGTGCAGCGGCTCTCCTTACGCTGATCTTGGTGTGGAGTGTGTCCCAGCAGCAACCTTCACTGTGTCCTACAGCTGCAGCTTCTGTAAAAACTCGCTTTGAGTCCAAATACACTGGGGTCAGAGGTCACCGAAGGACCCTCTCGGCTGTTCTCTGAGCCTGCTGAGAAATAGCGCAGACATGGTTAGGCTCTCTCCTTAGATACATACTGCACACTCTGGCACTCTTACTGCACCAATATTTACACAGTTAATATTAATCTGCTGAAGGGCCTGGAGCTGAGGCTGGCGTATTCAAGGGGTTCAGAACATGTAAACTTTCAGCAAAAATCTTGATTATTTATAATTATTTAATAATTATTATTATTAACAATAACAACAACAACAACAACGTGTACCCAGCAAACAGTGGACGTCCCAGGGACATCCCATTTTAGTCTCCTGAAAGTTATGATTTGACGTAACCTAGGGATGTCCTAAAAACATTACTAGAACGTTATTAAAGTCCTAGAAAGGTCACTGTTTGGTGAAAATATGATATTTAATAAAAAAAATTTGGGGACGTTCAAGCAACATCCCTATCCGGTTATGATGTGACGTTGTGCCCATAACATTCATGGGACATTCAGGGATGTTCCCGCAACATCTGCTACTGGTTACAATATAACGTCATGTAATGAATGTCTAGGGGAGGTTACTAGAAAGTCCTGGGAATGTTTTCTGTGACGTCCATGTAACGTTTTGAAAATTATACAAAAAGTCGTCAAGGCGTCGTCCTGATAACATTTCGAGACGTTCAGGGGACGTCCCGGAGACCTAATTTTGTTAGCTGGGTATGTGTCTCTGAGAGGGGAGTGTTAGACCAGAAACTGGTGATTTTTACCGTCTGATGAGAGATTTTTAGCTGCTTCCTTCTTCCTCTGCCCTGTAGATTCCTCATTGTCCTCTTCTCTGTCCACCTTCACTGTCCTGTCTTCCTGCTCCAGGTCCTCTAAAGCCTTTTTCACCCTCACCAGCTCCTCCTCTTCCTGTGCCTGTACCTCCTCTCTCTCCCTGGCCTCATTCAGCACCTCCTCGGTGGTGATGAAGGGCCCCCCATTTCTGGTCACCATGTTCTCCACTTTTTCCAGCAGCTCGGCGACGAGTTCCCGCCCCCTCCTGGAGCCTCCGTGCAGAGCGTGGTACCTGTTCCCGCACCGTGCCACCAGCCCCTGCAGGAACTCGCTCTCCTCAATCTCCTCCTCAATGGTGGAGTCCCGGAGCCCGTGGGGCCCCACAATGAACAGCACCAGGGCGTGCCTCCAAGCGCTCTCCCCAAACAGCCGGAGGTGCTCCTCCACCGCCCGCTGCTCCCTCGCACTGAACGTGAAGGCGAGGGGGATAACCAGGAGGAGAGCATGGGGCCCTGGTGAGCAGAGCACCGCGCCGCGCACCATCTCCTTCTCCGTCTCCCGCAAGGCACCGTGGAACGGGAACCACTCCCACCCGGGCGTGTCCACCACGGTGACCCGCCGCCCCACCGCCACGCCCTGACCCTTTGCACTCTGCCTGGTCCGTGCCCCGATGTCGCCGAAGGCCCGCCTCCCCAGGATGGCGTTCCCCACCGTGCTGCGTCCCGACTCTCTCTCCCCGAGCAGGAGCATTCTCAGCTCAGAGACCTTGGGAAAGGCCAAATCGTGGCCTGCAGGTAGAACCCAAATGCACAGTTTAGCTCTGGACATATGAACATAAAAAAGTAACTGAATATAATTAATAATTAATGAAAATAAGAACATGGTGTCGAAACAAAAAGGAAAAATCGCTGTTAGTCTGTTATCGCTGTGTTAGTCATTTTCGACTAATTAGTCATTTCTGAGGGCTATTATCTATAATGGTGTTCGCATTATTTTTGTGGCTGTCTCTAAATACATTCTATTATGCCATTAAACCGGACATTTCGTTTTGTATACCTACTATATGAGGATCCAGGATCTGATTTCTTATTATAAATACAGGTGTCACAGTGTGGTGCCACAGTTCACCTCACACAGATCCGTTTTCAATTGAAGATTTTTTCTAGTATTTGTATTTGCAGTCACCAGGTGTACACAGTGTGCAGCGTGGTGATGGAAACCAGGAACTGACCGTGAGGCGCTGATGAACTGACCGTCACTGCCGCAGCACTCCCAGGCTCACTATCATCCTTCTCGCAGGAGACCGCACTCAACACACTCATTTCTGATCTGAAATGCACACTCAGGCAGGTGTGCTAGGATATGCTATCTTCTGACAACGTCGGACGGGCGACTATGTTTGTTAATCCCTTCAAGGTGTAATTTTTTTTCGAGCTTTAAGTTTCTCAAGACGCGACGGGCTGAACAAGCAATTCTATTCTACAGATCATAATCCAACTCGAACAACGTTCTCGTGGTATCCTGTCCCAAGAATCTGCTTGGCTCCTTTGTCAGGCTCAGTGTATTAATTACTCGTGCTATCTTTATAACCCCGCTATCTGTCAGGAGAGTCCAAAGCACACGGGGCATCTGCATGCAAACAGTGTTGACACAACCTAAGGAGGCAGGCCTACAGACAGACAGACGGAACAGACAAGATCGAAGACAGACATGTAGACAGACAGAGATTTATAAAAAAAACCCATTGAGAGCAATTGCATTGTAATTCATTACAATTTTCGACTGAATGCAATGTATTGTGGAATAGGCTACGTATTTTTCTCTTTACATTTTGTTTACGACACATGATGAATACGTAAACTTGTTTTTTACAAATTCATAAACAGGGAAAAATAATTATAGTAATTGTATAAAGTCTGTTATTTCTAAGGGTAGAGGCCTGTCTACAGAAGCCCTGAAAGGCAAGGTGAAAAATAAAATTGGCAGCCAAAACCAAGGCTAAGTTTATCTCGTACGTAGGCTACGAGATAATAAGTCGTACGTAGAAGATTTATCTCAAACATACTTTTTTTTTTTGCCTTGCCTTTTCTTTCAGGGCCTCTGGCGTTAAGTCGTATGTACGACTTAGCACTGGCATTGGAGCAGGATTTCTGTAGCCTAAAACAAACTCATGAAACCAACCTAAATTAGTTGGAATCTAGACGTCGGGGTGGGGAAATCTAGGTTGAGAGACATTTTGACATAAACAGACGCTAACCTTTGTTAGCATTCACCTGAATGCTACACGACGTTTCGGCGACTTTTCAACACAAAAATGTTCACTGGTTAACAGGAAAAAACAATGGTTATTTAGTCTTCAAATGCCCATTTTGTAATCATATAACCTCAAAATCACCCTTGGATTTTTTTCTCGGAAGATTACGCTAAACAAGCAGTTTTTTGCTTGTGTCAAAATAAATAGGCTATTAATTATTCTACGTCTCTTTTATTTATTTCAATGGGTATGCAGTTTCCACTACACTCGTATTTATTTCAAGGCGTAGACCTATACATTTCAAGTTGGCATGAAAAGGCCATGTTCAACTATGATCATTGGTTGCTCAGACCATAAATATAAAAAACGAAATACCGCTCACTCAAAAAACTCTTGATATTTTATTTTCTGGTACTCTTACAAGCAATACTATAACGTCTCTGCATTTGAATGGATCTCTATGGGAATTGGGGGGTGGGGCTAGATTTAGCTGTAAATTACACTGGAATAGTATGGAACACATGGTTGGCTAAATGGGTCTGAGTCATCAAGGGTCTGACATATCAAACAAGCCTTAAACCATCACTCTGCTGCCAGAAATACAGTAGATATGGATGGATAACTTAAAGGGTTTTTTTCTCCCAACTTATTTTTCCATAGAACTTGTCAGGAGAAACAACCCTTAAAGTGATTAATCCATATCTACTGCATATCTGGCAGCAGAGCGATAGTTTGAGGCTCGTTTGATACCTCAGACCCTTGATGATGTGTTCCATGATTGGTAAATTGGTTGGTAGATTGGTATTCCTGGATTGGGAAGCTATTTTAGAATGTAGTTTTTAATTCCTGTGCAGAAGATTTGTCAAAGTGGTAAATAATGTAATTGTAATTGGCTTGGAGAGGGTACAGGGACTCAACAAAACAACTGAGTATTATTGTTGTAAGTAATAATATTTTTCACTAATGTGCAAAGTGCAGGAGGAATGGAGTTGGTTACTCTGCAGAACTCCATGGTAGAGGGGGTGAAGCTATATTTGACACAGAAAGCATTATAATCTGTGAGTTTCCCTGTTATGTTCTGAGTCTGTGTTGTATTCATTGTCATTTAGGTATTTTTCTGATTAATTGTGGTTTCTGAAGCATAAATTTTTCAATGTTTTCCGCAGCCTTGCGTTCTGTGCTGTCTCTCTCGCTTCCTCTCACAGAGTTTTACTTTCGTTCCAGTACACTTCATTCGTACTACCCTGCACTACTAGTTCTTATATAGGACTTGCATGATTACTAACTGGCTAAACACGGGTGTGGTTAACTAATCTACTAACGTCAGGGTTTACTAGAATTATTACTAACACAATCTAACAATCTAGTTCTCATCACGTTTCCACAGCTGTTTAATGTTTCCTTGCGTATCCAGTCATTGTCTTGTTAACTAACTACTAACGTCAGGGCTAGGATAGGATAACTACTAACGATTTACTAATCGCCTTGTTACGTGTCTCAGTTCTCTCAAGCTGTTTTACATTTCCTGCTATTCTCAAGCTAAGTGTTTGCACCTGTCTACACATGCATTTATACCAGCAGTCTTAGTCCCTCGTTGCGAGTTTTTCACACTAAAGTTGTAGCGTAGCCTGGTTTTCCCCGAGTAAGCTATATCTGTTTGTTTTCCCGAGTCAGTGTTTCGTGTTGTAGTTAGGGTTTTTGTTTCTGTTTGTTTCTTAGTCTTGTTTCGAGTTGTTGATTTCCTGGCCTTGACCTCAGTCCGTTCGCGACCTCCTCCCGGATTCTGTTTTGTACCTCTGCCGAGCCTTCCCGATATCGACCCCTGCCTGTTTTGACTTCCCGTTGGATCTTGATTTTGTACCTTTGCCTTGGACAATATGCATCTGCTGTTCCATATAGGTGAGCTGTGAGGAGTGAAGTTATGTTTGTAAAGTAATTTCTAGTCTAACAGAACTTGTTGGTGTAAGATTTTCTATTTTTTTAGAAATAGAGATGTCACAGGATTGGAGGAAATTAATAGCACCAACTTTCTTACAGATTTACTTTGGGATACAAAACCAGAAGGCATTACTATTGGAAAGAAAGGATTTTAGCAAATGTATCGTGATAGTGCCATTGAGACAGTCAAAATCAATTGCTTTTAAACCGCCATCTTTAAAGTCTTTTACCATTGTTGCTTTTTTTCATATAGGTGTGTATATATGTTTTATTTTTTCAGATATAGTTGAAATTTAAATTATTGATCTGGCTAATAAGGTGTGGAGGTAGAGCAAGTGAATATGATGGGTAAATACACCTGGACAAACCTTATTTTTTGTGATTGTGACCCCTAAATATTTGATCTTTAAAAAAATTACAGTTGCTAGTTGGCTCACAATAATTTCAGTGCCCAACACAGAACTTTTTAATGTCATTGTTGTATTTCAGTTGTACAGCGAACAATTCAGCAGCCACAATGGAGAGGTATATGGGGTAAAATCCCCTATGTTCTACTACCTCAGTGAAAAATAAATTCTATATATCTGAGCCAAATTAAACGCTATCTAAGAATACACGGATCTTGGTGCTTATGAGTAAAGCAGGCTACATACTAAACAATAAAGTAGACTTGCATAATGTACGTCCTGGACATGTACGTATAGACTGCTTTCACTTTCATGAATAAGCATTTTCCCAGGGTTTGGAGCTGTGAAACTACGATTATTTTATGTTCCGCAACGTTAACGCCGTTTTAAAAAACTACTTTGCATGCATTTTATACGCTTTAAACGTAGGCTACTGATTCTTGCAACGTAGCTACTAGCCCATGCTGCTTAAATTGTCAGACCGCCACAAAAATCGAGCATTTCAAATGAGAAAAGAGTAGCCTATCTATACGGACACTGACACATAACGGTCCATTTATCCTCCGAAAAAATGACATTGGTCGGAAATCTCGAAAGGAGAACGAGTCCTCCCACAGAGTCGCAAGGAACGTAACGCCCCTTCCCCACCAGACGCGCAAGCGCACAGACGCTTTTTGCTTTTTCGGAGCGCATTCCGTGAACGACAGAGACGCGATGTACAAACAATCTACATTCCGGATTTGTGAGCTTCGCTAAATAATGGTTAAGTAAATACTGCTATTACATATGTCTTACTGCTTAAAAGCTCAATTTAGCAATGTAAAGCAAAATGTAGCAAACAAGACAATGCCTCCTTTATAAAGTTCGCTTTTATTTATTTGGGACAGTAATCAACATGTTCTAAACATTTAATTATATCAGAATTAGCAGCTATTCTGTAGTACCTTAAATCGATACAGTGATATCAGTACAATAAAAACAGAATAGAATATAGAATAGAATAATGTTTATTTCCCTTTCGGGAAGTAAGCATAGTCTTCATTAATGGAACAAATATGTATCCTATAATAAAGAAAAAGCATTATAAAAACGGTAATAACTGGTTATATGTCAAATGTATGACTTGATATAACTTCATTCATCCCACAATGGTCACGTGCACGCGAGGTAAATAGGTAAACTAGTGAAATTCTGGCATGCAGTCACATTTCGTCACCGGCACCTAAAGATAGCTCCCGTGACACCTGCCATTAGACTCTGGTAGCTGCAGTCGCATGTAATTGGTGGGGTAATGGGTGCATCCCTACTGCTAACTTAACAAGTTCCTTGTGATCAGTCGTTCAGTAACACAGCCCACAGTCAACTTCGCGTTTGACGTTTTGCCTTTAGCCTTTCATTGTTTAACGTTGCCCTGGACGGGCATTATGGAGGCTATCAGTCCTTATCGATTTCGATATAAAGGACACATCTTTGCAACAGGAAATACTACGCCGGAATACATCGATTCGCTCCAAATATTCGAGATAAGGGACAGCGATATTTTTCTGGTGACTTATCCCAAATCAGGTCCGGATCTCATCCATTTTCGTAACCTAGGCTACTTTACGAAGCATTTCTGTTCATGCAACACGATCCTGTTTTATACACTTTGCTTTTTGTAAAGAATGTGATGTGTGTACCGTTTAGAATTTTGGACAACGGTTTTCATTCAGTGTTGTGTGTTGAAAATATTATGAAATCATATCGAAACTAACAGGCTGTAGAGCTGACTGACAGCTGACAAAAGTGGCCCTTAAAGCCAGTAGCCGATTTGTAGCTATGTCTTTGTTCAGTGTGTGATGACTGGTTTAGTTTCAAGATGGTCACCAAATTCTACAAAACTACAAATATAGCCATTTAAAAATAATTTTCAATAACTTTTCCTGGATTCAATCAGCATTTATTCTTAACTTTGACTAACAATTACAGCAATAATTTATATTTTCTCTTAACAAACAGTGTTTTACAAGTTCAGCAATTAAAAATAGTCAAACCAGAAAATGTGTAATGCTTGCATTGACTTGTCAGTCGGAGTTAAGGACAAATGTTGATTTAATACAGGCCTTTTTGGCCTTCAATGTATTTTTTTTCAAAATTCTGTTCTTCCTTCACTCCCGTCTTTCTTAGGCACTATATGGACTCAGCAGATTCTCGCTTTGCTCTATGAAGCAGACCCCTCGAACAACATCGTGTATGACAACAACCTGCATACAGTGCCCTGGCTGGAGTATGGCGAGGGGCAGCCCGACTATGCCTTGCGCCCCTCCCCTCGTTTATTCACCTCCCACCTCACCCCTGCGCTGATGCCCCCAGGACTGAAGGACAAGAGGGCCAAGGTGGGGTACTAAAAAGGAAACGGGGTAGCAAAATGTAGCAAAAACACTTGCTTACAGGAACAAATCCACACTTGTAGCTTAGTAAATGGGTAGTGTAGTGTGAAAGCCTCTGTCTGTTTAGATTATGAACATCCGGTAAGAGAGCCGATAACTTTTAGTATCACTTCAGCTCGAACAAGTATGGTTCAACTACAAATTCCACCCCGTCATCTTCATAATCGGACATTTCGCTAAGAAAACACACGCTAGCTCCTTCTTCTTTGTTGACATGCTGACCACTACAATTTCGCTACAATGGTGAGACCAGGACAGCATCACGACACTCCTACATACCATTTTGGGGGTAAATAAAACAATATCAAATTCTTCAAAATAGGTTAACTATCTTTTTAAGAAAAGAGCAGAAGTGTGGTGTATACACACACACACACACACACACAAATCCACCCTTGTCTTGTAATAGAGGCAATACAATCAGGAAAACACTTACACCAGATCCAATTATAAGGGTTTTTATTTCTGCAGAGAGAGCACGCCTGACAGTCACCGTACTGAAAAAGCATTATTTACAGCGATCCTTTATACCTTCTAAAAGGGACCGTGAAAATGTGTGTGCAATATCAAGGACAACCTCCTCATTCGATAAGAAAGTAAAACTTGTTCCCTTCCTCCCTTTTTGCTCTGGGCCCACCGGCCTGTGAGATTCTATCTAACTCACGCGGTTGCTCAGTCATCCCTTCATATAAAAGATAGAAGCAATGCTAATCAGGACAGAGCACGTCATTTTATAAAACCTGAAAATAAAAATAAAAATATAAGAATTGTAATATGGATAACATGTTAACCCTTCACAACCATATGAGATAGTATCGCAATGTGTACAAAAACACACAAAAAAACTGAAAGCTTAGTTAAAAAAAAATTCCTCATTTCATGTCAGATTGTGTATGTGATGAGGAACCCAAAGGACAATGTGGTCTCCTATTATCACTTCTGCCGCGCTTGCGCCATCCTGGAGACCCCCAAGAGCTTTGAGGACTTCATGGAGCAGTTCCTGGAAGGAACAGGTGAGAACACACACACATGCAGAAACACACAAGACCACACTTGCCTACACATACTGTAGCCACACAAACAGTGCTTAATACAGATTATAAAACTACAGATTTCACTTTGTGGGGGGAGATGAGTTGTCAGGTCAGAGTCCAGGCATAGAAGATGTCTTGGACCTGGAAAATGAGGTTTAGTTTGAGGAATATGAGGGTGGTGATCTAGAATTCTGTTCAGGATTATTTCCATGAACTTTGTATGTGTTATTTTTTGGAAATTTGCATGTGAATTTTCTCACGAACTCACACACAGCTGAGTATCCTGGAGACAGTGTGTGTTCTATATTTACAGGTGTCGCGGCTTCCTGGTTCGATCACATCAGGGAATGGTACTCAAAGAGAGATCAGTACAACATCCTGTTCTTGAGGTACGAGGACATGGTCAAGGTGAGGCAACTGCACAGGAAATGCCCTTCAGTTTGAGAAAAATTGTCTGCCATTCATATAGAGATCGGTCATCATTGTCCAGCGATGCTGGAGATAAAGACCATACATGCAGAAGCTTTGATGGCCAATTATCAATCAAATCAAGCCAGAGCATTATGTGTGTGTCTTGACTTTCTACATTTTGCCAAACTGTATTTTGTCTGACCAGGATAAGCCACTTAAGTGCTTTGGCACTGCACACTTTGTTAAGCCCCTACAAAGCGAAGCTTGTTGCCACCTCTATTCTTGTGGTCTCACAGGATCTGAGATCTGAGGTATTGAAGATCAGCAAGTTCCTCGGGAAGAACCTGGATGGCTCGACGATCGACCGTGTGGTAGAGAGGTCCACCTTCAAGAACATGAGAAAGGACTCCAAAGCCAACTATGAGTTCCTGCCCCAGAAAGTGCTTGATCGAGAGCGGGGACACTTCATGCGCAAAGGTCAGGGGTCATGTTCTAAACCAGTAATTCTCAAGCTGTGGGAAACTTCTGCAACAGGGGTGTCAAATAGGGCTCGGCGTTATATCGCAACGATAATTATTGAATGCCATTACGATCAACGCCACCATGTGGTGTTATTGCCTTTCCTTTCTTTTCATCTTTTATTCTTTTATTATACCTGATACGGTAGACATGCTAACGTCAGAGCCTGCATGAAATGTTTCCGAAAAACAAGAACATCTCCATTGATATCTATTGGGTGTTGATAAGACAGCCAATCAGCAGCAAGGCCATACAGCTTCCATGTGATCATGTGATTTATTTTTGTCAATCACATAGACGCTGCAAGTCCTTGCTGCTGATTGGCTGTCTTATCAAAACCTAATAGATAACAGTGGTGGCATTTTTTCCCTGGAAACATTTCATGTGGCCTCTGAAGTTTGGATGTTTTCTACCGCATCAGGTGTCTAGATGGGGTACAGGACCTTTCAGGAAGCAGTGTCCTATGACCACATTTTGTTAGCCAAACTAAGAGTAACTTGTTCAGACAGAAAGGAAACTCCAAATAATATATGGAAAACTAGTAATCCTAGATAACATTTAAGCTTACAATTTCCTTTGTCTTAACATTATATACTCGACTTCAACGAGCTGTAGTAACTTAAATGTCTTACGTTAGACAGCTGGCTAGCTAAGGGTTACTAGATTACCATCTTTTATTTGGGCTTTCTGTCCAAACAATTTATCCTTAGTTTGGCTGACAAAATATGGCCATAGGAGACCACTCCCTGAAATGTCCTGTATTTATTTTCAATCAGATACGGCCCATCAGGTATGATTAAAGAAAAAAAATATGAAAGAAAGACAATCCGGTAAAATCCCTGTTAAAGCATCATGATGAATATGTCAGACAAAAAATATTACTGTATATCATATACTTTACGTATGCAAGGTTGGTAGGTGTTTCGGAGGATGAATGTGGCAAATGTTCTGGCAGGTACGGTAGGAGACTGGAAGAACACCTTCACGGTGGCCCAGAGCGAGCGGTTTGACCAGGTCTTCCAAGAGAGGATGAGGGACCTCCCACTGCAGTTCACATGGGACATTCACGAGCATCCTGAGTAACGAGACTGAGGTCTACCTGTCAGTCTCTTATTACCTTGGGTCCTCTTTTAACACCTTTGTGCAGATGCATAGTGAAGGTCCCACCGGCGGGACCTTTTTGCTCAGCTGAGACATTCGTTGCTCCTGTAGCCAGACTATTAGTGAAATCACACAAACTGTGTTTTAACTTTATTGGTTGACGATTCGTGACTATTTCTGCCCAATGTGTAGTTTCTAAGTGTCACTATTTTCCCGTAGCAAGTCCATTTAACAAGCACCCCCCACACACACACCCCCACCCAGTCTATACATACCCATGCGTGACATAGTGGACAATAGCGTCTATGTTTGCCTTCCGGGGTGCTTTGAACAATTTACTACAGTACAGCATAATGGCAGGTTTTGTTTTCATGGTCTCATATTATGCAAGCTCTATAAAAAAAATGCATTTGCATAACGCCACTCCCTTTACAGTTATGTTTCATATAATTTGCGTATAAAAACCTGTGGGTCTCGTTGGCTAAATATGTACGTTCGTTTTTCCACTCGAGCACTGCCTTCCCAATAGGATTGATAGGCCTATTGGTATTTTCGCATTTTGAGTGCATTTCACATACTGTAGTGCAATTGCTAATTTTATTTTTAATGTAGACTACCGATTTTCATTGAAGATAGGACATTTGGTAGCATTTTGCAGATGGTGGAATACTATTTTATTTTCATGTTATCGTACATAATATAGGCTATGGCGTATATACTTGTCACTTGGCAGATGCTCATTACAATTTTCTGTGCGCTGATATGTGGTCGATTAAGGTAAAGATTTTTCTTGGAGACAAAATGAATATGAATATTTAAAAAACTGAAGAAAAATGCAATCCCATGGCAAAAGTATGCATACTATAGAGGGATGTTTTATTGAGGTACAAAAGTGAATGATTAGGCTACATATTTAGGTTTATGTAACATTTTGGCATAGAGTTTTAGACCCATAGATATACTATACTGATGAAAATATAGTCATCCCCACTTGAAAATTATGAGCCAAAACTGTTTATTTGTAGTTAAATATATAATTCGTTTTTAAATTTAGAGCAGTGCACAATTTAGCCATTTGGATAGATTTTGAGACCTAGTAGTTCTGCATATCATCCTCAGATTTTGCAAACTTTTTTTTTATTATCCAGGAAATGTATATATTTACCTGTTTCACTTATGTAGCTCTCAGTATTTTGTTGCAAACTAAAACTTTTTTTGTGTGCATTTTTCCAGTTTTTTTTTGCATTTGTGGCGCTTTATTTTCACTTAATTGCCCTGAATAAATAAATTACACAAAAACTCCATTAGCTATCAGACATTACTCACTGAATCCTTTATGACAGTTTCAATGTCTGGATGATGCAGGAACCAAAGCTAAATCACTGATTCCCAACTCTTAAATGTCCTTCAGGTAAAGCTGTTGACAAAGTAAGCTTTTTTGCATTATTGTAAGCAACTTAAAAAAATCGCTTCACGCTATGTATAAAAACTAAAATGAACAAACACAATTTATTCAACTTATGGCAGGGGAAAAAGATCTCATTTTCCATGTGTTGAAAGAAATAATACAGAGTACATAATTATGTATAATAGTGTGCATTTTCATTTTTAAAAATGTATGAGTGCAGCCACTTAACGGCTGGACCCGTTCAGTCGTGTGCACCGTCTGCAATCAGTTTTCCTCATCTAGAAGATAAAGAAGAGGAATTAGTAACAACAATTGGTACCTGAACACAATTACATTTCCATATTAATTTCATGAGCTTGTTAAAGGTCCCATGGATGCACTTTAATACTGCCACAATTTACATACTTCCATTTTTATTGTACAATATAATGCCATGTAGTCCTGTAAGTAATAATGTTCTTGAGGATAGGATTCTTATTTGTGAATACTGTCCTTTTTGCTTATTTACATCTTTATTGCAGGCAATATTGCGCATCTACTTTGCTTTTGTATCATGGCCTCTAAGCATTTCTTATAATTACGTATCGTTTTAGATATACCTTATGTAATCAGAGGTTCAGATCACAGTTTTAATTGTCTTTTTTTCAGTAACTCGCGTTTCGTCAGATGGTAGTGTCCAAATTCAACAAACGCCGAGATTCAATTCTAGAAGGCTGTGTCTGAGTTCATCCCTTTATTTTACGTAGAAATAATGTTAAATACAATTGATATTGTTTGTTTTCTGGTTTATTGACTCACGTCAAAATAATAAAAGTCAACGTCAATGCACATACACTATTAAAATAATGAAATTTTAAAAATTAAATGCACGGACGGACCGTTTCTAATGGTTTTTACATGTGTTTTTTTGCGTGATTTCTCCTAGGCGGCTTGAAAAAACACTTAGCCTAGGCGGCCCGCCTAAGATTCAAGGCAGGAAAATCCCACTTTGGCCAGGGATTCACAACTGTATTGTTTTTTACCCACAGAACGGACTTTTTGTACTTTACTGCAATAGCACATTTAATTATCAATGGCTTCATAACTACTAACTGAAGTATTCATAATTATCTAGTGTGTTGATTATGTTGTGTTAGAGCAGGGAAAGATCTACAATGTGCAGTGCTGTGGCTCAGCTTGATTGATTAATTTTAAGGATTGATAAACATGATGAATTGTGACACATATATAGCTACAGTAGGTATGTACAGTAGTAAGTCTATGTCGCAATACTGAATTATGCATTTTTAAAATCTGTAACCCTAACTACACCAGACGCTCTTATTCTAAAATTAATACTAACTGTGAACTATACTACACACACACACACACACACACACACACACACACACACAGCGAGCAACTATTCATGTTAAAGCCCACTATATTGTTATTTCCATCACAATTACTATTTTACATCACAGGAAATGACTAGTGGAAATTAAATTTTGCCATATTTTTTGCAAGAATTTTATGATATGTTAGTTCTAGAGTTAGCATTAAATATACATAAATTACACAATATTAAATGTTGTTTCTTTTTTCTTCTTCTCCAAATTTAAAGGAAATATGAACTGTTTGGAAATGACAACCAACACATACATACCTTGATATTTCTATCTTATAAAATCACTCAGTTCACTCTCTTCTCTTTGTCCATATGCTCCCCTGTCACTGTCCATTTCCACGGTAAGCAAGTATGCAAACCCTCAAAAACCTTTATTACTTTTTATACAGTGGGATGGAAATGACAGTGACCCCAAGGGACAGGTGTTCTTTTATGAAAAAATACAAATATAGTTTAACAGGTAAAGTGCACAGCTCGAAGGGAAGGAACGCGGAAGTGGACACTAATGCGAAATCACAGATAGATACAGGAATAGGATAACGAGAGAGAATGACAGCTGCAGGTAGAAACTCAAGATAAATTAGTAATGTTAGTAGAAAATTCTAAATCCATAATGTTAGTAAGTTCGTTATTTAGTATTATATACACAAGTTAGTCATTAGTAGATCCTAATTCTAAGATGTTAGTGGCTGTTAGTTAATTAGTATTATTTACAATTAAATAATTTAGTAAGAAAGAAGGAATGAGAGAGGAAACACAGTAAACCGAAATCCCCACAGACTCCCGAAAAGTGTGACGAAGACAGGGAGTGACAGAAATACAAAACACAGGACAGTGAAACCACAAATAATCAGAAACATAAATATTAATGAAAATACAAAACAGACACAGAACTCAAAACATAACACCGTGGTTACGGCAAGAGAGGGAACATGTCCACTAGAAGGTGGAAATTGTGTAATGTAAATGTGGACAATAAACAGCGTTGGGGGGAAAAAACCTTCTGATGTTTCAGTCGACCAACCATACCCCATAGGTAGGCAACAGAAAGAAATGGTAGGATTAAATGCAGTTTAAATAATAGAACGCGTGACAACCATCGCCCCAATCTCTAGCTACGTTAATAAGTAACTTAAAAGGTTCCTTGTGACCAGTCGTTCACCAGACTATAGTACAGCTCGACTATTTTGGTCTTACATGATCCACTTCACTTTTGACGTTTCATTTTTTTAACGTTGACCTGGAGGCACCTGTTATGGAGGTTATCAGTCCTTACCTACGTAGATATAAAGGTTATATCTTTGCAATAGGAGTTACTACGCCGGAATACATCGATTCGCTGCAAACATTCGAGACAAGGGACAGCGATATTTTTCTGGTCACCTATCCAAAATCAGGTCGGGATGTCATCCATTTCCGGAGCCTACTTGACGTAGAATTTCCGTTTACGCAACACTATTTCATAAACTAAGCTTTTTGTAAAGAATGTGATAGGCTACATAGTCTAGGCTACTGTTTATAATTTTGGACAAAAGTTTTCATTCAGTGTTGTGTGTTGAAAAACCCATTGGTTGGCTATGCTGAAATCATATCGTAACTAATAGGCTAGATGGGCCTCGCGGAAAAAAACGGTGTGGTGTGGTTTTTTTTTTGACCAGTTAACATATTATTTATTTATAATTTTTAATTTTTAATTCTACATATATCCGATATATTAACAGTAGCCGATGATTGTTCTTGTGCCCGTTATGCGTGTATGTGTAGCGTTCATCGTTTCTCGTAATTTAATTTGTGATGTGATTGTGTGTATGACTAATTTGTTGATTGAGCCGTGGTAACTGGTGGCAGTAAAAACATGCATACACACCGGCCCGCGAGGCCTGGAGTTGCCCACCCCTGGCTGACATTGACAGCTGACAGAGTGGCCATTGTCTCTGGGAAGCCAGTAGCCGATTTGTATGCTTTCGTTCGTTGGTGCCGAATTTCATTTTCAAGATGATCGCCATGCAAATTCAACAAAACTACTAATGCAACCCTTTTTAAATTATTTTAATTTCCTGGATTCAATCGACATTTATCCTTTACTGTGACTAACAATTAGCAACATGAATTATTATGTTTTCTTAATAAACACAGTTTTGCAAGTTGAGCAAACTAATTGGTCAAACCACATTATGAAGAAAACGTGTATGGTTGAATTTACTTATCAGTCAGAGTTAAGAACAAATATGGATTTAATGCAGGCATTTATGGCTTCAATGTACCCCCCTAAGGAATTTTTAAGGAGTGGCACATTTGATTGAGTCAAATTCTTCTTGCTATTACTCTGTACTGAAGAAGTTTTATTATTAGAACAGTATGTGCTGGTTCTGTGAGCCTCAGAACTATGTTCTTCCTTCACTCCCGTCCTTCTTAGGCACTGTATGGACTCAGCAGATTCTCGCTTTGCTCTATGAAGCAGACCCCTCAAACAACATTGTGTATGACAACAACCTGGAGACAATGCCCTGGCTGGAGTATCGCGAGGGGCGGCCCGACTATGCCTTGCGCCCCTCCCCTCGTTTATTCTCCTCCCACCTCACCCCTGTGCTGATGCCCCTGGGACTGAAGGACAAGAGGGCCAAGGTGGGGTACTAAAAAGTAAACTGAATAAATGTAGAGAAATAAAAGTGTGTGTCAAATTAATGTAATGGAATGTAATGTAATGAAAAAGAATGAATGTAGAGTAAAAAGACAGTTTTTTACAGGAACATGAACAAACATGTTCACTGTGGTGGCTAAATAAATGAGTAGTGTAGTGTAAATGCAGAAATGAGAGAGGGGTCATTTGTGTGTGTGTAAAGGTTGGAGTCTCTTATTGTAGTGGTCGAACAATGTGACAGATTAAATAAATTAAGAAAGCAGCAGAAGTGTGGTGTACACACAACCATATGAGATGGTATCACAATGTGTATAAAAACACAAACACAACTGAAAGTTTAGTTTAAAAAAATGTCCTCATTTCTTGTCAGATTGTGTATGTCATGAGGAACCCAAAGGACAATGTGGTCTCCTATTATCACTTCTGCTGTGCTTGGGCCAACCTGGAGACCCCCAAGAGCTTTGAAGAATTCATGGAGCAGTTCCTGGAGGGAACAGGTGAGAACACACACTACACAAAAACACACTTGCTTACACATCCTGTAACCATACCTCATCTCTTTGTGTAGAAAGTAGCCTTCAATCTTACATCACAGTAGCACACAAACAGTGCTTAATACTAATAGAGATGATAACATGACAGATTTCACTTTGTGGGGGAGATGAGTTGTCAGGTCAGAGTCCAAGCATAGGAGATGTCTTGGACCTGGAAAATGAGGTTTAATTTGAGGAATATGAGGGTGGTCATCTAGAATTAAAATTATTTCCATGAAATTTGTATGTTTTCTTTTTTGGAAATTTGCATGTGAATTTCCCCACGAACTCACAAACAGCTGGGTATCCTGGAGACAGTGTGTGTTCTATATTTACAGGTCTTGGACTTAATTAGTTTGGAGAATCGAATCAGGTGGGATCATCGTGGGCACTAGAATTCTGTTCAGGATTATTTATATGAATCTTAAGTTTTCTTTTTTGTGCTTTTGCATGTGAATTTCCACACAAATTTACACACTGCTAGGTATCCTGGAGACAGTGTGTGTTATATATTTACAGTTGGTGCTTCTTCCTGGTTCGATCACATCAGGGAATGGTACTCAAAGAGAGATCAGTACAGCATCCTGTTCTTGAGGTACGAGGACATGGTCAAGGTGAGGCGACTGCACAGGAAATGCCCTTCAGTTTGAGAAAAATTGTCATTCATAGAGATAATTCATCATCATCATGACATCAGGTAAAGGTGAACAGCGATGGTGAAGATAAAGTGTTTGGAAATGATTCTGTTTGGCTGATTTGCTAGGGCTGTATACTGAAAGTTGACGAGGTGCAACTGAACTGTACTAGCAAAAATATCACTATAACAAAGAACCCACACTCTAAGTTTCTAGTTTGGTTTTTAGAAATCAAACTGGAAACTCAAATAGTGTGGATTTTTTGGAGTTTCTTTCTCTGGGTGTAAAGGGTACATTCCCTGTGAATACATCCTGTTTTCACCAAAGTCCGTACATGCAGAAGCTTTGATGACCAATCATCAATCAAATCAAGTTAGAGCATGATGTGTGTGTCTTGATTTTTTACATTTTACCAATCAGTGTATTTTGTAGAAGCCACTTCAGTACTTTGGCACTGCACACATTTGTTAAGTCCCTACAAAGCGAAGATCGTTGCCACTCCTTTTCTTGTGGTCTCACAGGATCTGAGGTCTGAGGTGTTGAAGATCTGCAAGTTTCTCGGGAAGAACCTGGATGGCTCGGCTATCGACCGCGTGGTGGAGAGGTCCACCTTCAAGAACATGAAAAATGACCCCAAAGCCAACTATGAGTTCTTGCCCCAGGAACTGCTTGATCGAAAGCAGGGACACTTTCTCCGCAAAGGTCAGGGGTCATGTTCTAAACCAGCAATTCTCAAGCTGTGGGGAACTTCTGCAACAGGGGTGTCCAATAGGGCTTGGCAATATACCGCAACAACAATTATTGAATGCGATAAAAATCATCGCCACCTTTTCTTTCATCTTTTTTGTTTTTTAATTATAGCTGATGCGGTTGTAAACATTCAAACTTCAGAGGCTGTGTGAAATACTTCTGGAAAACAAAAACATCTCCACGGATATCTGTTGGGTGTTGACAGCCAATCAGCAGGAAATCAGCAGCAAGGCAGTACAGTTTCTATGTGATCATGTGATGTCTTTTTGTTAATCACATGGAAGCTGGAAGTCCTTGCTGCTGATTGGCTGTCTTATCAAAACCTAATAGATAACAGTGGTGGAATTTTTTTCCTGGAAACATTTAATGTGGCCTCTTAAGTTTGGATGTTTTGTACCTGTAGATGAGATACAGGACATTTCAGGAAGTGGTGTCCTATGGCCACATTTTGTTAGCCAAACTAGGAATAACTCATTTGGACAGAAAGGTAAGCCCAAATAAAAGATAGCAAACTAGTGACCCTAGGAAACACTGTACACACTGTACACACTGTACACAATGTACACTTTTTACAATTTATTTTGACTGAAAGGTGCACTATGCAGGATTTTTAACTTTAAAATATTATAAAATAACCATGTTCTGACATATATATGATGCACTAGCAATCTCTGTTGAAGAAACATTGCAAGGCTAAAACCCATGCAAGGTTGGCAGCCATTTCGGAGGATGAACGTGTCGAATGTTCTGGCAGGTGCGGTCGGAGACTGGAAGAACACCTTCACGGTGGCCCAGAGCGAGCGGTTTGACCAGGTCTTTCAAGAGAGGATGAGAGACCTCCCACTACCGTTCACATGGGACATTCACGAGCATCATGAGTAACGAGACTGAGGTCCACTGGTCAGTCTCTCATTCTCTCTCTGAAGTCTTAAAATTTTTCACTAAATTTCTAATTTATATTTAATGGTCGTTTCAGGCTGCAAATTTATATGGGACATCAATTGTTATGTTAACAAAATGTTTTCCTCTCAAAGACATTCATTGGCTTGTTTTCATGCTAAAAAAATCTCTTGTACACCAAATCTATTCTAATTTGCCAGGTCACTGCATTAATGTTTTTGTTATATTATTTTATGATTGGTGAGTTGCCCTGAATAAATAATGTTAAATAAAATTGATATTGCTTGTTTTCTGGTTTATTGACTCACGTAAAAACAATACAAGTCAACGTCAATGCACATACACTATTAAAATAATGAAATGAAATAAATTAAATGCAAGGACGGACCGTTTCTAATGGTTTTTACATGTGTTTTTTTGCGTGATTTCTCCTAGGCGGCTTGAAAAAACACTTAGCCTAGGCGGCCCTAACACTATTGTATGAGTATGATGTAATTGATGTAGTAAATATATAAAAAAAATAAATAAATAAGTCAGGCTAGCGTATGCGTAGCGTATAAACCATACGTCCGAAAACGCAAAAAAGTTTTAAAATTAAAAAAAAAACCCTTTGTGCCTCGCCGTATGCCAGCGTATGCCCGTATGCGCGACTGTGCTTTGAAACGTATACAACCTATGCCTAACGTACCCCTAGCGTATGTCAGCGTATATCAGCGTATGAGTGATATTTTTCATACGCTGGCATACGCTAGTACGATACGCAATAGTGTGACAGGGCCATAAGATTCAAGGCAGGAAAATCCCAGACTTTGGCCAGGGATTCACAACTGTATTGTTCTTTACCCACAGAACTGACTTTTTGTACTTTCCTGCAATAGCACATTTAATTATCAATGGCTTCATAACTACTAACTGAAGTATTCATAATTATCTAGTGTGTTGATTATGTTGTGTTAGAGCAGGGACAGATCTACAATGTGCAGTGCTGTGGCTCAGCTTGACCCAACAAAATGGGCTATGTCCACATTTAATTTCAATGACAATTTAATTTTAAGGATGAATAAACATGATGAATTGTGACACATATATAACTACAGTAGGTATATACAGTATATACAGTTTATGTCACAATACTGAATTATGCATTGTCTTGTGTTTGCTTTTAATCTGTAACCCTAACTACACCAGACGCTCTTATTCTAATATGAATACTAACTGTGAACTATACTACACACACACACACACACACACACACACACACACACACACACACACACACACACACACACACACACACACACAGCTAGCAACTAGCTATTCATGATAAAGCCCACTATATTGTTATTTCCATCACAATTCGTCTTTTCCATCACAGGAAATTAAGTGGTGGAAATGACTGTGGTGGAAATTACATTTTGCCATATTTATTGCAAGAATTTCATGATATGTTAGTTCTAGAGTTAGCATTAAATATACATATTACACAACATTAAATGTTGTTTCTTCCTTTTTTTTTACTGTTTGGAAATGACAGCCAACACATACATACCTTGATATTTATATCTTATAAAATCACTCAATTCACTCTCTTCTCTGTTTTTCAACAGTGGGATGGAAATGACAGTGACCCCAAGGGACATGTGTTCTTTTATGAAAAAATACAAATATATTTTAATGCATAAAATATTTTATTAAAGACAGCCTTTATTTGTCATTTGCATTTTAAGTTTATATTAAATAAACATTTAACTCAAAATTAACCAGGGTTGAATGTCCAATGTCTGGACTGGGGCAAAGCCAAGTAAAACTACTGTAGAAATACCGTGACTGGAGGTATTATTTTATGAATATGGGTTAATTCCAGTGTCATGTAAGTGTGGCAAAAATACAGGACATCCTTTCATTTAAAAAATATACATACAGTCTAGCTGGAATGTCTGCACACCCCTTTCACCTTCTCCATGTTTTATTACGTTACAGACTTATACTACAATAGATTGAGTTCATTTTTTGCCTCAAACATCTACACACAATAGCCAATAATGACGAAGTGAAAACAGGTTTTTAGAAAATATGCAATTTTATTTTACTGACAAAAATAGGTTATTTAGGGGTTACATATCTGTACACACCCTTAGCTTAATACTTGGTTACTGCACCTTTGGCAGCGATTACAGCTTCAAGGCATCTTGGGAAAGAAGCTACGAGCTTGGCACACTTGTTTCTGGACATTTTTGCCCATTCCTAGGATATAAACGCTGTCTGTTTTCCGTCGTGGTCTGAAAACACACTTTTTCAGACTCAACCTTGATTAACTACATATATAAGGCCAAATATATAGTATGTTATTTCTGTTTATTTTCTATTTGGTTTTGCTATTTCATAGCTTAGAATGTATAGCCGACTGTATTCTGTATTCTGTTGACTACTAGCGATAGCTCCTACGTTGTGAGAAAGTTGTGCTTTGTTGGATTTGCTTTGTAGATTGTGTCTATGACCTTCAATATGCACTAATTGTACGTCGCTTTGGATAAAAGCGTCTGCCAAATAACTGTAATGTAATGTAATGTAATTCCTCTTGGCATATCCTTGCAAGCTCCGTCAGGTTGGATAGGGAGCATCGGTACACAGCCATTTTCAGCTATTTTCACAGATGTTCAATTGGATTCAGGTCTGGGCTCTGGCCGGGCCACTCAAGGACATGCACAGACTTTCTCCGAAGTCACTTCTTTGTTCTCTTGGCTGTGTGCTTCGGGTTGTTGTCATGTTGGAAGGTAAACCTTCGCCCCAGTCTTGAGGTCCAGAGCGCTCTGGAGCAGGTTTTCTTCAAGGATCTCAGTGTACTTAGCTGCATTCATCTTTCCCTCTATCAGAACTAGTCGCCCCGTTCCCGCTGCTGAAAACATCCCCACATCATGATGCTGCCACAGCAATGCTTCACTGTAGGGATGGTATTAGCCAGGTGATGAGTGGTGCCTGGTTTCCTCCAGACGTGACGCTTGGTATTCAGGCCAAAAAGTTCCATTTTGGTTTCATCAGACCAGAGAATCTTGATTGTCATGGTTTGAGAGTCCTCTAGGTGCCTTTTGGTAAACTCCAAGCAGGCTGTGATGTGCCTTTTACTGAGAAGGGGCTTCCGTCTGGCCACTCTACCATAAAGACCTGATTGGTAAAGTGCTGCCTGGATGGTTGATCTTCTGAAAGGTTCTCCCATCTCCACAAGGATACGCTGGAGCTCTGTCAGAGTGACCCTCGGGTTCCTGCTCACCTCCCTGGCCAAGGCTCGTCTTCCCCAATTGCTCATGTCTAGGAAGATTCTCGGTGGTTCCAAACGTCTTCCATTTACGAATGATGGTGGCCACTGTGCTCTTTGGAACCTGAAAAGCTGCAGAGATTTTTCCAGATCTATGCCTTAACACAATCCTGTTTCTGAGGTCTGCAGATAATTCCTTTGACCCCATGGCTTGGAGTTTGCTCTGACATGCACTGTCAACTGTGGGACCTTATATTGGCAGGTGTTGGCAATCCCCAATCATGTCCAATCAATTGAATTGAATTGAAATACTTATTTTTCCCTTTGAAGTGCTTTTCAGAAGGATCTTTGTCGTTGTATTTATTAGGAAAATAATTCTATACTATTGTCGCCTGCTATATATTCGTTTTTTTGCTTGTTGTAAGCTATTAGCATTTTTTTTTAGCAACCGAATGACCACGTGTGACTGTCGAAGTGTTGTGCTGATGCAGATGCTACAGTGAAATGAACCACTTCGTAAGAGCGCCCGTTTTTCACACCACCATAAGTTAGTTTAACGGTAGTTCGTGGCTGGCTTTTTTGTTTTCTTATGTTTTCTAACAAATGTAATATACTGTACTGTAACTGTAACGTTAGCTATGTATATGCTGCTAATGTGTAGGCTACAGTACTAATGTAGCGTAGACTACTGTATCTAGCCTACTGTATCTAGCCTACTGTATCTAGCCTACTGTATCTAGCCTACTGTAGGCCTAGCCTACACTACTAAACTAGTTAATGTTCATAAAAGGCCTGAATTTTGGAAGCTACGGTAGAACAATTTGTTCAATAAAGCAATTTGTTCAATAAATAAACTTTTACAAATCTCATGAAACATTGCTAATCAAGGACTTAAATTATCAGAAAATCTTGGGGTGGCACACCAAAACCAAAAGCCATAACTGAATTTCAGGAATTCTATTATGTTGTTGTAGTATATAAAAATATATACATTATATACAAAAAATATACATTATTGATTTAAATGAATAGTACCTAATGTAAAATATCAGATAGAAGCATATTATGCAGACTCGGAAGCATATTATGCATATGCGACTCGCGAGCCGCGAGGGGGGGCCAGTGGCCAGTGGCGGCGCCACTGATTGACACTGGAAAAAAAAATTCGTACGTAAATCGAAGCAGTCCTTCGATCGCCAAATGTAGATTCGCCAGTTCGCAAGCCAAGCTTTTGATTTGTAAATGTGAACATTTCTGAAAATGTTATTTGCATTTGTGAATATAATTTTTGGATTCATCCAAATGATGATTTACGAAACACAAGTGATGTTTGCATGTGGATGGCAAAAACACCTACGAACACCTACGATTATACCTACGAACACAAATTGAGAGGTGTGTGTGTGTGGATGGTAAAAATAATAGTGGATTATTCTTTTGTGTTTGTTTATTTTTGATAGAAATCTACCTCCATAGAAGACAGTGTGGAGGAGAGTCGCGGAGGCGGAGTTTGTGTGTGTCGGCGGAGCTTGGAGTGGAGCAGCTGCGATCCGGGAGACACATTGCTCTGGTTGACTGGGGGCAGCTTTGTCTCTGCGGCAAATAATTTCAGCTGTAGGCTACATCAGTAGGCTACCTCTCATATAGCCTAAAATTGGCAGAATGTTGAAAATTATATTTGGGAAAAAAATTCTGTGACGCTCATATTTGATCTTTCCATACTACGGCCTTTCAAGCTACATGCGAAGTGAACATAGCCAAAATAAAATAAAAATATTAAATCCTTCAGTGAGGAAACACGAGTGCAGCCTTTGCGGAAGTCTTTACTCAGAACGTGTGACGTGTTTGATCCACAACCACAACATCTGCCACGGTTTAAAAACATGACTGAACCACTCTTACACAAATGTAAATGCTTACCGTTCCTTTTTATGTATTTTATAAACCGCTTTCATTCATAATGTCACTCGTTCTTTCGGACAAAGGAAAGGCAAGTTTATTCACAAAAAAAGAGACAACAAACATTATTCATCAGCGTGTAAGCATAAAATATCGGACGTTTCTGTGTCCCATATTTGTTAGCTAATGTTACTGCATAGGAAACGCAAGGTTCAATGAACCCATGTCCTTTCAAAACTGTATAAAATTCCCCCATATATGTAGCGTATGCAATAGGCTATGTCACGTTTAGCCTATGCTCACACTGTTGAATGCATCCCGGCAAGTAGGCTAACTGAGAAATAGGCTATACAGTCGCTGCTCGTTTTCCAGTGCAACAATTGAAACATAAACACGCGTCTGCCTTAAGTTCAACATATTTTCTTTCTCACTCTTGTATGACTGAGAAATAATAATGTCATTTCAGTCTATGTTTTTGCATTTTCTGTCTTTGACCGATACAATTCATATTAGGTTATCTTATTAGGATAGGATATTAGGATTAGTTGCATGTGGGTATCCCCTTACTTATTAGGCTGCTCTTAATAAAACCATGATTGCTTTGTCATTGTAGTTACAGTTTTGTCATGTGAAGAACTTTGTGAGACTGAGGGTGGTGTTAGTCTTTATTTACAGGGCACTGATGCTTCACTTGCAGCCTTCTTCCTACATGTCATAGGCTAATGTTGACGAAATCTCTCCTCTGCACCGTGATTCATGTCTTGTGTTGAAGTAGTCAATTGTATGCAAAATTATGATATCTGATATATTCTGATATCTCTAATGTAAGTGTGATAGCAAGAGGCATGCCTGCCACTGTAAATGGATAACACATGAACATGTTATGGCATGGCAGTAATTGTTGTAGGGCACTTGGGTATGGTATGGTAACATGTGTTGTTTTCCTCAGTGAAAATCGGGAGGGTAATACCTGGGCTATTTCTGGCTAATCAGTCTCTCTCTCTTTACTGGTAACTTCAAATGAATGTCTTCTTTTTTGTAAATTCTAAGTAGTCAGCCTGCATTCATTAATGAATGAATGATTTGCGGTCATCATTCTAATTGACTGTTTTTCTTTTACTGAAATGATGTACTCTTAGGCCTGAATTAGACTTTGTTTTGACTTGTTGCTTCCACCAGGTTACTGTCTGAACCGACTGAACTATGGACGAATTACGCGATTGAATTGATGATTGTCATTTCTAATAATTATGAAATGATGTGAAATACATTTTTACTGCAGGATAAGTGAGGGGTTCTAGCACGCAATATCGCCTGTGTTCAGTATTCAGAGTGCTGAACATTTTAACAAGGGCATTGACTTTTGGACAATAGACATTTTACAGAATCTTCACTTCCCCGACAGGTGGTTGACATACATTGGTGTCAAAGTGGTATTGTTGGAAATTCCATTGGTATTACCTGTGATAATATGTATTGATTATATTTGAATATGTATCACCTGTAAACTATATTACCTGTGACAATATGTATTGATTATATTTGAATATGTGTCTATGAAATGTATCATGGGCACTCAAACACATGGTGATATCTATAAAATCACATTGTGTGAGCACAGAGCACAGAAACACATTCTCTGTCTATAAAAGCTGGTGTTTTCAGAAAGTCCAGAGAGTCTGATAAGATGTTCCTAAACAATGGTTATCTTGGGCGCCTTCCAAGGCGTTCCTAGGCAACAGTTACGAAGTTAATTGGATGAGAAGTTGGTGCTCCAGGCACCCGGTATCTGACCACTATTGTGTCAGACCCTGGTTTAAGTACAAAATGAGCACAGAAACACATAATAAAGGCTGAATAAAGCTTGACTACTGTCTTATGACTACTGTTGGCCCAGCCAATGCTCCTCCCACGCGGCAGTAGCATTATTAATGCTTCCATGGAGCCAGCTGGTGGATCGTCATCCTAAAGAAATTAAATGAAAAACATGAAGTGTGTACATGCAGCCTACAGTTCACACAAGTTGATTGATTAACACCAAACCACAGTAGCCAAATGTACAGTTTGTGATATATTAATTAAAATAGAGTTTATAAAAGTTCTTATTTTTTGTGCCTTTCAAAAGGTCTGATAAAAAGTTGGGTACTTTTTAAACAACCACAATTATATTGTGATGCCCTAGTTCAGGGGTGGGCAACTCCAGGCCTCGCGGGCCGGTGTGTATGCAGGTTTTTGCTGCCGCCAGTTAACAATTATTTAATTAGCCCAATCGTTTACACGATCTGATATTTTAATCTACATATCCGCGATATGAACAGCCGCCGATGAACGTTCTTGTGCCGGTATGCGTGTATTGTAGCATTTTATCGTTCTGTAATTTACAAGTGAATCGGTGATTGTGTGTATGACAAATTAGCTGATTGAACCGTGGTAACTGGTGGCAGTAAAAACATGCATACACACCGGCCCGCGAGGCCTGGAATTGCCCACCCCTGCCCTAGTTAGATATTGTCCGAAAAACCAGGTGTCTGATAAACTCAGGCCTCAATACAAGGTGATGCCATGGGAAGGGGCCTACGGGGTGGAGCTGGAGATGGGTGACTGGGGATCTGTGGGGGAGAGTTTGAGAACTCTCCTCACGGGGCGGAGCCAGGAGCTTGGGAAACCAAGATAACTTTGATACCATCCAATAGAAGGAGCCTACAGACGAAAAACTTGAGAAGATCTCAGCACGAGATGAGATAACACCATCGATAAGACAAGGCGGAGATGGAGATGGCCTGTGTCTGTAGGGTCAATGGGGTTCTGAGAAAACACCTGCTGGGCGGAGAATGGGATGGACAAACTGATAAAGAAACTGTATAAAGAATGAACTGTAATAAATGAAAGTGTGAGTCTCTCCCCGGGGATCACGCTAGACTTTTATTGTGCAATGTATGGAATAAAGTCTAGAATTCTCTGAGATTCTGCCTCATCCTCTTTATTTGAAAACTTATAAAGAGATTGGGTCTAAAAGCTGAGAACTCTGAATTTTCTTGAGAACTCTGAAATATTTGTCACTTGGAAACCACGACAGTATGCTTATAGTGTGTTTTTAAATAAATAAAAGATGTATGAAACTGATATGTTAGTATCCAGAAGTGATTTTATTAACACTAACATAACAACTAAAACAGTTGCGGATTAACACTATGGACAGAAAGAGGGACTGCAAGGGAGAATATACAAACATAACAAGAAACGGAGACACTAAAAAAAAGCTCTCCTGTATAAATAATATTTCAAACAATTGCCAAATGACATATAATCATGTTCATTCAGTGCTACTGGACACACATTTGGAGCAGACAGTTGCCCCGCCAATCGGTCTCGCCGGCCATGTCTGCTTTGTTCCCCCCTCACTGGACGTGGTGGAGCCACACCAATATCACCAACGTCCTCGGCGGCCTCAAGGATGTCCCCCTTTGTCAGGCAGATGTTATGGAGCACGGCACATGCGGTGATGACCGTGGGTACAAAGGTGTGGTCCACCTCCAGAGCCTTGAAGAGCAGGCGCCTCCTGGACCCTTAAGTAGTGTGCCCAGCCAATGCTCCTCCCACACGGCAGTAGCATTATCAATGCTTCCATGGAGCCAGCTGGTGGATCGTCAACCTAAATGACGAATGAAAAACATGGTGTGTACATGCAGCCTACAGTTCACACAAGTTGATTGATTAACACCAAACCACAGTAGCCAAATGTACAGTTTGTAGTCCTACATACAGGTAAATGTGTGGTATTATAGAACATGCAATTATTATGTGTGCATGACATAACTTTGCTGTATATTTGTCCAGGTGAATTCTACTCCACCCACTGTTAAAGGTGCGTCATGCTTATCAATGTCCATGTTTGATCAGGTTTGATCTGTCTTATGACTACTGTTGAGAATACGTGATTCATACCTCACTTAGGAACAGGACTGCCAACGCCACCGTTCCCGCTGAAGCCGGTGCCATGCGTTTAGGGCAAACGCTAGGTTCATTGTGGACAGGTTCATTGCGTACAGTAGCAGTACTGTATAGTAGCCTATTGAAGTGCGCGATCTAAGTTTTGAAATCGGTATCTGTCGCTTATATACCATCAGATCATACATGCTTGATTAATTAATTAAACGGCATCAGCTGGGTTATTGGCTGGAAGCTCTTTAATAATTGGATACCGCAGCATGATCTGATGGGACTGCATGATATGGAGCCAAATGACTCAAGTGTCATTTGTAATGTGCTCCGATTTTAACGAACAAACATGCGTTCAAGTCCATTGATGAATTGTTGGAACTGGCCATTGAGCGTGTGGAATATAGGCGTACTTACATTTTAAAGATCTTTATTCACACAGTTGATAAATAGCCGTTTGTTGTAAATGTGTTAATGGGACTCTGTACGTCAAACACAAACACCTGTAATATCCCTGTTTCACATGTCATTTTCACATCTGTCAAATTCCATGAGAAAATCATTGAAAATAATTGTGATAACTTCACAGTGCAATATAGAGTCAAATAAAACATTAGCCTATACCCTTTTGCATGCAAAAACAAGCTCAGAGATAAAAATACGAGAGGCTACAGAACAATCTGTTAGCTTTCATGGCCACTGACAGGTGATACGGCTCTTTTTTTTTTTTTTGACAGGTCATACAGCTGTGCAACACGTCATTAGTAATTGACGTCGCTTCAGCTGACGCTTGATTGAGCATTTACCTTCGGTTGCTGCGTCCTCGTATGCCCTCCACTGGGTGGAGCTAATGAGTGAGGAAAGAATGGCAAGAGTAAAAATAGAAGATTGGAACGCAGACTTGGTTATCTTGTTCTTGCGTGATCCGCTTCACTTTGCCGTTTCGTCTTATTTCTTATCTTTACATTTAATTATTTAACGTTGACCTGGACTAACTTTATGGAAGTTATCACTCCGTATCTATGTCGATATAAAGGTTATGTCTTTGCAGCTGGAGTTACGCCAGATTACATCGATTCGCTCCAAACATTCGAAATGAGGGACAGCGATATTTTTCTGGTCACCTTCACAGGTCGGGATCTCATTCATTGTCGTAGTATTTTCCTGGATTCAGTCAGCATTTATCCGCAACTTTGACTAACAACTAACAGCGAGAATTATTATTTTTCTTCTTCACAAACAAAGTTTTACAAGTTCAGCAATCACTCAAAGTTTGAGAATAAAACGTGTAATGTTTGCAATTACTTGTCAGTCAATGTTAAAGACAAATGTTGATTTAATGCAGGCCTTTAGGGTCTTCAATGTATTTATTTTTTTTCAAATTTGAGAACTTTGAAGGAACTTTTAAAGAGTGGTGCATTTGATTGAAAATAAATTATTCTTGCTATTACTCTGTACTGAAGAAGTTTTATTGTTAGAACAGTAGCGGTTCTGTGGGGCTCAGAACTATGTTCTTCTTTCACTTCCGTCTTTCTTAGGCACTGTATGGACTCAGCAGATCCTCGCTTTGCTCTATGAAGCAGACCCCTCGAACAACATTGTGTATGACAACAACATGGAGACAATGCCCTGGCTGGAGTATCGTGAGTGGCGGCCCGACTACGCCTTGCACCCCTCCCCTCGTTTATTCACCTCCCACCTCACCCCTGCGCTGATGCCCCCAGGATTGAAGGACAAGAGGGCCAAGGTCGGGTACACCTAAATAATAAATCAGTAGTGTAGTATAAAAGTAAAAATTCAAGAGGGATAATTTGTGTGTGTGTGTGTGTAGAGTCGTTGTATCATATCATAGTGGTGGAACAATGTGACAGCACTAATGACATGAAGAAAGCTGTAGAACTGTGGTGTATACACACACACACACACACACACACACAGGAATTCTCCAGATTAACCATATGCGATGGTATCACAACTTGTATAAAAAAACAGATAGTTCACTTAAAAATATTTTTCTCCTCATTTCTTGTCAGATTGTGTATGTGATGAGGAACCCAAAGGACAATGTGATCTCCTATTATCACTATTGCCACTTTTCTGGCAATCTGGAGACCCCCAAGAGTTTTGAAGACTTTATGAAGACATACCTGGAGGGAACAGGTGAGAACGCACATTTACACATGCATACACACACAAGTCTACACACACTTTCCTACACATACTGTAAGTATTTTTCAACCTTACACCACACAAGCACAGTGTTTAAATACAGATTTCAATTTGTGGGGGAGATGAGTTATCAGTCTAACCATAGGAGATGTCTTGGACCTGGAAAATGAGGTCCAAGACAAATGTATCCCCACAAATGTATACACTAGTGATTAATCCTGGTTCCCGGGATCCCGGTTTTTCCCATCACAATTCCTTCCTGTTCCCAACCGGGAGGGACATCGGGAAACCGGGAAATTTAACATTAGCAATGCAGATAAAGAACTCTTGCATTAGGCTATATTTGGCCTAATTAAGTACACTGAAATAATATATACAGTTGTGTTTAAAAAATAGCAGTACAACATCAGTAACCTGATGAACCACTGTTATTAGTAGTAGTGATATGTCTGCATGGCAAATAATTTACTTGTAGATGTAGTAGTGTAATAGAAAAACAACAGACCCAACTCTCATGACATGCACGCTGCTTGTTCTGAGTAATTTACTCATTCGTTGAAAGGGGCGTGTTCAAAATAATAGCAGTGTGGAGTTTAATTAGAGAATTCATTCATTCTGTGAAAAAACAGGTGTCATTAATTGTCCTTTAGTAAGGAAGAAGAGAAGCAAATTTTTCACACATTGTTATAAAATATATTTCCTTCTGAATTGCTAAGTAAAATGGGCCGTTCCAAACGTATAAAGAAGTGCAGCAAATTATAGGATGCTCAGCTAAAAAGATCTCAAATGCTTTAAAATGACAACAAAAACCCGAAACACGCGGAAGAAAATGAGCAACTACTGTTAAAACGGATCGAAGAATAGTCAGAATGGCAAGGATTCAGTCAATCATCACCGCCAGAAATATAAAATGTGATCTAAAATGACCTGTAAGTGCTGTTACAGTCAGAGGACGTTTGGTCGAAGCTAAGCGACCAGCAAGAAGCCCCCGTAAAGCACCATTGTTGAAAAAACGGCATGTGCAGGATCGGTTAAAATTAGCCAAGGAACACATCGATTGGCCCAAATAGAAATGGCGTAACATTCTGTGGACTGATGAGAGTAAAATTCTTCTTTTCGGGTGTAGTGGTCGTCGACAGTATGTCAGACGACCCCCAGGTACTGAATTCAAGCCACCGTAAACTTAATACTGACGAGGCAAAATGTCGGTTTTTTTTAATGTTGTAAATTAATTTCAGAGAAAAGGATAGGCTACTCTAATTGTGACGTCAATGAAGGCTTCCACTAGGGACAACCCGTTGATAGGGACAAGGGGTAGCCTAATCATGATCGCAAACCCATAGTTTTGTTATTCCAGGACATTGGATTCTGCAGAAATATAGCCCAGCTATAATTACAAAACGAGCTGGAATTCTTAGAGCACATTGCAAGTAGGCTATATTAGATTTACCTTCGCTTTTCTTACCAACTCGTAGCCTACGGCTAAACGTCCCTCATTTCACAACAGGAGGCTAGCGTCTATTTTTTAAAATCTGTTTTGATGGAGATATGGTATGCCATCATATTAAGTTATTGTATTCATTCTATAACATTTACTTGGGCTATATAATGTAGGCCTATTACTCACATTATCAGTTCTTTTAGCAAAACCCTAGTTTGTATTTGGGTTTTATTTTTTTATTGGCTTGTTATAACACACGTTACTTTATTTCCAAATTTCTTAGTTTTGGGCATTCACCGCCGAAGCCCTGGACATTTCAAAGAAGAGGGTACAAATGTGTAGGGGGGTAGGCTGTAGTTATTTCCCTTTAACACTGGCCGTTTGCCTGTAGACCTAAAGCCTTTTTGTTGATAGCCAGCGTTAATACTTCTCACTGTTCAGGTAGGACTAATAGCCCTATAGCCTTTGTTTAGATGTCCGAAGTTCCTTTTGTTGCTTTTATTAATAAAAAGTTTTTGAAAAACAGTTTCTTGTTATTGATATTCAAGAATCTCAGCCAATATTACGCTAGTGGACAATGCCATCGTGCTGAAAGGTAGTTATATGGATGCCGGTATACCTGTAAACCAATAAGTAGGGTCGCACATTTGATAATAGCCTACTAGAACGCTCGTTTTTTTAGACTGGATTTCCCGGGAAACCCAGGAGCAAGGTGTTATAATCTGGGTTTAAAAATAGCAAGATTTCGGGAAAATATGAAACACTAGTAGTACACACTGCTAGGTAACCTGGATACAGGGTGTGTTCTATATTTACAGTTGCCGCTGCTTCCTGGTTCGATCACATCAGGGAATGGTACTCAAAGAGAGATCAGTACAACATCCTGTTCTTGAGGTACGAGGACATGGTCAAGGTGAGGCGACTGCACAGGAATTGCCCTTCGGTTTGAGAAAAATTGTCATTCATAGAGATAATTCATCATCATCTTTACATCAGTTAAAGGTGAGCAGCAATGTTGGTGATAAACAGTTTGGAAATTATTCTATGTTTGTCTGATTTGCTACTACCACCAAAAATATCACTATAACAAACAAATAATCCACACTCCAAGGTTTCAGTTTGGTTCTTAGAAATCAAACCGCAAAGACTCCATATGTGCAGAAACGAATCATCAATCAAATCAAGTCAGATCGTGCATGATGTGTGTCTCTTGACTTTATACATTTTACCAAACCGTTTATTTTGTCTGACCAGGAGAAGCCACTTCAGTGCTTTGGCACTGCGCACTTTGTTAAGCCCCTACAAAGCGAGGCTTGTTTGCACCTCTATTCTTGTGATCTGACAGGATCTGAGGTCTGAGGTGTTGAAGATCTGCAAGTTCCTTGGGAAGAACCTGGACGGCTCCGCTATCGACCGCGTCGTAGAGAGGTCCACCTTCAAGAACATGAAAAATGACCCCAAAGCCAACTACGAGTTCCTGCCCCAGGAAGTATTCAATCGAGAGCGGGGAGACTTCAGGTCAGTCGTCATGTTCTAAACCAGCCATTCTCAAGCTGTGGAGAACTTCTGCAACAGGGGTGTCCAATAGGGAGATATAGAGCAACGATAATTATCGAATGCAATTATAGTCATCGCCACCATTTTGGTATATTGCCTTTTCTTTCATCTTTTATTCTTTAATTATACCTGGATGCAGTAGTAAACATCTGGCATAGCTTTCCATATTTTATTTGGGCTCATCTTTCTATCCAAATTATTTATCCTTAGTTTGGCTGACAAAATGTGGTCATAGGAGACTGCTTCATGAACTGTCCTGTGTCCCATCTAGACACGACCCATCAGGTATGATTAAATAAAAGACAAAAGAAAAATGATACGCTGCATAGTGGCAATGCTTGTTATTGCACTTTTAAAAAAATGGATAATTATCGTTGTGGTATTTCTCCCAGCCCTTGTGTCAAAAACTCCATTTAGGGGGCTGCAGGTTTGAATCCCATTCTAGCGGGCCACTGGTTCTGTAGATTTGATTTGTAAATTCCGTCCAATCAGTGGCTTAAATTAAGCACTTAAGTACTGAAACATACCAAACCTAGCATACACCAAAGCCCTCCAGTACTGGAGTCTGAAATCCCTGCTCTGGAGCATTATGATGAATATGAGTAACAAGAAGCTTGACTCCATGTCATATACTTTACATTAACATATGCATCCATCAACTTAAACACTGCATTATATACGCACATTTTCCGATACTTGCAATTGACGTTTGGGAACCAGAAGGTTTTAAAACCCATGCAAGGTTGGCTGGCATTTCAGAGGATGAATGTGGCGAATGTTCCGGCAGGTACGGTAGGGGACTGGAAGAACACCTTCACGGTGGCCCAGAGCGAGCGGTTTGACCAGGTCTTCCAAGAGAGGATGAGGGACCTCCCACTGCAGTTCACATGGGACATTCACGAGCATTCTGAGTAGAGTTGCAAAGGGGCGGAAAATCTTCGGTAAATTTTTGGAAACTTTCCGGAATTTACCATGGGAAGTTTGACCATTTTTTTTATTTTTGTGTGCAAAAGTTAGCCTATAACTTAAATTTAGTTGGAAAATACACAACTGCAATTCTAGATCTTGCAGCATGCTTTGGTTAATACAACCCAATTTAATACAAATTCAGTTGAATTTCGACCCTGCACTGTGCATTCTTCCATAGAGTACATCATCTGGTTTCGGAACTGACTTCCCCATTAATTTAGACATTAACTAAAACTTTTAAACAATTTCTAGTGATTATGTTTTACCATCAATTTTCTGGATTGTTCAATATAACAAAATATGTAGTTTTTGTTCAATATAACAAAATATGATTGGTCGAGAATCGCCCGTGTGGGTTGCAGTAATAGATATGTAGTCTGTTACTACACATTAAAGTGGACTATAAACCAGACTACAAATCATTAATCATTACTTTAAAAAATAACAATTGGAACATGAAATATATGCTCTCTTATCCTTATCCAGGAACGTTTGTGCTCATTCTATAAATCATATTTCAAGAAATTGGCGATAGTCTCCGAAGTCAATTCCATCTGTCATAGGGAATTTACTTCCGAAACCAAACTCCGCCCATGTCTTGACATACTCGAGTACTCCATTACATGTGCAGTGCATTCTTTTATCACATGCACAGATAATTCCGAGCATCCTGCACACTATTGCATTTGAGCCCAAGGACTACATCCATTTTGAATCTTTTTTTTTCAGGGAGGGGGGGGTAAGCTTTTGTCAAAGTAATTGTATGATTATCAAGCTACGTATAAAACAAACCAAAAACATTTAATTTTTACTAATGGCAGGCACTTTCCATATGTTGAAAGAAATAAGACAGTCAATAATGATGCTTAATAGTGTGCATTTTATTTCAATTCTTTTTCCATCTGCGAGTGCAGCCACTTAAAGCGTGGACCCGTTCAGTCGTGTGCACCGTCTGCAATCAGTTTTCCTCATCTAGGAGATAAAGAAGAGGAATTAGTAACAATTGGGGGTGAAGAACTGAACACAATTTCCAGTCATTTGAAGAGCTTGTTAAAGGTCCCATGCATGCACTTTAATAATGCCACAATTTACATACTTCCATTTTTATTTCAGAATATAATACATGTAGCCAAACTAGCCACGTAAGTAAGTGTTCTTGATAGAATTCTTATTTGTGAATGCTGGATTGGCAACTCACCCATATCTCTCAGTTTACCAAAGCATATGTTCATATAATACAACTAATAGACTACAGAAGCAGGTCCAGTAAGCAAAGTAAAAAAGATGCACACAAGAGTATACACACATCCAACTGGTTAGGCCAGGTGCAGGATAAAAAATAAATACCACCCACACACTAGCAAATGCTCCCTTGTGGTTTATTCATGCAACATTTTGACCAAAGAGGTCTTCGTCAGGCACAAGTAAACCAGTAAGCCACGCGGCCGCTCTTCACACAGGCAGGTCCAGTGACCATATACAGGTGCAGCTCAGAAAATTAGAACATCGTGAAAAAGTTAAATATTTTTTGTCACTCATTTCAGAACGTGAAACTCATTATATAGATTCATTACACAGTGAAATATTTCAAGCCTTTATTTCTTGTAATGTTGATGATTATGGCTTACAGCTAATGAAAACCCAAATTCAGTGTCTCAGAAAATTAGAATATTTTTTTGCAAGTATCACATTTAATATTTGGTCGCATATCCTTTGCATGCTGTTACTTCCTGAAGTCTGTGACCAATCAAAATCAAAAGACTCAATATCTTATTTTCAGGTACTGTTACAAGCGATACTATAACTTCTCTGGATTTGAACTGATTTCTATGAGAATTGGGGGGTAAGACTAGATTCAGCTGTAAATTACACTGGTACAGTATGGAACACATGGCTGGCTAAATGGCTGCAAGTCATCAAGGGTCTGAGCTATCGAACGAGCCCCAAACCATCACTCTGTTGCCAGATATGGAGTAGATGTGGATGGATCACTGCAAGGGTTATTTCTCCTGACTCATTTTCCTATAGAACTCTATGGGGAAAAAAGTCAGGAGAAACAACCCTTAAAGGGATCCATCCACATCTACTCCATATCTGGCCGCAGAGTGATGGTTTGGGGCTCGTTGACTTACAGCCATTTAGCCAGCCATGTGTTCCATACTGTACCAGTGTAATTTACAGCTGAATCTAGTCTCACCCCCCAATTCTCATAGAGATCCATTCAAATGCAGAGAGGTTATAGTATCGCTTGTAACAGTACCTGAAAATAAGATATTGAGTCTTTTGATGTTGATTGGTCACAGACTTTAGGAAGTAACAGCATGCAAAGGATATGCGACCAAATATTAAATATGATACTTAAAAAATATGTTAAAGCAAAATATTCAAATTTTCTGAGACACTGAATTTTGGGTTTCATTAGCTGTAAGCCATAATCATCAAAATTACAAGAAATAAAGGCTTGAAATATTTCACTCTGTGTAATGAATCTATATAATATATGAGTCACTTTCTGAAATGAGTGACAAAAAATATTGAACGATATAAAAAATTTTTGAGCTGCACCTGTAAATCTCTCTACATGACCACCTTCTTCCTCCTCCTCTTCATCATCTTCCTCATCGTCTTCTTCCTCGGAACTGAAAGTTCCGTCTGGGAGGCTGTAGACACGGATTACTTGCTGTGGATAGAGACGGACACACAAATAGGTTTTGGCGACAGTCTACTAACTGGTAACTGTCTGCACTGGTGAAACTGCACAGCAATGTAAATCTAATGGTTCAGTTCAAGAGGTGGCTTAAATTTACTATGCTCACCTGCCTCTATTAAGAGTCGGAATTGCTGAGACTGGCGCACACTGTGAGAGTCATCTACATCTCTGATAATGGCCGGAATGGCTCTGACTGCTACATACTTGGGAGTGCTATTTTTTTTATCTCCAAGAGCCAGAATGGCTTACGGCTACATATTGGGAGTGTTATTGCCACTCCCAACGTAAAACAGCTAGAATGACCGAGTGCTACATATCGTGCTACACAATGTATATTACATGTATCAGTGTAATCCCGTCTCTGATAAGAGCCGGAATGGCTCAGAACGCAGCGTGCTGGGAGTGTCGTTGCCACACAATGGCGGGCCTCACCTTGTTGGGGTCCTTGAGGATGAGATACTTGCCCTCATCCAGCTTGCGGCAGATGTCGATGACGCAGCGCAGGATACCCCAGGCGTTCTCCATGCTCAGGTTGATCTGGCTGGCAAATTCGTTGGGTTTGAACTGCTGGGTGCCCAGGATCACATGGCGGGACGAGTCCTTTGCATGGTAACGGGACACGTATCTGGAGACGAAGGCAGGGTGGGGGCGTTAGAGTAAAGTGGGCTTGTTTTTTTTAACCCTCCTATTATGTTCCGGGTCAATTTGACCCGATTTAATGTTTGACATCTCTTAAAATCAGTTAATCTTATTTTTCAATCTGGACACTATGTGATTTGTTGGGATTAAATAGTAAATACACATTACACAATGAACATAATGCAATATTTTCAAAAGTCCGGTACCAACTTTGTATACAAAGGTGTCGTGTGGGGTCATTTGTGGTGTAGCTGTATAAAATGTAAGAAAATATACAACCTTTTTAGTTTTAATCTCTGATCTTTGTGGGTAATTCCAGTAATTTAGGGATAAAAGGCTAGTCAATGGATACACACAAAATGTGACACAGAAAGTATCCAAATGTTTTGTGTCAGTTTAAACGTTTGTGGTCAATTTCACCCCAAACATAAAAGGCGTCATTAAATGTGAACATAATATGAGGGCTAATGTGTACAAATCCAAGGATCTGTTCTGTACATCACTAATGTAATACAGAGCCTTGGAACTGCATTTTGCTTGGCCAGAGTCATGTCGCCAGAGTGGCCAGGCAAAGTATAATCTTTGAGATTTTGTTTTGTCCCACATTTATCATATCCTGATTAGCGGGTGCTTCTGTTTTTAGCCGAGGGCTGTTCCCCGGAGACGTGGGGCTCACCCGAGTTTAAGGTACTCGGACCCAGCCAGCATGGCGCAGCAGGTCCAGCGGGCCAGCTTGTAGCTGTTGTTCTTCAGCTCGGTGGCCAGAACCGCGCCCCTCTGAGAGTCCAGCTTCTGACGCCAGTCGACACCATTACAGTGCTGCCACAGAAACAAAAAACAAAATAGTGTTCCGACCTGGTTCTGAACACTGTGCGCATCGGTGCGTTGCAGCAAACAGGGAACTGGGCTTGTAACTCAGTAGGATTGCAAGTTCCAATCCCAGGCGGGGCACTACCATTGTACCCTCGTCTATGGTACTTGACCTTAATCGCTTCAGTAGAATATCCAAGTATATAAATGGACAGATAATCATGTTAATATTCTTACACGTTATGTCGATATGTTAATAAAATAAGTTAAATATAATGTCATGTGATCAGTAGTTTTTTGGGGTGCAGGTGCTTCTGGGAGGTGAGACGCTTGTATCCTAGCTCACCCTGGAGTCCCACTCATTCAGGGCCTTGATGTTGATGAAGGACACCTCCCCGTTGATTCCTGTCATCACGCCATCATGCTCACAGCGCACTATCAGGTCAATATCATCCCCCAGCGTCCAGTGCCGGTACCTGGGACAGAGGCATAGGGTCGCTCATTGGTTACTGCGGGCACGCCATTCTTGGCAGTCGGACCAAACGCGTACATCTTGTATACAAATTATTTAAATTACAAAATGGTGGACGTATCAGCATGAGTTATTTAGCGACAACAGGGCAGAAGTATGCAGTACCATAAGTGAAGAACAGGGGGCACGTGAAACAGTAAAGCATGCAGTACCAAGAGTAAACAGCAGGGGTCAGGTGTAAAGGTAATGCATGCATCAATGCAAGTGAGCAACAGGGGTCAGGACTCACCTGTAGGCCACTGATGCCACCTCGCTCTTGTCCATATCCTCCTCCACGAACGGGTTTGGGTTGGGGAACTTGTGCCTTTCTCCACCCTGACAAACACAACTTCTGTTACACTAGCAACACCCGTAGCCACATCAAACAGATCACTCTTCTAGGAAATAATTTTGTTCTTCAAGAAAGATCGTTCAACAGGAAACCTAGTCGGAGCTAAAAGGAACACCTAGTATATTTTGCCCTGATCAATGGTGCATTTACTTAGCATGTCTGCATATTTTAACCCAATCCCTGTATATTTAATACTTATCTGTAGTATATTTTACCCTGGCTGTAGATTTTGCCCTAATGCCTGTATAGATGCACTTATCTGTAGTATATTTTACCCTGGCTGTAGATTTTGCCCTAACGCCTGTATAGATGCACTTATCTGTAGTATATTTTAGTCTGGCTGTAGATTGTGTCCCTTATCGGCTGTATAGATGCACTTATCTGTAGTATATTTTACCCTGGCTGTAGATTTTGCCCTAACGCCTGTATAGATGCACTTATCTGTAGTATATTTTAGTCTGGCTGTAGATTGTGTCCCTTATCGGCTGTAGTTTCCCCACAGTGCCTGTTACTCTTCTTATCTGTACATATCTGAGCATTTCTGCAGATTTGGTCTCCAGCAGCCGCTCCATGCTGAGTGTGGCGTGGCGCTCACCAGACGCAGGCACTGCTGAGAGAAGTTGTGGTTGATGTAGGTCGCCTCCATGGCCAGGTTCCTTGGGGAGTTGAAGGAGTTCCCCTCGTCCTGCGGCGGCTCGTTGGCTGTCTCGCTGACCGTCAGCAGATCTGCGAGACAAACCGAGCCAATCAAGATCACCCCCGAGACACACAGGACAAACTGCTCAAGCGCAAGAACCTCGAAAGAGAAACCACGTAGAGACACCGTACAGCTCAAATGTGAAGTAGAACCCAAAAAAATCACAGGATTGCGATTAGCGGCTTGCCCCTTTATAGACTACAAAACCTGACTGTTCTTCAACATGCAGACGTTGCAAACCAATCAAGGATTTAAAAATTAAATTCATAGGATGCTCCAGTACAAATACCACTGAACATTGACGCCAGTGTGCATCTGAAGATTTTAAAGGGCAACAATGGCTGCTCTCCAAAAACCTGATCTATACTAACCTTTTCTATCTAATGGGACTCGGAATTAATTTGACTTTTTCTTTAAAAAAAAAAGAAAAAAGAAGCACCACTGGGTTTTATTTCCTCACAAAAAATGTCTTGGGCGCCCAATAAAATCTTCTCTGTGGCCCGATTCAGCATCGACGACCCCAGCGGGGCCCCCAGGGAGAATTGTGACATTTCAGATTTCAGGCATTTAGCAGAAGCTCTTATCCAGAGCGACTAAACAATTTTACATACAATCAATTTACACAGCTGGATATTTACTAAAGTCAGTGCTTCCTCCCTGGATTTTCCCCCACGCATGGGTTTTGCAAGGGTTCTCAGGTTAACGGTGCGACTCAAGGTTGTACGGGAAGCTGATTCACCGATATTCCTGGCAAACATCTCATTTAAACGCACTATAAAGCCAGTCATATACCACCAGGGCTGGGTATCGAACCTCAATACTTTTTGAGCACCGACCGAATCATGTCCGTAGCACCGAGTATCCAAGTATTCGGTGCCAATTTTCTGTACTTTTTTCAAAGAAATGTTCTAAAATTATTTTTAAAATAATTACATTTCTAAAATTATCTGTTAAGTGTCAAACTTTTAGCCCCACCAGGGGGACTATTTTTCTTGATTTAAAAAATGATCTTAATGTTATACTGGATTTTATACAGCCGTTTGAGTTGTCAACATTAAATGCTGAAGCATTTGAGTTTTGGCTTATTTCGTTAAATTAGAATTTTTTTGGGATATCATAGAAAAATGTGTTTACACTCAGCAAAGAAAGGTATCGCTTCACATCGGTATCGAACACCAGGTATCGGGACGGGTATGGAAAAAATTTAAAACGAAACCAAGCCCCATCTACCACCCATATGCGTTTACCACTCGCTATGGATGAGTTGGGGTAGAACAACACAGTAAAAGACAACTCAAACAACCAACTACAGCCAAAGACGTTCTGCATTACAAAGTTGACTTAAAAGCGAAAGTAAATGAGTGCACCAAATTACGCAAGATTTATTCCTGAATATGAACAATGTGGCAAAAGATTTATATTTTGCTGATGGTATGGTCATAAAATGCTATGCACGATAATATAGGCCACAGCTTTACGCATTTGTTTTAACAAAGTGATTCTGAGCCAAAGCATAGCTTTAAAAAAAATTATAATAATAAATTTGTAGCAGCGGCACTGTGGAAAAATGTGGAAGCAGTTCATGTTATGTGCCATTATGCAACACTCATGTGGCTCACCAAAATCCGAGCTGTCCCTCTTGTCGAAGAAAAGCTTGTTGCCCACCCGCTGCACGATGATGTCCCAAGAGTTTACTGAGCGTGTGCAGCACATCAGGGTGGCCAGGATGGCGTCAGTGGCGAACACGTTGCCCTGGGTCTTTGCTAGCTAGGGGCACAGGAAGGGAGGTTGGTAGATGGATTAGGGCGTGGTGGGATTATTAACGCTGTGCAACTGTGTTCCTGTGCCCTGAATCTCAGTTTATGGGTGTATTCAAGCTCCACCAGACAGGGATGGGAGAGTGAGGCTCAGTAAACCCTAAAATGGATGAAGCCGTCAAAAATGTTTTGTTTTTTTTAAATTGTTTTTTTTTACTGATATCTGAACTTTACAAGACGTTCAGAAGCCTGGTCCTTTCACACAGTGTGTGTGTGTGTGTGTGTGTGTGTGTGGGGGGGGCGCGCACACCTTGCGGATGACGGGGTCGTCGGTGGTAGTGACAGTGTGGAAGATTCTCTTGATGCTCTTCAGGGATTTCTCGTTGCGGGTGGTGACCCGATCAAATGCTTTATCATAGTACTCAAGGGCACCACAGCACTCACTGAGAGAGGGGGAAGATGGAGGACAGTCAGAGACAGAAGAGGAGGAGCCTTGACCACTGTGGTAACTACACTTATTCGTTTCTCTTCCCTTCATTCCAGTAGCCCTTGAAATCAGCCTCCCCCGGTCTTGGTGGGGGATGTTGTTGGAGCAGAGGGAGATGCGGGGGTAGTTAGTGGTAGAAAGGGGGATGGAGCAATTAGTGGTAGAGAGAAGGACGTGTTTACCACTCACTACAGATGAGTTGGGGTAGCGATAATGCCCCTGAAACAACTGCGCTCTTAGACGTTAAGCATCACTTAATAGACGGATATGGGGTAAATTTAGAGAGATGAAAGGGCATCGAGACTCACATGTCCTCAGGGTCAGCCACCTCCATATATCTCATCTTCATCAGCCTGGGGAAGTCCATCTCCTCCTTCACCTCCCAGTCGCTGCGCACCTCCACTGAGGAGTCCCTGGGCTTCAGCTGGGCCTTGAAATAGAATAGGAGAGGGGGAAGGAGAGGCAGCGACATGGAGGAGAAAGAGATCAGCGAGACAGATAGGAGCGTGAAACCTCGCCCATTTCGGAGCAGGTACTAGAGGTTAGGGAAGCTCATATGTGTTTACCACACACTACAGACGAGTTGGGGTAGCGAACACAGCAAGACTCACATAATGCCCCTGAAACAACTAACTACGACCTTACGCATCACAAGTTGACATATGAGTGACAGTAAATAAGTGCAACAATTTACGCAAGCTTCGTGCCTGACGATGAACAATATGGAACAACAAGTTATTCTGATAGAAGTGCTGAGGAAAAAAAAATGCTTCGCTAGATAGTACAGGCCACAGCTTTACTCGCTCGTTTCAACAAAGTTATTAGCCAATGGGCCCCATTTGCCTCTAAGCATAGCTTAGCGTGAGGACTCCCTGGCTGTCAGGCACAGCTTGGTCTTACCTGGGATCTCTGATCCCACTTCTGACGGACCCCAAACTGCTTCTGAAACTTCTTCTGCAGACGCATGCGGTCCCTGGACAGAGAGAGAAAGACCCTTATACTATATATTACATTATATATATAGCATATATATATATATATATATATAATATAGCATATATACATATATCCTATTATTAGCACTGTACAGTAAATACTATTGCTGGTAATGTTCAAATCATTGAACTTCACAAGGAACCTCTCGCATTGTTTTAGTGACAATTTAATTTGCCAATTACGCTTTGGCAATGTGCACCGCCTGCATATCAAACCAGTGAAGACATGAGAGGAAATGAGAATGACAGAAAAAGGAAAGAGGGAAAGAGAAAGGGTGCAAGAGATGAGGCCTGCTAAAGGACCTTCCCTCAGGGTTTAAAAAACACTACGCACTAGGGGTGGGACAATGCACCAATGCATCGCGATCGTTATGGGATTGAATCGTCCCACCCCTGCTACGCACTAAAACCGCCAAACTCAAGAATGATCCATCAGCACGGCTCTGCCTGTGCCGTTATGGTCCCCTATTCCTATGACAGATGGACAACAATTTCTTCATTAAAGTCAGCGAGAGAGCGCGCGAGCTTAGAGATTTGTGGTTTGGGTCTGAGGTTTGCATGGAGCGATGGGTACAGGGAGAGAGGGAAGTGCCTGTGATCCCAGCTGCTGTGTGCCCCCAGGGCCGGCAGTACCACTGAAACAATCCAGCTTCATGACACTGTCACTGTAAATATAACAGGTCATCAGAACACCCCCGATTGATGGGGCAGCAGTGTAGCATAAGTATTAGGTAACTCCCAAGGTTGTAGGTTTGATTCCTAGCTGTGAATCCACTGCTGTTCTGCCTTTGGACTAGTATTTCAATACATAACCTGTGTAAAATATACAACGGTATAAAATGATTGTACGTATCAATATAATCTGTGTAAACGGCCCTGGATAAACACAAATGTGTATTATAATGTCGTGTAATGAAGGAGGCAGCGTCTGGATGGACAACCTGGCCTAAATGGGCTGCTCAAATGTATACGACTTACCATCCCAGGACTTTAGTAACACTCAGGAAGTTCTGTATATGCGGCTCTACGCAGAGTTGTACGTTAGAATCATAGGTGAAAACAAACAGGAAGTGAGCGCACCATGAAAACCCCCGTGCTGGACATTGTTGTGCCTCCAGTGAAGCAGCCCCCCCCTCCGCGGGTCAGGAAAGCGTTACTCACCTCTCCTTCTGCTTGGCGTTCTTCGGCAGGGTCTGCATGTTGAACAGGGTCATGTTCCTGCGGTCCTTGTCTCTGCGCATGTTTCTCTGGGCGAGAGAAAGAGTGCGCGGCATTCGTGTTAAACAGCAGCCCGTCAGCGCCCACGTAAAAGCGTCAGAACTCAAAACGCTAATGGGCCGACGTCGCGGGAAACGCCAACTGACGCGTACCGGCTCCAATGACATACTTAAAGGAGATTCCGCCGTCGCCACCTGCGCTCTGTCCAATGAGGTTGTGAAGGTGATACCCTAGATCCCAACCATATTGAGTCTACCTCGTGTAATGGCAGTCGGAGAACTCGCTTATGGTGACGACAATGCAGCCAACAGAACTACTGCATTATACTGGCCAGAAGTGACACCAGTCCATTAACTGAGATTCCAGATATTATGTAGCAAGGTGTGTATTTTGAGCACAGTAGATAAAACGGATGTGTGTGCGCGCGTGCCCGCAAGCTAACTCCACACCTGTGCAAACCTCATCCGGTTTCGCTGGTAGGGCGTCTTCTGCATCTTGGCCGTGTCCACCAGCTGGAAGCTAGTCTCGTCCTCCTCGTGAAAGTAGGCATACTGGCTGCCCCCTCCGAACTGAGAGGAGTACTTATCTGCAACGCAAGAGAGTCATGTGACACCATTACCAGCTGCTTCACTGACACTCGTATATGACGATCTGGCATGAAACCTGCCAGTAAAAGTTTTTATTTAAAAGTTTTTTTAAATCCCTCCCTAGGCTGACCCCTACCCCACCCCACATAACCCAGGGTTCCACTCACTGGTGTATCTCTTGTCCTGATAGGTCGCTCCAGTCCAATCAGCCACCTGCAGTGGGACAAACATCATGAATCCACGCATCTATTCTCACAGATGGCACTTAATGCTGTTGCTGGGTTGCAGCGAAAGGTAGTGTCTAGGGAGCTGTGCTTATGGCTCAGATCGTATATTTGATTCCCAGGTGTGGTATTGTACCATTGAGCAAGGTACTTCACTTGAATTGGCTTCGTTAATTACCCAACTGTAAACGGACTATACGTCTTTGTGCATACCTCTTGCCAGGAACGTGCAGAGAGGGGGCAGGGGCTCTGGATGCCCGAGCACCAGACGCTTTTGCTCTGAGTTACCCGTTTTCGAAAAGGAGATTTATTTTGGTTTTTGAAGGCCAAACTAGGCTAGGCTACTTGCCCCCAGTGCGTTGAAACCCAATGAGAAGCTGCGGTTAAAAGATAGCCAAAATTCTGGGATTGCAACTGATTGGAACGAAAACCAGCATAGACTAGTCATGGACCAAGGTTGGGCTAGCAAAGCAAATTTTTACTTTAGCCAGTCCATACAAACTTGCATTCGACACGGTTTGGGTAGTTGTTTTCATTATTAAGATCATTGTGATATGATAATGACAACCTATTTTCCCCCTGATGAAAAAGTGAAACAGGCTTTTATTTGACCTCATACTATTAACATTAGATTCAAGATGATGGGGAGAGAGGAGTGAGGCAGGCTACTGCAGCTTAACTGAGCCCTCTGAGCCACAGCAGGTAGGAGTACTGGTGACAGAAGGAAAGGTAGTGAAATGCACATGCTAGACTAATTTCACTGCTAGAGGCAGTGAAATGAGTCCATCTCAGCCATGATATGCACGTAAATATATAATGATTATTATTTTATTTTTTTAAAGTTTGTAGCTGAAGTATTTAAATAGAAATAGAATAATATCTAATACAGCATGTGATCCAGCTACATAAGAAAATAAAGGGAGAGAAATTTAGCAAGAGCACAAATTAAATATATTTTTTTAAATATTGGTTTGTTTTGCAGTATTGTTAGCTTGTTCGGTTCTTTTGTTTATACATTATTTCTCAACAGATTAATACTGTTCTCAAAAGGCACTAGAACTTAGTATTTTAGTGCTGTTTTTCATTATTTTTATTCCGGGGGGGGGTTAACCCCGAACCCCCCTACCACTCAAGTGACAACCAAAAAAAAAAATTCTAGCTTGATGCCCCCTTTTCTCACTTTGAGCACCTGCCCCTCAAAAGGCCTCTGCACGGCCCTGCCTCTTGCCAACCTGTATTTCATAACCTGCTTAGAAATGGTTTCTTTAATTCTTAGGGGAAAACACAGCCCACTGTACCCTGGTGTTACCGAACACAACCACCACAGTGGGGCACTCACCTTGCCCAGTCTGTCCCCTTTACTGAAGGGCTGGTACGGCATGTCTTTGTACTTGTCTGGGACTGCACAGGGTCCCCATCCGCTGGGATTGTCCTGGATCACGGGGGCCTCGAACTTCGCCATGGTCTGACTGAGAGGCAAGAATCGCGTACAAATTATCACTTTGCGTAAATAGTGGCAACGGGACTAAATGTTCTTCGGCAGCACCGATTGATTGGTTTTCCCGTTCGAGTTTAATAACGGCAGCGTTTAAGCGAGATGTAAGTTTAAGGGTTAAGTCTGGCTACAACCTTTCTTCAGTGAATAATGTAAAGGCGGTCTGGTCTGCATGCAGCAAATCAATACGACACGGCCCCCTGGTTTGTACAAACGTGTAAATCTGGAAAATTCATAGGAAGAAAACATTTCTGTAGCGATACTAACGCTGACTCGTGTCAGGGAGTTAGCATTGGCTAGCAAGCGGAAACTAGCGAGAACGCAACCCTGAACATCTGAAGAACGCACAACACACCCTCTTTCGTACACTGTTGATAGTTTCCTCAGTCCCTCCTGAATATTGTGAATTTTGTCTTGGGTTTGTTTTAAGATCTAAATTCTAGATATGCAATTTACTTACCGTGTATTTTTTGCAGGGAACACCACGAAGAAAAGTCGGAATGGTGTGTCGCAAACGAAATCGCCCTACTTCCTTCCTGCCGCTTATTTCTGGATGGAGTTTACGACCGGTTACGACGTGGCCAGATGGCGATCACCGTACGTTTACAGATTTACAGGGTATTGCACAAATGGTTTGGGTCGTGATGTCTAGTGTGGGCACAGAGTTTTTCTCTCCATATGCTTTATTCCATAAGTGGAAACAAACAAACGAAGAAGCACACGTGTCGCGTAATTGTTAGCCAGCTGTGAAGCTAAAGCACTGGCTAAGTGAAATGTGTTCAGGCCGCTGAGAAAGATTTAGTTTACGGCAGAGGGCGTGTGTACTACGTGACAGGGGGGCGTGTGTACTACATGACAGGAGGAGGGGCCCTGAGTGCATTTGCTTGCAGGGTAAACGAAGCGAAGACAAGAGCAGCTTCGCTCACACCGTGGAAACTTCTGTTGGTGTAGGTTTCACGTTCTGGTGACATATGGCTGTGGTTAATGGAAAAATACGTGTGCTGCGCATACTCTTGCAAGCTTGGATTTATGTGCATAACGTTTGCTAATTAACTCAGATAACTTAGGAGCTCTGGCATGTGTTGATGTCAAACTTAAAGTAGGCTATTAAACATACTAGTAATGTATGTTTAATGCGTAACCTATCTTAATCCCCTTGGTGCAGTCTATTCTAACTAGCTAATGCTAACGAGTTTACAAACCAGCTATAACATGCAGTATCCTAATTATTTTTGCCTAATTTTGTTTATCTGACTTCATACAGGCAATGCGCATTGGTCTGTTCTACGGGCCTGTCCGAACTGTCTTTCTGGTAAGATCTGCCACTGCAAAATCATGCTGCTGACACGATAGGCAACGTTAGGCTACAAGACGCACATCAATTTCCCTGGGTTACAAAACCCCCTTTAATGTTTTCTAGTCTGATGGATGATAGTATAAACTGTTTTCGCTGCGTATGTTTATTCGGTGGCCTTTAACCAAATATTTCATTTAATTCAAAGTATTTCCTCGATTGAATAAATAAACCTTTCTCTGTTTCCATGGCACCACCAGACCCTGCTGCTCAGTGGGTTGACGATCCCGTCTATGGGGATTGTAGGCTTGAGAGCTTTTGCGATGGCATCAGAAACGTATACATCAGGCACACACTCTGCCGCCTTCGTAACGTGTCCAAATGAACAGGTGGCCAAAGATCTGGCAAGGTAATGGTAAACGTCTTGGATATGCGATGCTTTTTGAATCCACCAAATGGGTCACTTCTGTTGTAACCTGAACGAACAGCTGTAGTTTGTTTGCTTTGCTAAAAAATCTTTTGAAGAGCTCTGCATTTTTTTATTTTAAGCTTTTACAAACACAGTTTATTTTGAATGTGTTTCGCTCCCCCATTCTTTTAAAAACCTGTCATAGTTGTATAGCTTGGGAAAAAAAGGAGACGGAAAACTCCAGCTGCACTTGATGTAAAAAGGAAGAGTTACTTTATTGTTTTAAACTGATGCTTTTCAACTCTAGTCCTCATCAGGTTCTCATCAGATAAATAAGAATTTAAGAATTAAAAAAGGTAGGCGGTGGTTGGCCATGAGATGCAATTAATATAGGAGATTCCTGTTTTAAAATGGTATGAATTTGTATTTATGAACATTCTGGCATTCACCAATATTTTCTTAGTTGGAATTGTTTCTTGGGTAGAACAGGAAGCTCAGATCACAAACATCAGTTCATTCTGAAATGTTTGTAAAAACATTTTAAAGAAAGTCTTATGAACAAATTTTTTTTGTAGAGTGATTGATGAACGAGGCCCATTGAGAAGAAGGTTTGTCAGTTACTGAAGAGAATGGTTCCCAAAGCAAGACAAACTCACAGATGCATATCTCACAGATAGATGCTCTATCTACAATACATGGCCGATTTAACAAAACGAACAGAACAGTTTTATGGCTTACCAGGCTAAGCATGTCTTTATTTTTCTGTATTACAAACTTTGTGTTCAGATTATATCTTCGTGTTTATGCTCAAATTAAAGTTCAATACATTGGATGGCCCAGTCTATTTATTGGAGATGTTTTGACCCTGGATTTCTTGAAGTTTGTGCTTAATGTGGAAATGTTAGGGAAGGCATTAACATCTTTATAAATTAAGCACACAGTGAGTTAGAACAGGCCTTCAAAAATAGGTATTTCTGGGCTATAAACTGCACTTGAGCAACAACAGGGACAGGTTTATTTTACATTGCATTTGTAAAAATTCAGTCGGCCTTTAAGTAACTGTAAGCATCATCCATACAATAACCTGCAAATGAAAAAAGTATATACCCCTACACTTGTTGCTGGACAGTCCTTGTAGGCTGGCTGGCTGGCTTTGCTTTTCTCAGAACGGTATTGTCAGCGTCCATTAATGGCCAGTGTACCATGATGTATTCACAGAGGGATCGTGGAGAGGAAGCTGGCAGCCTGTGTGAATATCATTCCCAAGATTGTTTCTATGTAAGTGTCCTCTCCCCCCCCCACATCCCTGACCGCTTCAGTCTTGAGTGACTGACCGCAACCGTTAAACTCATTACGCACTCATGCACTGTGTTGCAGATACGAGTGGCAAGGTAAAATTGAAGAGGACAATGAAGTGTTGCTGGTAAGCCAACGTGGGGCTCTTTACTTGCTGGTAAACCATTACATTGCATTACAATCATTTGGTAGGCGCTCTCAATTCAGAGCAAACCAGTAGTGGAGGAATGTGGTCAAACCAATGTGGTCTCTTTGCACTGACTTTGCCAGAAAACCCACAAAACAAAAACAAGAAACAGAAATGCATTTAAACGCAAAATGCAACTCAGAAATCACCAGCGGTTGTAAATTTGCGTGTGTGCCTGCGTGTTGTGGGAGGGGGGGAGCTGGGCCTGTCGTGAACGGGATGTCTCGACAGTGTTGGATCCTTGGGGCAAGTGTCTCATCACAGAGACGAGGGCATTGGCCTCCTCTTCACCCACGGGTGAAGAGGCCCCTGCCCTAGCTTGGCTCGGTTTCACTTGTAAAAGGTATTCAATCAAACTTCCCAGGAAAATTAAGGTTGGTGATGACATGCCATGAACTCTGTCACAAGCTGGATATCATGGATGTCTTATTTTTGTGGACAGTGCAACTAACACATCTCCCTGCACACATGTGAAAACCATAGTAATCTTAGGGCAAATCTGGGAATGTTTACTTGATTATCTTTTTTTATCACTTTTTGGTCTGCGTTCACAATTATTTATGCCTTTTATTCTTAGATGATTAAAACCAGAAGTTCAAAGGTGACTGCTCTGGCGGATTATGTTAGGTGAGTACATCAGTGCCAGCAAGTGAACCGAGTTCCTCGTTTAACTTTATGTGAAGTCTGTTCCATTATGTGATGTGAACGGGAGTGGCATTATGTTTACAACAGAACACCGCTTAAATTACTTGCTTCTGCTATCTTTTACAGTTAAACTTGCCATGATCTGCTCTTTATTGATTTTAAATGGGCAGCCATTTTAAACCTATTGACGAACTAGAGTTCTGATTCTACATGACAGTTTGCGTGATACGAATATGTTATCTGTACTAAACAAAATGACCCGTTGCTCTGGGTCTCTCTTGGGTCATCCTCAACCATGTAATCACGCCACGGGTCTTTTTTGTAAATGTAACGCAAGTTTTTTACTGCACGATCTACTTGGATCACGTGCGAAACAAATGTTTCCCTGAGTGGAAAGCGATATGCGCTGTGTATGTTTGCGATCCAGGTCAAAGCATCCCTACGAAGTGGCTGAAGTCCTCAGTATGCCCATTGACCAGGGGAACCCACCCTACTTGAAGTGGCTGGGTGAGGTGGTGCCAGAATAAGCACTCATATCAACCGCAAGCACTTCAGCCTCAACTCCCCCCCCTCCCTCTCTTCCCCTCTCTCTCTCCCCCCCTCCCCTCTCTATCTCCCCCCCTCCCTCTCTCTTCCCCTCCCTCCATCCCTAGCTCCCCCTATCTCTCCACCCCCTCCCTTCCTTTCTCTTCCTCTCTTCCCCCTCCCTCCATCTCTCTCACTCTCCCTCTCTCCCCTCTCTTTCTTTCTCCCTCCTCCCTCTCTCTCCCTCCCTCTCCCCCTATCTCTCCACCCCCTCCCTTTCTCTTCCTCTCTCTTCCCCCTCCCTCCCTCTTTCTTTCTCCCTCCCTCCCTCTCTCTCCCTCTTGGTTTACAAAGCAGCACATGAAAGCAGGTACTATAAAAAGAGATGAAAGATTCTTGATTTGTTCTTTAAATCTCAATTTTTATTTGTTCTTTCTGTAGAGAAGCACTCCCAGAGGACTTGGGGGATGTATTTTATTCTGATTATTTCATTAGACACTAATAAAACTGGAATATAACATGGAATGGTGGACTAAAGGTGCCCAGTCTTTTGATATGGCATGCCTGTTCTTGACGGTGAACAGTTTACTTATGGAAATCTTGCGTGTGCGTGCGGGCGTGCATCTGTCTGTGCCCAATACTGTCATAGAGGGCAGAGAATATGCAGGTTTTCATTCCAACTAATCACTACACCTGCTCATTTCACTAATTAATTGGAATGAAAAACTGTACTCTCTGCCCTCCATTGGCTACCACTGGGGTGCGTCTCAATATTCTTCACTCCCCACCTCCCTTCCTCCACTACCACTTCTCTCCAACCGGAAGTATGCAAAACAGGCTGAACATTTTGAGTGCAAGTATTTGCATGTACAGTATACAATGTACCTGACATTGCGGTTTTGGTCGAGACATTAATTAATATGTAACCATTAATACGTAATTAATATGTAACCAGCAACATTGGATTAAAACACAAAGATCTCTTTCCGGGGCACGGAGTAGAGTAGAGGAGGTGGTAGTGGAGGAAGGGAGGGTGCATTTTTCGACTATTGTGACGCACCCCTAGTGTAATCAGACAGGATATGCTTTGGTCTTCCATGTATAAATCCTCTGTTGTAAGACTAGAACTACACTAGGGGGCGACATTTTCCCATGTGATTTCACTCCTCACTCTCAAATTGCAAGCAGTTAGGACTGTGGAGGCCTGCAGGGACTATAGCAGGGGTGGGGAACCTCATCCGCAAAGAGCCGGTGTGGGTGCGGGTTTTTGTTTTAGCCCAGCCCTAAGACACCTGATTCTACTTATCAAGGTCTTGATTGAAGACCATGATTAGTTAATTAGTTGAATCAGCTGTGTTAGTGCTGGGCTAACACAAAAACCTGCACCCACACCGGCTCTTTGCGGATGAGGTTCCCCACCCCTGGACTATAGGGACTGTTTTGGTGGATGTGTGATTCCTGGTGGGGTTGTTTTTTGTTTGTTTTTTGGATTGGAGGAGCAGTTCCTGGTAGCCATTTTTGCCTTTTAGGCATCAACCTCACAAGCTTTTTTTTAAATTATTTTTTTTATAATGTGGAAATGTGGAATCACTAGCAACAGTTGTTATTTTATTCATTCATTCTATTGAAGAAGTATGATTTCAGTAAATGCACAGCAAAGAAGTATGAATATTAAATGTTTATGAAGGTGTGCAATTAAGTAACCAGTTCCAACTAATAGCTAATTGAGAAGAGGAATGTGTGTAATGTGTGTAATGTGTAAAATGTTGCAGAGTGTTCCATAGAGGTGCTGATGGGAGTTGAAGTCCTGAGCAAGCTTTGCTGTCTTCTCTTCTGCACTTAATTTCCCATCAGTGGCACTGAAAAACCTTTAGACCAGTGATCTGAAAATAATGTCCTGGAGGGTCACAGTGTCTGCTGGTGTTGGGTGCCTTTCTGCACTGTTCCGTACACCTTGCTTCCATCCCTTATGGAAAAAGAATATACTGCAGTATATTGTAAATATATCAAAATTATCTTCACAATATATTTAAAATATACTGCAGTATATTACATTTCTATAAGGGATGGCCTTAATTGGCTGCTGAAACCACAAAAACGTGTGGGACACTGGCTCTCCGCAGGACTTGAGTTTGAGATCCCAGCTTTAGACTCTACCTGTGATTGAAGTGCAACCATGGTTGTTTCTCTTCTAGTGCTGGTTGTACATCATTTCAGTGTCACACAGAAATTCTGCATTTTAAAGAACACTCAGTATATTTCTGAGTACATCACCGATCACTCTCCCCAGACAATTTTGTGAGTTTTTCTGAACAGCAATCCATTGTCTTTAGGGTTATGGTTTACTGTACAGTAAGTGATTTTCAGACTGAAGAGATTTTTATGAGTGAGAATTACCTGTGACCAGCCTCACAGAGTGACGGAGAATCTCCAGGGAGGCTTCTGTTTCAGGTTTCTGCCCTGTGAGCTGTCAAAGCCCCGGCAGCTGACACCACGCAGGAGCAATTATCTTTTCAGTCTGTTTGTCCTCTCTGATAGGGGACTACGGGCTACATAAAGCCTTTTAAATCCCTGCTATTGTCAACATGGCTGTACCACAGAGGAAACGCACCCTCTACCTCGCCCATGGTGTTTTTTCCATTCGCTTTATTTCTGGAGCAGAACACAGGGCCGTTGTGAGAGATTTCAGTCATGAATAAGAAATGAGTTGGCCGTCGTGTTGGGACTAGGCCAGAATACAAATTGTTATTATTGTATTTGGGTTATTTTCCCTTCTTCCTTTAGAAATTAAGTTTGGAACCGATTATGTTTTGTCCCTGTTACATTTTGGCTCAATATTGTTCCGCTAGTTTAAAGACGTGGATGCACCTCCAAGACCGCAATTTCAGAAAGATGCACGCTGCGGAGGCTGCGTGTTTGCAGCTTTAATTTATCAGTAAATCGTTCAGCTGTTTCTGCAGGTCAATATATAACATTACAGAGCCGAGTATGCGGATAAAGTCACACCGCTTAACGAAGGAGTTCGCTATGAGGCGATACAACAGCGTCTCCTTACACTCGCCATGGCATTGAGAAATCCTGGAAATTTGTAGCCATTCTTAAATATTCATAGCCATTCATATTCGTAACTTTACAACTGCACTCCGATACACTCAGAACCATAACGGGACAGTAAGTCAGTGGTGTCTCTTGAGTCATAGAGTATTTTCTTCAGAAACACATATAAAACGTTCAATTTTATAAGTATGTGATAACCTTAGTCAATCATGTAGACCTACTAGGCTATACAAATTAATCAACACTTATATAAAACGTTTATAAAATATTCCTAAGCATCCGTACGGGAATATTTGTCAGCCTCTGGTGTAAGTTACATGTTATTCTTTTTTTTCAGATTTTCCCCATTTTCTCCCAGTTTGGTAGCCAATTGTACCCTATCTAATTCAATTCCCCGTGTAGCAACCGCTTGAGAATTCGCCGCTACAACCATCAGCCGGTAGTAGGAAAGAGGTTGCCACGTCCTCTTCAGGCCATGACTCCTCAAGCTCCTGACCGTGATTCGAGGGCTGTGGTCCAATCCTTTAAATGTTCTGCCCTCCTGCACTTCCCCTCGCCACTTCCACTTCAGGCCAGTTAACGATAACTAGCTACATAATCAGCTCGTTGCCATTCAGCGAGTATCCAGCAAATGAGCCAGTGCAAGCTTATGGGCAATAGCCTACTAAAATACATTTCGCCCGAAGCCATTTTTTTGTATACGACGACCTCTTCCCCCAAACACGTTCTGGGATTTATTAAAACAATTAGGGGGATGATAGATGTATTGTAAGATAAAGCTAAACGATAGGATGTTTCAGATGGCGAGGGAAAGAGCTGTAATGCGAAGCAAATGATACATTTCCCCATGATTTATGAATTGGACAAACTTGCACCTGATAACTGGGAGAAATTCAATTTAAAAACTCGTCCCCATTGTGGTATTTGCCTTGATTAAGAAATATCGAGCGCCTCGTTGCGAAGCTGTCGACTAAAAGGTCAACTGACATCACTGAACGCACATAATGAGAGATTCCCGTCTTACACAGACAGGCCTGATCGGGAACAAACGGCACGGCCTTCACATTTGATTTAATTTCTTTCTCTCACAGCAGATCTCTCCTTCTCTCTTTCTCTCTCCCTCTCCCTTTTCTGTTCCAGCCACCCACTCACCTGCTTTTCACGCTATCTAATACAGTCGCAGAAAAATCTCTCTTCTCTCTTTCTTCAATGCGGTTGGTCTCTTAGCAACACGATTCATTCCCTCAGAGAAGACGACCGTCACAGCTAAAGTGGAATTGGTCGTCTGGTGTGTGTGCGCATGCGTGTGCGTTTGTGTTTATGTGCTTGGTGCATACCTGTGTGTTGTTGGGGAAGTGCGGATTAAGTAAAAATGTGTCCCAATACTCAATGCCCTTGTAAAATGTCCAGCACTCTGAATACTGAACACAAGCGGTATTGAAACCTCTTACTTAACCTACAATTTAAAATATATCTTATGATGACACCTTTATGACAAGGACTGGCTTACTCCACAACCATCATCTACATATACATTTAGACTTTCAATTGATTATTTCAATTGAATGTCACAGATTGGCATTCAAACTTAAAATCAGAACAGAGGGGGCTGTACTTTCTCTTCTACTTAATTTGGGTAGTGTCAATGTAACTGTAAACAACACTTCACCTCTTTGAGTGTTCCCATATTCCCCCTCACTCCTGATGTTTGTTTAGAGCACAGTTTGAACTCTCATCTCCTTCATCCAAAAAACATCTTGAGAATTCAAAATGGGTGCATGTGTTAGCCGTTAGCAGCTCGATGACCCCCTCTTCATGTTGTTACAAACTGAACAAATGAAACAACTATGAGCATCTCAACAACTATGAGATGAATGACTTACCCGCTCTGCTGACTGCTAGACCTCCCTGGCGAGTTTCCCAGCCAACAGTAAGGTTATTCCTCAAAACATGGAAGTGAATTAATAAGCATAGCGTATGTATGGAGAAATTCAGCAGTGCAGCAGTTAAAGCATGTCTGTCTAGGGCTTCAGTTACACTGGAAACCAAAGGGGCTTGGACGTACAGAACACCTTGCGATTACTAAACGCCCACAGAAACACCGTTTTGCCAAAACTTGTTTTGAACAGTGAGGGAACCAAGTGTACACTCATTTAGTAAAAGAGGCAAAATTAATGCCTCCCGCCATGGGAGGGCATGTCTGCATGTTGAGGGGAGGGACCTGAAAGATTGGTGGCACTGGCGATGGAGAGGAGATTGAGCAGAAAGGAGTCAATAGGTGCCGGAGTGTCTCCTGAGGATGAAAGCCTCCCCACCCCAAAAGCCCTTTTCACACAAGAATAACGGTCCTGACATTCATAAAGCCCTTTTCACACAGGAATAACGGTCCTGACATTCCCAAAGCCCTTTTCACACAGGAATAACAGTCCTGACATTCCCAAAGGCCTTTTCACACAGGAATAACGGTCCTGACATTCCCAAAATCCTTTTCACACAGGAATAACGGTCCTGACATTCTCAAAACCCTTTTCACACAGGAATAACGGTCCTGACATTCCCAAAGCCTTTTTCACACAGAAATAATGGTCCTGACATTTCCAAAGCCTTTTTTACACAGGAATAATGGTCCGGATGTTCCCAAAGCCCTTTTCACACAGGAATAATGCTTCTGACATTCCCAAAGCCTTTTTCACACAGGTATAACGGTCATTTTTGACCAAACAGAAATAACTCCTTTTACAGAATAGGTAAACGGGTTCCCTTTTTTTGCACAAAGGGGCCTTTTTTGGGTTGAACATCATCTTTAGATGAAGCCCACTGACTCCTGAATGAAGATTCAGTTTATTATTCTAACGAATCGCTCGTACACATGCTTGACATCCTTAATAGGAGGTGGAAAATCGACAGCGATGGTTTGTGGTGTACCCGTTACGCACACAACCTCCGCTGTAGGATCACGGCGCTCAGCTTGAGTGAATGGAAAAATGTTTTCGTCACGCACAACCGTGTTTGACTTTCTTCCCCATGATGACTGAGTGCTGCTGCAGAACATGCATCTACACTCCAGCTTAGTTGTGTAAAGCATCCATTTGCAGTAGGCTGTGCGATGTTCTTGGTTACGTAGGACAGCATCTGTAAGATTTGGCTGAAGAGGATGTAGTTTTGCGTGTCTGTTTAAGTGACTCAAAACTCACTAATCAGGATATGCAGCCCTGTAAATCAATGCTCCTCAGTGGCGGTCCATTCAGCCGCCATTCAGCTATGCTCTCCGTTCGCTTTGATTCCATTATTAACTGAACACCCAATTTAAACGGACATTCAGGGAGGGCTTATGGAACACAGGAACCAAGCAGACAGACATTAACTGGGATTCAATCAACATTTGTCCTTAAATTTGATTAACAATTTGAAGCAACTTTGCAAACACAGCTTGGCAAGCTCAGCAGTCACTAAATCTAACTTTGCCAAACTGAGTTTGTGTATAAATAGTGTAAGGTTTGCATTTACTTGTAAGTAAAAGTTAAGGACAAATGTTGATTGAATAAGTACTCAGTAAAAATAGTATAACATGTTATGGAGTATTGTGTATTGACACATATTCTGTAGTATTGTTTCAGAGATATATCAGAGATATTGTGGAGTATTAACAAAAACTTTTGTACAGTATTGGAATAGGCTAAGGAGTAGGTTTTTAGTAATAATACATTTTATGAGCTTTTGTGGACTGTTTATAGTGCACTAATAAAGGCCATGCAGCATTGTGCTTTAATTCTCAATGTAAAATGGATTTTACCATTGTAATGTTCAGGGTTATGATATTGAGTGAGTGTTGCCCAATGACGATGTTGTGTAGTTCAGTCAGATTTTTGTTGCTTTAGTTTTTAATTGATGAAGATTGTTGGATTCAACGTCTCTTTTGGGTGCCGGTGGGGTCATTAATCTGCAGTTGTGCACAACAGGTGTGTGTGTTCTGATGTGCACAACAGGTGTGTGTGTTCTGATGTGCACAACAGGTGTGTGTGTTCTGTTGTGCACAACAGGTGTGTGTGTTCTGATGCACGACCTGCGAGTCGCATGTAAAAAGGCCGCAGTTTCTTATCATGTTCCTGTCTCGGATATATGCATTAATGTTTACAATGAGTAAACTTCTGCGACAGGCGATGGTTAATGGTTAGCGGTGGTGTTGTCAATACCGCTGGCTGTTTTTAGTTTTGTTTGTTTGTATGGCTTTCAAAGGTGCGCTTCATCGCCTGCCTTATCCTGTCCTTCCAACTTCGCAGCTGCACTCGAACGCTAACGTTAATCGAGAGACTGGAATCGCTCCAATATTTGGGAATGAAATTACCGGCAGCTGCTACGTCTCCATTAGGCGACGTGTCTGTGGCGCGGAGGGTGCCGGTTGAACGCGCCCGCGTTTCCGGCACCTTGTTTGCCTCTTCATCTCGGCGGATCAGGTGGAAGGCACTCTGCGCACCCAATGGCTTCAGGAAGGTTCCGGAACAACGAGTACTGAACGAGATCTTTTCAAATCGCCATAAAGTGCTGTATTGACTATCGTGGCAGCATTAGGTAGGCTATGACTTCCTGCTTCCCCACGGAGTTTATGTAGAGACGGATGTAGGCTACTGAAGGCAGTAAGAGATAACTGTAACTAAGTGGTAGAGGTGACTGATGGTGTGTTTAACCAGAGCGTAGAAAGGTAGGCCTTTCTTTGGGTGCAGCGTGGACCCCTGTACACCCAGGTGCCCCCTTTGTACTTATGCTACAGTACCCCCAGTTTCCCTAATATGGCCCTAGAATAATCATCCCACAGCAGGATACGGCATGTCCAACTGTGCCATCTCCCCAGCACATGGTTAAAAAAAATTCTTGAGCCAAGTCCCCTGCTGGACATCGGCACTGAGCCCATATCCCTAATTGCATCCTGTCCGTCCGTCATTCCGTCTGTCCCGGGGCCTCCCGGGCTCACACACACCCTTACAGAGTCGAGCAGGTTAGCTCACCTTTTATGAAGAGAATTGAGTGGCTGTTTGTGCAGCTAAAAAAAGTTATCGATTCCTCTCGAAAACTCCACCACCTGTCCTCACTGCCTTCCTCTTACGTGGGAAGCAAGCTTCTCTCTCTCTCTCTCCCTGTCTCTCTCTCCCTCTCCCTCTCCCTGTATCTCTGCCTCCCTCTCTCTCTTGTCGACCGCCGATCGATGCCCGCTCCTTCACTCCCCTGACAGTCCCGGTTATTATCGACATCAATTTCACGAACGAATAAAGAAACAGAAGAGTCAGGCCGCCGGGCCTGTTGACAATAACAGTCTGTCGGCTCGGGGTTCGGATTACAGGAAAGTATCCCTTTCATCTCTTGCCTGCAGAATACAGCGAGTGGGATAAAAAAATGTTGTGGGTGCTGTTACTGTCTCTGAATGGCTAACACAGAGTCACACTTCTGCCTTTCACTTCTCCTGCAGCTAGACCAGTGGAGAACAATGGGGGGGGGGGGGGCTGATCTGTATGCAGGTCCTGGTTTTCTGTTGCGGCTCTATAGGAAATGGTTAGGGAACTGGGCGCTTGGGAAGATTGTGAGTTTGATTCTCGGCTGGGACACTGTCGTTGTACTCTTCAGAAAGGTATTTAACCTGAACCTGGTTTCTGTAGAATATTCAACTGTATAAATGGATTGTATTGTATGTATTAAAAATAAGTCATCCGTATAAGTCACTCCGGAAAAGAGTGTCGTGCTAAATGCGGAAATGTAATGTCATTTCCCTGGCTTAATTATCCGATTGTCTATATACGCCAATGCCAGTTGACTCCTAGATTAGATCACTGTACAATCCTGTGCGGGGACAGAAGAGGTCATCAGCCGTGATTGTTATTAAAAAAAAACGTAGCTAGAATGACGGATCGCATAAATGACTGGGCTAATTAAATAATGACGAGTAGAACTTGGCATTGAATCCAGAACCATACATGGCCCTTTTTGCCTGCCCCTGAGCTAGACTTTAATGAATGTATCACTGCATGACACATGGTTATCAACAGGCTGTCGTGCAGTGATATATTTCAATATTGCACAGCTCTAGAATTCAAGCTTGACTCCTAAAATGAGCTTATTGTCCACATATTATAGTATTTTGGTGAAGGGAAATGCTACTTTTTCAAATGAGATGTAGGAGGTGCTCAGGGTGGGAAGCACAGGCATGTTCCCCCGGGCTTGAAATGACAGAGAAGGATGTGATAAGTGCTTTTTAAATCTGTTTATGTTGTATAACTGCCCCTGCCTTGAGATATGCATTTCCAAGTGGTTACTCAGTGGAATCATGAGGCAACAGTGGACACAGTGGGCGGGAGGTCTAATGTCCATTTGTGTGAGGCGTGTAATTACTGTAAATGGAACCGTTAAAAACAGTGTAAAAACCGTTATATTGGACCTACAAGTGAATCGCTGTAAATGGAATTCTGTAAAAAGCCGTTGCACTGGCCCACCAAGCGAAAGCTCCAGGCCGTACAAATCTGACATTTCAAGGTTCAGTCTCAATGTCATTCTTAACCTCAGTTTATTTCTTACCCCCCCCCAATTTGGATGTATCCACTCTGAACACCCCTAGCAAGCTAGCTGAAAGTTTTTCTTTTTTCTTTTTTTTTCTTCTCCATACCACAAACCACACGGTGTAGGCTACGACAGGAGTGCTAGCAATAATTGCATGAAAGCCACATCTCCCTCCAATAACCTGTCTTTAAGGTGCCTGTTTAGTACCTATGAGCTATGTGGTGCTTATTCAATTCACTTTATTTCAGTTAAAGTGAATTGACTCAGCTACCCCTGGCAGAGACTGTGCAGATTAATTCAAGTGGTGACAAGTGCATGTGGAGATGCCGTTTCATGCTGTTTTAACCTGCGGCGTCTGGCCAACTAAAACCCACCCTACACTGTGGCAGGTTGAAGTCAATTGTGTCATCTCCTGTGGGTCTCTAGTCACAGTCATCTAACGTGTCTATGCTAAAAGGCGTCTAGTCACCGCCATGTGTCTATGATATGCTACAATGTTACAAGTTGCAGTCAGCTGATGTGCCTAGGTTGTAGGGCATAATCAGTGTTTAGAGTGAACACATTTATTGTTATTTTCAGTGTTTTATTCTGGCATTCTGTTCTTTTAATATATCCCAAGTAAAAACTATCTCTTATGAGAAAGCTTTCTATCATTCAGTTTAATTTTATTTGGTCCCATGTTACATGAAATGGACTTAATGGAGTAATTACACAATGTGTACACAAAGGGCCCAGCTTTGCTTACGGCAGACTGCACTGCACCAATCCTAAGAGGCTTTCATAATTAGCTCTGTGTAGAAATATTAGATTGCAGATATGAGGTTAGGATTTCAAAATTAACCAGAGGAACAACGACGGGGACTGCCGCACTAACTAACTCCCACAGCCTCACAGTGGCTGTGTGAGATTTTAATTTCCATTATGCACAAGCGTATCGTTTGGTCTTGAGAAAGGCACTGATGAGACCTGCTGACCTCAGCTAGCCTGCTCCCCTTCTGCGGAGCAGCGGAGGCACTGCCATGTGTCCGATTGAATCCGTTATAACGGCAGCGTTTTGCAGCCTCCCTCCAGATCCAATCACAGCTAGAGCTGCTGCCCGGCACCCCGGGGTGAATTTATGAGAACGTACAGTACCTCTCGACTGCATAAAGCAGGCCTCTGGTCTTTTATCTGTGGACATACCATTACCTGCTTGCTTCCCCATGGCCGGCTGGGCGATAGGCTTTCCTGTCTTCTGTCAGGAGCATCTGGTCCGTGTCTTATTAGAAAAGATGGCCATTTTACTCCTTTTGTGTTTGCCGTTGCTTACCGGCTTTCACCAATAACCACAGAGCAGTTACAGGGGCACTATGGGTGTTTGGTGTTATGTGATACGTGCTCGTGCTGGTGTGCCTGAAGTGGTGTCTGCAGTCACATGACCGCGGCCTGCCAATCAGAGAAGTGTCTGCAGGTTTTTGTGGTTTTCTTTCAGTCTGCAGCCAGTTTAGGTGATGGAAACGAGGTGTGCGACTCTTTAGCCAATCGGTGACTTAAATGAAGGGATCTCAAACTCCGATGATCCAGGATCTAAGTTTGAGATCCCTGTGTAGACATCAATATCAACAAAAGGCTGAGACAGCAGAAAAGATCCATTTCACAATGAGATTATGTTTATTTACACTATCCCTCCCCCACATACCAATATGAGACTTGGCTGCTTCTTGAATAACAAACACTGGCTCACACGGGAGGGTGAGAGAGAACATTCCAGTAAACAAAACACAAAAATTGCCAACAGGTTTTTTTTCTTTCTTCATCATCCAATCGCATTGAAAGTTTGGGTGCAGTCAGCAAACTGTTTTCTGAATTACTTTTTAAAAAGAGAAATGCAAAAAAAAAAAAACTTCCATTTCTAAATGGATGCCCTTTACTGATATTAGCGATAGAACAGTGTGGCTTTATGTACCACCGCAATAGTGCAGCTATCATGGGTCATCGTTGACTCATTTACTTGAAACCTTCTGTCTTTTTTTTTTGCGAGCAAAAGTCTGTTCATTGGTTCATGACTCAGTGATTCACAGCACACGGTGATGGCTCCCATTATGGAATTTACACAGCCTAAATCTCCCATCACTACTTATGATCAGACAGACTGCTAGTCACAGAATCTCAGAGGAGCAAAAGACAGCCCTTTAAATGGGTTGAGCCCATGAGCGTACAGATATATACAGTTTTGTGGATCATAGAACATTGTTGATCTGGTTCAAGCGCTAAGTTAAAATATGCAGTGTAAACACCTTGAATACTGAAATAACAAATATGAAAACCACTTAATTTTGTAAACCTCACCTTAACGAAAATAAGGACCGTGTCGTGTGGCGTGTCATCATTTCTGGTGCAACACAGAGAGATACGATTCTGTGATCGTCAGCCTGGGAATTCACTCCAGTAACTGTTACAACACTGTGATACTTCTCTAAAAAGAGAATGAGAGAGACAAGCAGGTTTCTCATTAAATTGTCAATTTAAAAATGTGTCGGTAGCAAAGTGAAATGAGCAAAATTCAGTGTCACTTGAAACAATGGTACTTTGTATCTGTACATCCTCCGGTGGGCAGCTTTGCCTTATTAAATGTGTTCGGAAGTTCTGTTTTGGCCTTTTCGCAGGAGTCCCTGAGCAGAGACGGAGTACAAGATTGAAACGTTCCTCCATTGTCTGCGTCAGCTGGTGCGCACGGACCGTGGGCGTCTGGCGATTCACCGCTGCAGCAGATATCCCGTACCCCCCCCCCCCCCCAAGTACCGTGTTCATTAGACTGCCACATGGCCTGCATCATTACGGATGGGGTAGGGGCGGGGCGTGTCCCGAGGGTGGACAGAAGCGAAGGCAAAGAGTCGATATCCTTTCCCCCGACTGCTGACTCTTTGCCTCCTGTGTGAGGAGGAGCCGGTGACTCCGTGCATGTGTCTTCAGAGCTCCCAGTCCTCCAGGGAAGGAGGAACACCACTTTTCATTCTGCTTCTCCTCCCCTGCAGGTCTTTGTCTGCGTGGGTGTGTGTTCGCAGTGGCTAGCATGGGTCCAAGGGATTTCTGTGTCCCCCCCCGTAAGCCTCACTGTACACATTTATTCAAGGTAATCCACGAGCTCATCACTCACCTAACAAAGGCACCAGGCAAGTGCGCACAACCAACCAAATTGGGTTCAGGTGCAGGCCCAAATTAACAACTAAAAGTAAAAATGGCCTTTTTTCATTTTGGGAGCTTATAATCTCAGTGTGCGACTATTCTTTCTTTTCTATCATCACTAATCTAACGCTTCATTACGACAGTAGTGGTGTGTGGTTGGGTGGGAAATGTGAGCCGTGGGCTGCAGGCACTTCAGATCAGGCCTGAGGGTGTGCATTTCTGTAAAAAGCTCTTTATGGATATGCAAACCCACCCATCCCATTATACTGGTGAGTCAGAGCATTGAGTTTTCCTCGGGTTAGTACACATAGTACACATAATTATGACTGTTTTTTTGTGTACAGTTAGTATAGCCACCTTTTTATTTTTGGCAGTAATTAAAGGTAAAATAATAATGAGTTTGAAGCAACCGTTGTTGGTTGGATGTAGGTATTGTACATCCGGAATCCTCTCTGTTGGACGTGGAAAGTCTCTGCCAAATGTCATCGCAGGGTGAAGCTGGTTTATATTTTGGGTAGGAGCTGTTTGAGATGGCAACATTGGCTAAAAGTGGATGTTTTTCTGTTAGCCCTCTTCCACGGTCTTCCTTTATGAATGGAGAATAACACAATTTAAGTGGAAAGCTAGCCACATTAGCAGTGTCTACCCTGCATCTAGTTTTTTTTTGTGTGTTATGCCACCTATGTTCAGTTAAGCTATCACAATGAAACCCCATATCGGCAATATCCATTTTTAAAAAAAAACACAGGCTTTGGTTAACAAGCACTAACCTACTTGACAGCTAATGTCAGCTAACTACATTACATTCCTTAAGCAGATGCTCATATCTAAGAGCAAATTACAATATAAGAGAAATATAAGTGCATATGAGTAATACTGCCTGACCAGTCACTAAAGCAGTTAACTGCTTAGAGGTTAACTAACCAGGAACCAAAGTACACATTTTGAATACATAAAAACTTCATAACATATCATCAATGGCTAGTTATTTTGCAAGGTGGACAGGTATTGACAGTGAGACTGTGACTATTATCACTGTATTGGTACTTTTGTAGTTTGTCAGCACCATCAATTCTAAGGGAGTAGAAAAAGTAGTTATTAATATATGCATACATTATTTCTGTTCATTGTGAACATGCGTGAACTACTTTACAATACATGTTTAAAAGAATCATAAAGATGATAAGCATTCATAGTTATTGAATTACTTTTGAAATAGGAGGAGTTTCTGAAAACAGAGTGGGCTCATTTGTCAAAAATGTTTGGGAACCCCTGTTGCATCACCGTCTTTCTGCTGGAGGACAGAATTACAGAATTGCAACCTTTTTCAAGTCAGCTGTACCACTGATGCATTTGTTTAAAGAACAAAAAGATAAAAGGAACTTGAGACCTTTAAAATTAGTCATTCCAAAAAGGACCGGAATGATACAATAAACAAGTTGCTCAAGTAACATTTTATTAAATTTAACTGAGACAGCTTCACCGTCTTTAAGTGCCAGATATTGACAAGATATGTTGCATAAAAAAATCCTGCACTGCCATTATTTTTCTGTGTAATATACGATAAAGCAGGTCCCTTTCACATGACATCAAACCCAGATCGGTTTTCATTCCACGGGCAAATAGAAGCTAACTAAACTGGAAGCAGCTGAAATGAAAACTGCGGTTCGGCCAAATTCTTTTGTCATATCCGTGTGCTTGGCTTGGCTTGGCAGCTGGGAATGAGCAGCGGCCTACGCGTCTCTACAGCCCTCGGCCCCCAGCCAAAATGTGAAACGCAGTTTCTATATAAGAACCAGCGGCTTACTGATATTCTGTTGAGAGCTGAAAACCTGAAAAGGGTAATCGGCCTCATTGGTAGTGTTTCCTCTGAAGCAGAGCCTGGTCTACCCACGCAAGAAGAGTGAGGGCTCCCACGCTTTCCAACGGTCTTCACCTCCAATTTAATCCTTACATCATTTCATGGTCCCTCTCCGCAAAACCTATAAAACCTGTACCGGACACTTTGTCACAAGTGCCACCGAACATCAGTAAAGCAACACTGACCAAAAAATTACCTCGGTATCCCTGAATACAAATACTGTCGCAGGATCAGCTCGTTAAATCTCCGCATCCCAAATTTTTTTTGTGCAGAATGTGTATTTTCATCAAGATTGGAATCGAGCATAATTTAGCAAAAATATGAACATTAAACTTTTTGAGACTGGCTGTCAAAAAAAGCCATCGCCAACCGCTGAATACACAGGTATGCCAGGTTATATAATGATACAGAGAAATTGTTAGTGAGAGTCACAGAAGTCTCAGTCCTTGCTCAGGCAAGGCGAAATCACATGTACACGCTGTTTTACAATTTTAATAAACAGATATTTTTATCCCGTTTCTGTGTTTAACCCTCCTCTTACATTAAACCTGAGCTTTTTATTAATTTTGTTTTTACTTTTTAAATGTCTTGATAACAACAGTGAATAAATACCAAAACTTCTCACCTTTGATGCTCCATCTGGAGCACCTACACACAAAAAGACAAAAGAAAATGGTCAACTCACAGAAATACACAAAAAACAAAAATTTCAAGCTTTTAAGACACAACCTTTTTACAAATCTTACCCTTTCATCACTCGTCATTAGGTCAAAAGATACTGTACACAGACAGAGAAGTGTTGATTCAGTTGGCATGTTGAGGAATGGGTCTGATTAAAATTTCTGTACAAAGCAGTTATTCTGTGAAGATAGACTGAATAGGGCAGCCTGGGTGGTTTGGGACAACTGTTCAAAAATAATACTGTGATTCCACTTCAAGTGACAAAAGTCAAGGCGATGAAATTCAGTTTTTTAATATTACAGGTAACTGATCTCAAGCAGGGCGTTCTTCTCCACGGGTTCCTCTGGCAGTGACTTGACGTTGCCGTTTTTGGCCCCGTTAAGCAGCTGGGACATGCCAGCTGCAGGCCCGGAGCCTGGTCCTTTCCCACTACCCTCCCCAGCTTTAGACCTCTGGCCTGGGGAGTCCGTCTCTAGGGCCCCGGCCTGCTTGCCTCTCTCCAACTGCCCATTCCCGTTTGCGTTTTGTGTGATCCTACAGATCTCGGTCATCTCCGTCACATCCTCCCTGTCCTCGTCCTCCTCTTCCTCTTCCTCGTCTTCTCTCATGGCCCTCCTCAGACTGTCCCGGGGCTTCAGCACCCTCTTGCTCTCCTCCTGCTCTTGCAGACGGTCACTGGGATCCTGGTTGTCCACCCTGCGGGAGGAGCGGCACAGGGCTTTCCGGAAGCCCCGTTTGAAGTTGTCCGACATGAAGCCATAGACGATGGGGTTGGCGCAGCTGTTGGCATAGGAGAGGACAACAACAAAGGAGTATAGGCCTTGGGGTTCAGCCGGCAGCGACACAACCTGGTTGATAATGTTCAGGGCGTTGAAGGGGAGCCAGCAGAAAACAAACACGGCCACCACAATGACCACCATCCGGGTGACCTTGCGTTCTGACTTTCTGCGCTTGGCGGAGGTGGCATGGACCTTCTTGCCCGAGCTGCGGATCTTGACCACTATCATTAGGTAGCAGAGACAGATGACCAGAAGGGGGCAGAAGAACCCGACAGTGGAGGTGTAGATAATGAAGGCCGCCTTCCAGATGTTATCATATGGAGGGGGCCATATGATATTGCAGATAGGAGGGGGCTCCTTCCGGACATTGGCAAAGATGACCACGGGCAGGACCACCATGAAGGAGACCGCCCACACTGTCCCGTTGACCACTTTGGCCACCTGGGGCCGGCGCCATTTAGAAGAGCGAATGGGATGGACCACGGCCAGGTAGCGGTCGATGCTCATGACCGTCAGGCAGAAGATGCTGGTGAACTGGTTGATTCCGTCCACGGTCATCACCAGGCGGCACATGATGGAGCCAAAGGGCCAGGAGTGCAGGGCGTTCTGCACAGCCAAGAAGGGCAGGCCCAGCATGAAGAGCTCGTCGGCGATGGCCAGGTTCAGGATGTAGATGTTGGTGACTGACTCTGTCTTTGAGTAGTGCAGGACGATGTGGATGACCAGCGTGTTTCCGCCCAGGCCGATGACGCAGACAGTGATGTAGATGAGACAAATGAGCACCCCCACTACGGAGGACTCCGACTCCGTGGGTCCTGTCGAGTTGCTTGAGTTTAATAGGGAGTAGGAGTCGTTCAAGAAGGAGTCGTTGAAAAGGATGAAAAGGAGGGACTGGGAGAAGTCGGCATGAGTGTGAGGGGGGAGGGCGGTGACATTGCCCCATGTCTCTGGCATAGCCGACGGGGATGAAGAGGTGGACTCCATGGAGACAGAAGAAAGAAACTGAGGGATGTTGGTTTTAGTCAGCGTCCGCCCATTTGCCCTGCGGGAGACAGAAATGAACGGTTAGCCTTCGTTCAAGTGAAATCGGTGGGGACCTCATTTGAGAATAATACTAAATGCTCCACCGGTGTGGTCCGCAGATGTCAAGGTATTTTAGAAGGTCGTTCCATGGCCAGTGAGGCTTATTAAAGGCCTTTGTATGGATTCAGATGGCACGGGCACACTCACACATGTTCAGGCACACACAGTAAGGCAGGATCGCTGCCACTCAGAAGACACCAATCAAGTTCTTATCCCTCTCTTAAAAAGTGTGGGGAAAGCCTGTTCCATCATAATGTCATTTGGTCGATGGGTCAATCTTCACAATGGACATTTTTCAGAGAGACTTCATAATATAAAAGAATAATGAACAAATTTGGGAAAAGTCTGAAATTATTCACAGGCCCCTTGAACAGCCATCGAGCTGAGCTCCTGGAAAGCGGTTATGAATTTTTAAAAGAGCAATACTTTCCGTATGCAAAGCTAAAACCTCAGAATGCCTCTGTCGCAAAACGTAATGGCGCCATAAGTCCTGGTGAATTACCGTGGCGTGTCAATAGCGGAGTTGCGGATAAAATGAAAAGCGGAAAAAACGAATAAAGCCGAAAACAAGGATTAAATGAAAAAGATTAGAAGGATAAGAAAAACAAAGAAAAGATAACTTTAGGAAGAATGGACTGATGTGACTCAGACAGGAAATGATGAGGTCAGAGGGAGAAGGGAAGAGAAAAGAATGAGCGATGGAGGGAGCGCTTGTGTTTGGCTTGTCTTTGTAGCTACTGACACCTCCGAGAAATTAAACAATCACTGCAGTGGCAAATAATTGACATTTTATTACCGACTGAGGGTGGCCGTCTATGGGCCCCGTCTCTGAGCATATGCGGTGGGTGATTAGTTTTCAGGGGAGGGGGAAGGAGGGAGTGGGGGAGAGAACATAAAAACTAGATGCCATCTCTGAGGAATATCTTGTATTAAAGTCCTGAGCTGGGTAAATATCTTTTTTTAATTTTTACCTATCCTTTATTTTAACAGGTAGTCTCACTGAGATGAATATCTCTTTTACAAGAAAAACCTGCAATTAAATAAAAACAATTTTTGAGAAACACTGCAATTCAATCACACGTTAACAATCAGCAGTCAAACAGCATACAAGGATACGTCAAAGTAAACGACCACATACACCATTAAGGGAATCCATGTACAAAACTTTAAAAGGCAACAACAAATTCTAATTTCAATGATTTTTGTCATTCATTCCAACTGTGAGGGGCATGGTGTTGCCCAGCTCAGTGTTTATGTGGTGTATCTAAAAAGTCCTGAGACCTGGTACCATAGTTACAGGATTTAAAAGTAATTAGATTCAGATTCAACTTTATTGTCATTGCACAGAGTACAAGTACTAGGACAATGAAATGTATAGTAGCACCTGACTAGATAGTGCAAGTAACAGTGCAAGGTATGACAAATACGGAATATAAATACGGAATATAAAGATGAGAGATAATGGGGAAGTTTCGTAAATAGAGCCTTCTAGATAAACAAAATAAAATGTAGTTCCCTTCTCTTCGTTAAAGAGGCCCATCCTATGTGTCTTTGTGCGAGCAAACAAGGCACACTGCACACAGTGAACATTATTGACCGTGTCTAAGCGCCACGGTCTGGTGCGCACACACACCTGTCGGGGACCTGGTATGAGACTGCATTTAGCCAAATGTACCTATTACACTTGAATCTGTAAATTTGCATATAGAGTGCTTATTATTTACTCTGAGATTTCTGTCATCTCTTGCTGTACATAATATCTTCTTTATGCGACCCGGAGAGAAGCTGTCGAAACAAGGGCGCCTGGCAGATGGTAAATTTGGCTCGCACGTGAGAGTATCCCTAACCTGAAGGCTGGAAAAGCCGACGACAGATAGCAGCACTGTGCCGATGGCTCATACACCAGAGGAGTAATGGGGCTGAGGGCGGTACATGCCACAGCTTTACAAAAACTTCCCATAATGCCCTTCTGCTACCGTAGCGTCCTTCTCTTTTATTACAGTTCTTAATCTCAGTCTATTCTTTGCTTTCAGGAAATTGGAAATGTAGGGCGACGGTACACTATAATGGACTTGGCTTGTAACTTGTAAAGATTGTGGATTTGATTCCCGGCTGGGGCACTGGCGTTGTACCCTTGAGCCAGGTACTTAACCTGAATCACTTCAGTAAACATTCAGCTGTGTAAATGGATTGCATATAAAACAATGTCAACCGCTCTGGATAAGAGCATAGTTCTGTATTGTAATAAAATGAAACCCCAGACATTTCCGTGAAACCACTTTCCTTTTCGTATCACCGGACGCTTACGGCGAAACATAGGATACATTCGGGAATGGGCCAATGAGCTATGAAAGCTTTTCAGAAGAAAAAAATTATAAAATGGTGCCGTTTAAAGATTCTGAGTATGCGCATAATCACATACTTTACACAGATTGCATGTTTTTAAAGAAATTTTAGTTCAAGACTATGAGGCCCTGAGCCAGCCTTCCAATACAAACCCACCTTCCCTTCGTGTCATATCGCTAGCCCTCGGAAGTGCTGTGAATGGTTCATCTGTGCCCACTCAGTAGGTAGATTTGACTCATTGACTGGGTTCAGATTTGACTCATTTGGATGCACTTTCCCACCTGTCCTGAGGCTTCTCATCTGGCTGATAATTATTGACTTTATTAAACCACATTCAGCTATGTGCCTGTGCACGTCAGCTTGGTGGGGGGTGGGTTATGTGTGTGCGCTCGTTCATCTCTACAAAACAAATGTCAACTACATGTCCCGTTACTAATACCCAGAGGCCTGTTTCTGGTTGTGTGCCCTCTCCTCTTTCCACTTACAGTGCCCGCCCCCACAGGAACGACAGGCATTAATGTTTGGCCTTTTTCTCAAAGAGCCTTTTTCTATTAAAAAGAAAACTTCACAATGGGAATGAATGGAAATGAAATGCATGCGACTCTCTCTCTTTCTTTTCTCTCTTACTCTATCTCACTCATGCTTCTTTTCTCTCCGCCTCAGCATGTTTACCTCTGTGCAGTTGAAACTTTCATTAGACAGACACCCTGAGGACTCTATACCTACCCCCCTCCCCTTACAGCGCTGTTGACACCAGAGAGAATGCCTATGCCTAGCACAAATAAATTGAGTTGTTTAAAGTTTCCCATGGCAGGTTAATACGCGCTGCCTCTCCATTTTACGTACACAAGCCAATACTGGACTATGTACTGTTTCAGGATATTAGCAGGAAAGTTGCCCTTCGACCCATGCATGGTCAGTGGCAGCAGGCCAACTTAAATGTGATTTTGGAGAGGGGATATTCTCGAGTTTGATTTTCCGCTGCGCCATTTTATGTTCTGCACGGCCTGCCAAAGATGTCAGTTCTGTCGATCGGAGGAGACTGCGATACCAAACCGCTTCATCCCTGGAAATGAGACGCCCTCCCCGTGAGATCTGACCCTTCCTCTCTCTGGGAGATCTATATACCTCGCAAATTAGAGGGTGGCATTCTACATTCTACCATCAAGTCACCAAAGGGTTCGGGCATAATACTGAATTATGACGTGCACAAAAATTGAGCACTCCCCCAAACCCATCCCTACCGAAGGTCGACCCATCAGGACCACCACACAGGCCTGGCAGAGACCCCGTGTGCACCATGTCCAATGATGGCCACCCCCCACTGGCGACTGGGCTCAAGAACAAAGCCCCAGGAAGCATTGACGGGTTGCTTCAGGGCTCAGCTATTGGCCAAATGAACCATGCCAATCCGTTTGGTGGCCCGTTCTTGCTCAAGGGCTGCAGAGTAAAACATTTGTCACGGCAACAAGCTGTGGATGTGAGGTGAGCCTCGTAACCAACTTGGACGTAGTAGCGGGCCATTGGTCCCCCGTTGTCCCTTTCGCATTCTGCCCAGACTTTTAGTCTTGTCAAATCCTACAGAGAGCGAGAGCACCTTGAAGCACCTTTTGCATCCAAACATAGCACAGCCTCCGTTAGGTTTGGCTATTTGTTCAATAAGAGTATGGTTCAAAAAGGACCCTTCATGTACAATTCACACTGTAAACTCCATTATCATAAAAGTTATTCATGAAACTCCTGGTTACTAAAATATGTGTGCAAACAAAAAAAAACAACAACAAAAAAAACAAGCCAATTGAAAGAAACACTTTATCTACCGTATCGTAATAGGTGATAACAAACTGTGAAGGTTAAACAAGTCTTATCTAAAAGTGCAGAACACCTCAATGGATGTTGGAACTATACAGAAAAATCTCTCATGACACATAATGTCACAAGTTAAAGGCTTTAACATTAACCACGTTAAATAATTCAACTATTGAATTGTTGCTACACTTGAAACTCATAATGAAATATAAGAAAATGGCTCCCCAGATGTATTTGAATTTAATTGCAGTTATTTCTAAGATAAGTACTGTTCCAACTAAATGCCAAATTATTTAAATTTAATCATGCAAAAACATATGATGGCAAATATATAAATGTATGGCATATGTATGAAAAATATGTTGATGTTTCACTTGAGCAAGATATGCAGTAGATATGGATGGATCACGTTAAGGGTTATTTCTGCTGACTAATTTTTCTATTGAACTCTAATAAGTCAGGAGAAAAAACCCTTAAAGTGATCCATCTACATTTACTGCATATCTGGCAGCAGAGTGATGGTTTGAGGCTCATACCCTTGATGACCTATTGCAATTTAGCCATGGAATGGAATCATGTATTCCATAGTGTACCAGCGTAATTTACAGCTTAATCTAGCCCCCGCCCCCCAATTCCCAAATAGATCCATTCAAATACAGAGAGGTTATCGTATCATTTGTAAGAAACTTGGACAAATTAATAAATGTACAAAGCCTCAAATTAAAGCTGTACTTGTACTGTACTAACCTCATAGTCACTGTTCCATTTCAAATCCAACATGCTGGAGTACAGAGCCAAAACAGCAAAAATGATGTCACTGTCCAAATACTTATGGAGTGCACTGTATAGATATATACTGTACATAATGTGTATATTTCTACGTGTTGGTTGTGACTTCTAATCTAATCCTTTCTTTGTTCAGGTGAAATAGCTTATTTTGCTACTGCTTCATTCAAGGATATTCAATCCCATTTTTTGTGGAAGTGCTTTTGCTGCTGTTGGCCTTTCACATACGATGCTCTGTCGGACACACAATCATCTTGCTTGAAGGGGATAGTGATGAGAAATACTGCCAGGCTATGTCACCTTTAGCCCCACGCCCCATCATTTCAAACCATCTCTGTTCAAAAAAATCACTGTCTCACAATCATCGCTACTGCTTATTTAATTTTATTGAGCACACACATTCACACATGCACACACATACACACACACACACACACTCACACATTCACAAACACACACAAGCACATACTTACACATACACACACATACACACACTCATACACACAATCTTTCACCATTAGTGATGACAGTTTATGAACCCTGTAATGCCTGGAGCAACTGTACTGTCAATCACTTGTTTAAAACAGTTTAAAGACATGGATGGGGTACTTTAAAAATGATGGGTATGTAATGCTGTAGTGAATTACTAGAGTACTATGAAATTGGAGCAGATAATTATGCCAGTCATCAGTCACAAGCTAAACCGTTCATCTGCCCCAATCCAGCTTGCCAGATGGACTCACATTTGGCAGGCTTGCGTAAGTAGCAGTTCCAAAATTGTGGAAAGGGACCCACTAGTTGCAAGATACACTTGCCAAAAATAGCTTAATGTACTAAACTTTCCACTGTCATTCACAGCAGTCAAACGAATCACTGCACCTGTTAAATGCGCCGTACGATGGCACTATACTTACGGTTACAGTTTATATGTTTATATTTATATCAGTTTATTACTGAATTCCATATTTGAAGATATGATGTGGAAACACAGGAGATGTGCTCCCACATCTGTGGGTTGTGGGGTCTAAAAGTTTTGCATCTACTGTTGTAGGGGGCCAGCATTCATTTGCGTGAAGAATAGCATGTTCACTAAATGTATGGAACATTTACACATTCAACATTTGAGTAAGAACATTTGTGTGAAATGTGATGTTTGAAACATTTACTCAATATCCAAAATATTTTCTTAAACCTGCACTGAGGGCCATCAGTTAATGAGCCCTCGATCTGATATGAAAGCCTCACTTTGCTGGAATAATGAAAGTGTCATTACTATATATTAAACTGCTAGTTTTAATGATAATATCATGGTATCAGAGTTTGCGTTCTATATTTGTAAATGCAATTATTACGATGCATATTTTGGGTAGAGTATGATCTCAAAATGTAAAACGAGTCTAAAAAGCCAACAAACGGTTGAAAATCCTCCCAAAAAAATGTATTAACAGGTCAAAATAACAGTCAAGCTCTATAAGTACTGCACATTGCCTTACTTAGAGCACATTAGTGAGTCTTAAAAACCCTCATTTGCATATCTTAGCATTCTGAAGACTAATTTATGAGCCTGACTGCACTTGCGTCCTTAATTGTAAGCTCAATATGTGGTAAGTAATGATATCCCATTGGGCAGAGGAACGGCAGTTGCGTGAGGTGTGACTTAACAGGAGAGCTTAAGGACAATGGAGGTTTTGTCATTCATCAACAGTGTTTAATGTGTAATAGGTGAATGAAAGAACCTCCATGTACAGTAATCATGTACAGAAGTGTAAAATACATAGACCCAGTGCTCAAATTACATTACAAAGCGCTGGAGGGGTGGGGGGACTTTTACACTTCTGTACATGATTATCCTGCAGTCTGGTCTCCAATCCTGACCGTATAAGAGGTGAACTCGGCTGACTGCTCTACAAGGCATGAAATAAGCGTCCATAACCGGGGAGGGAGCGCTCCAGTCATGTGGTTATTAAAAATTGAACCTGCTGTCTGCTAGATGTGAGGCTGTGGGAGTGTGAGCTTGGGATACAGAGGTTGTTGCAGGCTGAACTCCTCAATGGGGAACTGGTGTGCCGTCCAGCATGCGCCTTGCCTCATTTTCCTCTGTGTTTTCAGCTGAGCAAATTTATACAATGTAAAATGCTAAGTGGTTCTAGCTAGTGAACACCTGTTCATCCCGCCACAAATCTATAGGTGTTGTTATCTTAGGATGTGCGGCTTCATTAAAAAAAGAATAATTCAAGAAGTCAATTCACTGACTGACTGTAATCATTCTAGAAGTGGCTTTGCTCGCCCACTGTGTAGGCCAACCCAGTGAAGTACACCTAATTTAGCTACTGTGAGCCTACACACAGCTGGGTACACAACCTATTGTAAACCTGACAGTGAAAAAACAGAAAAGGATCCGGTAGGAGTTTAACCGGGAAGCGAAAAACAATTGGCTGCCGGAGTGCTGGTAATCAGGTAAGGGGGGGCGGTGTGGTGGTTCAGGGCTCTAGGCGAGAGACCCTGAAAGGGGGCCCTACTGCAGCCCTGTGAGACTATACCACCCCCCAATCCCTTTATCACCTACCCAGGGAGCCTGTGCTGGACTACTTGGCTCCATGGTACACTGACAGATAGCCCCAGTTAGCTCATTAAGCTTCAGGGACTACAGCTAAAAACGTCCCTTGAACCCACTCATTCAGATGGCCCTTTCACAGTTAGCTACCATTCACCCGAGACAGACTTCAAGCCTCCTCACAGCTAGACTGGGGAAGAATGTTTAAAAAACATTTTGGAACTGGTTCGATTCCCTTTGGGTTGTGGGGTAACATTGACGTGAGAATGTTTTCCAGATCGTTTCAGAACGTATATTGGTCTAAAAAAAAGAAAGGTTGTAATTTATTTGTGGAAAAATATTTTTCTTGTGATTAAATGGAACAACCATTCCTGAAATGTCCATTGTAAGTTCAAAATGACGCTATAACTTTTGAGGGGCATCCAAAAACTCTTTGCAGGGCTTAATTCAAGCACAGTATCAGATTATACAGTGGCACAAACTAAAAGGCCCTGTTTAAATACACTGCTCATGGGGGGGGGGAGCAGTGGGGTAAAAGGCCCTGTTTAAATACACTGCTCATAGAGGGGGGCGTGCGGGGGTAAAAGGCCCTGTTTAAATACACTGCTCATAGAAGGGGAGCAGTGGGGTAAAAGGCCCTGTTTAAATACACTGCTCATAGAGGGGGGTGCGCGGGGGTAAAAGGTCCTGTTTAAATACACTGCTCATAGAGGGGGGCGCGCGGGGGTAAAAGGGCCTGTTTAAATACACTGCTCATAGAGGGGGAGCAGTGGGGTAAAAGGCCCTGTTTAAATACACTGCTCATGGGGGGGGGGGCAGTGGGGTAAAAGGCCCTGTTTAAATACACTGCTCATAGAGGGGGGCGCGCGGGGGTAAAAGGCCCTGTTTAAATACACTGCTCATAGAGGGGGAGCAGTGGGGTAAAAGGCCCTGTTTAAATACACTGCTCATGGGGGGGGGGGGGGGCAGTGGGGTAAAAGGCCCTGTTTAAATACACTGCAGTGTCAGTGCTGAAGCATGCCTCGACCACCATGTTCTATCACCCTTTGAATCTCTAACCTTGTGGCCGTGTCCATGTTCCCATCTCCCGATTAGTCCATGCTCCCATCTCTCGATTAGTCTGTGTTCCCATCTCCCGATTAGTCTGTGTTCCCATCTCCCGATTGGTCCATGTTCCCATCTCCCGATTAGCCTGTGTTCCCATCTCCCGATTGGTCCATGTTCCCATCTCCCGATTAGCCTGTGTTCCCATCTCCCGATTAGTCCGCATTTTCATCTCCCGGTTAGTCCGTTTTTACAACTCTCGAGGGGGGCGCGCGGGGGTAAAAGGCCCTGTTTAAATACACTGCTCATGGGGGGGGGAGCAGTGGGGTAAAAGGCCCTGTTTAAATACACTGCTCATAGAGGGGGGCGCGCGGGGGTAAAAGGCCCTGTTTAAATACACTGCTCATCGAGGGGGAGCAGCGGGGTAAAAGGCCCTGTTTAAATACACTGCTCATAGAAGGGGAGCAGTGGGGTAAAAGGCCCTGTTTAAATACACTGCTCATAGAGGGGGGAGCAGCGGGGGTAAAAGGCCCTGTTTAAATACACTGCTCATAGAGGGGGGAGCAGCGGGGTAAAAGGTCCTGTTTAAATACACTGCTCATAGAGGGGGGCGCGCGGGGGTAAAAGGCCCTGTTTAAATACACTGCTCAGAGGGGGAGCAGCGGGGTAAAAGGCCCTGTTTAAATACACTGCCCATGGGGGGGCGGGAGCAGTGGGGTAAAAGGCCCTGTTTAAATACACTGCTCCTAGAGGGGGGCGCGCGGGGGTAAAAGGCCCTGTTTAAATACACTGCTCATAGAGGGGGAGCAGCGGGGTAAAAGGTCCTGTTTAAATACACTGCTCATAGAGGGGGGCGCGCGGGGGTAAAAGGGCCTGTTTAAATACACTGCTCATAGAGGGGGAGCAGTGGGGAAAAAGGCCCTGTGTAAATACACTGCTCATGGGGGGGGGGCAGTGGGGTAAAAGGCCCTGTTTAAATACACTGCTCATAGAGGGGGGCGCGCGGGGGTAAAAGGCCCTGTTTAAATACACTGCTCAGAGGGGGAGCAGCGGGGTAAAAGGCCCTGTTTAAATACACTGCCCATGGGGGGGCGGGAGCAGTGGGGTAAAAGGCCCTGTTTAAATACACTGCAGTGTCAGTGCTGAAGCATGCCTCGACCACCATGTTCTATCACCCTTTGAATCTCTAACCTTGTGGCCGTGTCCATGTTCCCATCTCCCGATTAGTCCGTGTTCCCATCTCCCGATTAGTCCGTGTTCCCATCTCCCAATTAGTCCGTTTTCCCATCTCCCAATTAGTCTGTGTTCCCATCTCCCGATTAGTCCGTGCTCCCATCTCCCGATTGGTCCGTGTTCCCATCTCCCGATTAACGCATATCTGAGTCACTCTGACTGAAGTCATATCTACAGCGCATCTTATTTTCTGTCCCTGTTCTTCTGAAAACCCATCGCACAGACAGACCACAGAATAACCTTCATCACAGGCTCAGCTCCTGTTTCTGCCACTGGATTTAAATCACAAGTCAAATTTAGGGCTCCCCAGGCACGATTTGCAGGAAATATATATATATATTCAAAATGACAAGATGCTGTTGCACCCTACAAGCATGTGGGCGTGAGGATCTGGTGTGAGAGCTTGGTGTCCACATGTAGGAGTCGAGACCGCAGGGATGGTGGGTGTATGCTGTCATGCCCCAAGCTGTTCCGCCCAAAGAAGCCTGGCTTTATGTGCCCCTCAATCCTCCTCTCTCGAGTGTCCATTAAATGAATAAAATTCACCTAAATTGCATTATTATGCACAAGTAATTGCGTTATGGTCTACTCTCTAGAAGATAATGCAGGCACCCTGAGTCTTACAGCTGTAATAGCCTGCATGACAAGGTAGTGTCATGGTGAGATGGGTGAGCTAATCTGAAGATTTAAACAAATCACTCCTGTTTATGTAGGTGGGAAGAGCTCCACTCCCGTTTAATATGAAAAGAACATGCGCACGCGCGCGTCCTCATTCATGTTTTCGGCTACTTGTAGTGAATTTTGCGATGTTGAAATCAGTCTCATATGTGCAGTTATTTGTCCTCTGCCAGTCGAGCAATATGGCACTTCAATATGTTGTTCCTATTTTTTAACCTTTAGCTTAAAATATGGTGTATACAGCTGTTTCTACATTTTCCTTGCCCCAAACCCCCATAGTTCATTGCAAACTCAATGCTTACGGTATTTAAGAGATGATATTAAAATGTTTCATGGAAACTGTTAAAACACCAAATTGGGAAAGAAATGAATTATTATTATTTTTTAAAAAGGTATGTTTTATAACTTATGAAAACAAATCAAGGTACTACCACAATAAAGCAATAACGTACAAATTTAACTAAGTGGGGTCAATTTTCCCTTAAATAGTGAAGGTTCCTTCACTGTGAAATCATTCATCCTTAATTTGGGTGATGCTAAGCAAAGAATGTTGTCAATTTATTCAAATGCATTTAATAATACCTTGCACACATCAAACTTCGAATCAAGTTCATTAATAAGAGATAAAATGTTGGTATATTCCGAAAAATATAATTTGTCAGAATATTAGAATATCTACAGTCTTTCAATTTGGTATTTTATTTAGATTTTTTTTTTAGCTCAAGGTAAGCTTATATTTTTAAATATTTTGTAATATCTTTGCGTAAGAGCACAGCGTGGCTCGTATTTTCCCTGCACAATGCGACCAGATCTTCTTGAACTGGCTTGATCTTTTGACAAAATAACCATTCCCTCACTGAGCCCTCTGCTCTGCCTTCAGTCAGAGAAACAGTGTGCACAGAGCCAAAAAAAAGTCTGAAATTACATCAAAAGTTGCCTCCATTCCGTCTCTCCCACCCACTCAATATCAGAGCCGTGTTCCTGTGTCCCCAGATACTTCCAGCATTTTCCACTGCTGAACGTGGAGCATTTTGAATATTTTATAAAAAAAATACATATGTGTTTCAGTAAAAAAAAAAATAATATCTGACCATTTGTTTCCATTTATCTATGTATCAGAATTTTTACCTTATTGTACCTTACTGTATTTTGAAACATTTGCCCCTGCTCCATCTCACTCATTTTCCCCCGGCACTTTGCACCGTTTTTGTATTCACTATGTCATTTTGGATTTTATTAACTTTTGCTTTGTCTGAGTCAGGCCTCAGAGTCACAGTGCAAACAGCAGCTCTTTTTTCATTATTGAGATTTTTGGCTATACGCACCTGCAGAAAATGTTGAACTGAGGGCAGCTATTTTACCTCATGTTTTTGCCTTGTTTTCAACAAAAGGACCTGTGTGATAGATGAGGTTATAATGCAGCCATTTTTAGGCGCAGGGGGAATGGCGACCTGTGCCCGCTGAGACCTGTGCCGACCTGTGCCTGCACGTGTGTCGAACGTAGGGTTGTGTGACACGCGTGTGGATCTTGCGGTTCCCAGTATTTAATGCGCTGCCCATTACAATGCGAACGCCTCTGAAAAGCCAACGCAAACGGTGGACATTATAAATCGGACACGTTCAAACGCGCGCGCGAGCTTGGACACGGAATTGCGCGTTAAATTAAAAGGTTCAAAGGGTGGAATCCAATTTGGTACAAAGCCCCTTCTGGGTAATTCAAAGAGTCAGTCTGTCCGATGGAGAGGGCTGCACTTTATAAAGAGTCTCTAATTGGGCTGTCAAGGACTCGTATTTATCACCGTTCGCTCCTGCAGAGGGACTGAAGCCGGATCTAATATTTAGGCGCCTTTGTTTACAGGCCCGCAGCCAGGGAACTACGCGTAACAGATAGTATAAAAAAAGAAGGAAAAAAAAAGAAAAACAAGGGGCTAATCGGTAGCTGAAGAGCTCACTGTAAACATGTTCTAACATCACATGAAGCAAACTTGTCAACCGCATACCATCCCGACACAAGTTCCCCACACAACTACGAAATGTGCGAAGATGCCCCCACACCGCAAAAATATATATTATTTTTTGTAATATGAAAATTAGTTGCCTTATGAGACAGAGATTACCAAGAACTGGTAATGTGGCTCTCTTAATCCTCTCTTAGAAGTATCTAATTTCTTCTGTCAAACCTGGCAGAGCTGTTATCAAATCACATCAAGGTCTGAGATACTACATGAACTAGACTTGTGCAGTATAGTGTGTTTGCCATGTATTATTGGGACATAATGAGAAGGCAACATAAAACCTCTTCTACCATCTTCACTGTGGGCAGACTGCAGAATGGAATGTTATTTACATGTTCACACAATGCATGTGTGTAATTAAAATACTATGAGAGAATACACATGGAACTTTATTGCGTGCAAGTAAAGGCCAATCTACTGTGCAGGTGTACACAGTTAAACTTTAAACTCCCTCCCATTCTCTCTCTCTCTCGCTCTCTCTCTCTCTCTCTCTCTCTCTCACTCTTTCTTGTTCTCTCTCAGACAGACACACACACACACACACACACACTATAAAACCAAATTACTTTTTGGATCACTTTCAAATGTGAAGTACATTGAATGTACAATGTTATACATTCAATGTGATTACAGTCATTATTTTGTGAGCTTTATCTCCCAAAATTATAACCCTGTCGCATCGATGAAAAAGCTTGCAAGACTTTACTTAAATACTGTTTTAGACGTAGGAACGAAAACATGACTTATCAAGGGGCAGATGGTAGAAGTTGTAGAAACATACAAGTACCTTGGTAGCCCTATTGACAGTAAGTTGAAGTTGAACTCCAACACAGAGATGCTTTGAAAAAAGGGCCGGAAACGACTGTTCTGCCTTCGTAAACTATCAAAATTCCATGACCCTCATGACCCTTTTGAACAGATCCTACATTGAGTCTGTATTAATATTTTCTGTAATTTGCTGGTATGGCAATCTCAGCGTCAAGGCAAAAACTGCTCTTTTCACAATAGTGAAGGTCAGCAGTGAAAACCTGGGTGTCCAGCAAAGTAACCTCGCTGACCTTTACAGCAGACAGGTAGTGCGGAAGGCTAAATCCATCCTATCAGTCAGCGCCCACCCCCACCCTTCAATCTGAGTTTCAGATCCTACCTTCTGGCTCCCGGGTCAGATGTCCCCTTGGAAAGAGCAATAGATACATGCACTTATGCATTCCCACAACCATTTCCCTTCTGAACTCAGGCCAGGGGGGTAGATGGTAGTGATAGTGTTGTTCTTTGGTGAAGAAACGGTGACAATGATGGTGTTGAGGATGGTTGTGACACTATTCACGATGCTGCCGACCTTGGCTTATTATGTTGATTTTGTTTATGCTGTTTACATATCGTTGCTGATTGTGATTCATATCCATGCTCTATTTATACGGGTGAAATGTTGATCTGGGAATTGATGTCCCGAATTTCAGCACTTTATTTTATAATACATAGGGTGCGTGTTTGACGCACCCTATGTAGGCTTTTTCTTCTTGTCTTGTATCTTTTGTTATTGTCTTGTATCTTTTGTATTTTGTATTGTTTTGTTGTGTCTGTCTTGCCGAAAAAACCAGTTGCCCTCCGGGGACAAATAAAGTTGAAAGTGAAGTGAAGATTTCAAGGAAATTCAAGTTTTAATGAATACACAACATAATAAAATAACTTAAGTTTGCCTAGGGTGGTTAGTTTGATTAACATGAACGTGATGCGAGAATAGACTGTAATTTGCACTCTTCAGACATATGTTGACTTGGCTATGCCTACATATCCATGCTATTTTGACAGCTCAGTGACAGTAATGGGACGTTAACTAGATAATTCATTATTATTTTGACTTAGATAAATAGCCAATTGCGACCTCATCCTGCACCATAGCGTCGTTTTGTAGCTTTGTAGGCTAGGTAGATGTAAGCAAGAGTGTGACAGTCCCAGTGTTCATTTGAGTCCCATTAAGTCCTCGGGGCACGTTTTTCAGATCTGCCGCAATATCATATAACAGTATTGTAAAATTGCACAAGGATGTGTACTTACCTTATCAAAACTTGTGTCGTTTGTATTGTCTTGTAACTGCGTGTATCCCAAAAGCGAAGATTAATGGGTCGATAAAAAAGTTGTAATATGACTAGGATATAAAATATCACACCAAAGCAATAATGATACAGCTCACTCCAACACGCGCTTATTTTAGAAATGGATACAATTACACCAAAACAATAAAGTTGACAGGTGGGTAGAGACGAGACGGTAGAGAAATACACGGTATCCGTCTGGTTCTGTTCCACAACTGAGCTGAAGCCCGCAACATTACATTACTCGATGCACCATCTCTTGTTCGTATCCAGGTAACCGGTCTCAGCGCCCGTGAGAGTGAAGTGGGAGGTGTTGAAATAAATCACTTCGGTTCCTGTGTGCGTTCGCGCGCGCGCGCGCATGTGTTGTGCGTGCGTGTGTGTGTGTGTGTGTGAGAGAGAGCCTTACACTAAAATAATAACCGGCTGACGATAAAGAACGACCGCCGTAATTTGCTGAAAACTTTTTATTTGTCCCGTTGATAATGGACGTGATAGCTAACGTACGCGTACTGTTAAAATGGAAAATGGCTTAGAAGCTTAGAATGGCTCTAGAGCTCAAGGGCGCATCGTCATTCAGTCAGTGGACTTGTGCGAAACGTTAAAGCAAATAATGGTGCACGTAGAAAGGAAGGTTATACAACGATAAGGAATGTTTTTTCTCGATGTGTTTATGTTATATTTAACCATTGTGTTTACTTATTAGCGCCCGTGAAACTGTTATGCTGGGTAAAATAGACCCAGGGCATTATTGGGATTTGAAAGCTATACAGGAAGAAAATGTATGCAAAAAATACTCAATATATATGTATCTCAATTCCAAACGATATAAACAATGTATATGGTTTATGGTTACAATTTACCTTCAGTAGATCACATTTAACAATGAAAGTCATAAAGTTTTGTGAAGATGTGATTTATAAAAATCAACTATAATGAAGACATGGGGACATAAATCAAATGAAAATAAAATTAAACAAGGTTTTATGCAGTAGTCTGTTGATATTTGTTTTAACTGGTATTGTAACTTATTTTAAATGTTTATCTTATTATATTCAAAGAAACCATATAGACAACACGACATAAAGCAAATAATACATACGATGAACTACACATAGAAACACAAACCAAGAACCAAATTTACACTGGTTATGAAATACTCTCAAAACTGTCATTCCTCTTTTACTGAATGCTTAAATGGGTCAATTTGACCCAAACTGAACAAAAGTGGTTAGGGTACTGTTACTGATATACATGTAGTTGTGTATGTGTGTGTGTTTCTACAGAAAATTGTGTATGTGTTGTGTGTTCCTACAGAACATTGCTTATGTGTGTGTGTTCCTACAGAACATTGCGTATGTGTGTGTTCCTACAGAACATTGCGTATGTGTGTGTGTTCCTACAGAACATTGCGTATGTGTGTGTGTTCCTACAGAACATTGCGTATGTGTGTGTGTTCCTACAGAACATTGCGTATGTGTGTGTGTTCCTACAGAACATTGCGTATGTGTGTGTGTTCCTACAGAATATTGCGTATGTGTGTGTGTTCCTACAGAACATTGTGTATGTGTGTGTGTTCCTACAGAACATTGCGTATGTGTGTGTGTTCCTACAGAACATTGCGTATGTGTGTTTCTGCAGAACACACAGGTATAACAGGCCATCTCTTTCCCAGAGTAATGTGTTTGGCTGCTAAACCTTCTGCCCTCTGTAACAGTCTCAATAGGATTCCTTTTTATCCAGTCAGTTCAAGTTCAGTTAATCAATCAGATAAGGCACTGTTAACAGTGGGCACTGTCAATCACAATGTCACAGAAACTACTATACAGTACATTCATCTTGAAAGGAAAAGCAATTAAGACTACAAATCCTACAGAGATATTCATTCGGCACTGAGATATGATCCAACTCTTCTTGGTCCTGTAGATCTAAGCGATATCTAGTGGTATCATACATGCTTTCTATGTGAGAGGATGGAAATATATGTTAAACTTGTTATATGCTCATGAATTAAAAATGAATTAATTATTTCCCACAATGGCAATGCAAAGGTTTTGGTGGATCATGGAATTAAGCAGTTAAAGTCTTTAAAAGGGGCCGCACTGTTATGGATGTCTGCGCTATGGATGGTTCACAGCGCTCCCAGGGGAGTCAGGGTTTGAGTTGTATTTTCACTGATCCAGAGAGAGGAAAGGACTGCTATGTGTGTTTTTTAAATTTGTTTCTTCATGGCGCGGGTGGACGCGTCAGTCGTTGCATTTTCCCCAAAAGCCGTAGAAGGATGAGTAATTTACATTACATTATACATTATAGGCATTTAGCAGACGCTCTTATCCAGAGCGACTTACACAGCATTTTTTTGCATTTTTTTGCATTTATACATAGTATCCATTGATACAGCTGGATATATACTGAAGCAATGCAGGTGAAGTACCTTGCTCAAGGGTACAACGGCAGTGTCCGACCTGGGAATCGAACCGGCAACCTTTCGGTTACAAACCCAGTTCCTTAACCATTATACCACACTGCCGCCCTTTGATGTAAGACATGGTAACTAGACGTTGATTCCGAGTATAGCGCTGGGTTCTGTGAGAATTCCCATTCGCCGGCACTCCTGACTTGTGTCCTGCAGATTCCTTCTCATTCCTTTCCTTCCTTCCCTGCAGAGTTTCTCCGTCTGTCCGATTCATCTTCCATTCGCTCATTTTTGTCAGCATGAGGCTCTTGTGTGAGCTGTTTGGGGGGGGGGTGGGGGGTGGGGGGGGGGGGGGGGTGATGAAGTGTTACATTATTACTGGAAGGCCTCAAAAAAACAGAAAACTATACCCCTTCAGTTTCTAAACCATTTTTATTTTTTCAACGGATGTATGTCCCATTACTGCAGGGCTTAAGTTGTATGGCGACTTATTCAAGTTTTTTTTTTTTACATACTGTGCTGACATTTGAACAGATTTATTTGGGGACTGAAGCACTTTGAATACAGAATGAATAGCCCGGGAACTGTTTGGCCCTACAGCTGGCTGGCATCAGTCTCCATGTGGCGTGGCCCAGGCTCGGAATGGCAGAGGAAATAGGCGAGCATCAGAATCGGCAATAAGAGGAGAAGCATTTGTCATTTGAAAAAAAAAAAAATCCAATATACTCATACGGAGACTAATTGTATAATTAAATTCATGCATGAGACAGCTTTGTATTCCATGCAGGTACATTTACAATTCAGGTATTTGGCTGACACTTTCACCCAGAGCACCGTGCACAGATTACATTCTTCTTACAGCCAATACCTTTATACAGCAGAATATTTTTGCTGAAGCGATTCGGGTTAAGTACCTTTCTCAAGGGTATATAACGGCAGCTCCTCGATTGGGAATTGAACCCACGACCTTGGAGTTACAACCCCCCGGTTCCCTGACCGTTACCTAGGTATGACTTCTTGGTTCGATAAGCTTGGAAGCAACAATAGTGGCAGGCTTGCCTCTATTCTTTTTCTTTAAAGGAAAGTGGGGCGACATCAGGATCCGCTTAAGTCTGTAGTGACAGGCCACATTGTTTCCTTAACGCTAACTGCTCATTAACGAGCAATCGATACAGCCACTAATTAAGGGAAAAGGTTAACGATGCTGCGCTTTTGCCATCGTCTTGCTTGCTCGTGTCTCCTGGATAATTGCTTTTTCAGAGCCAATTAATAACAAGAAAACGATGTTGTCCGCACGCTCAACTGGACAGTTATGTGACAGGTTTATTTTAAGGGTGAAAAATTTGGTAAGATTTTTTTTTTCTTTTTTTTACAGTAAACAAGCTGATCTCTTTGAATGAGTTTAGTAGGACTGCAATAGTTTGATGCAATGAATGTACAGCAATCCTGCTGTTTGCAGGGTATCATTTGTATGGATTTCACCAAATCTAATTGATTGGATTTAACTGGTTTAGTTTGTCTTTGCTACCCTATTTGTCGTTGTGGGTGGGACCCTGATAAGCCAGGAGCTTATCCAGGATATCTTCTGCAAATATCCAACTGGGAACATGGCTGTCATGTAAACAGTGAGGGATTTAATTCAATCTGAATAGGAGCTTCTGCTAGACAAATAAATATTATGTGATGACTATTTATGAATCCCTGTTCCTGTCCCTATCTCAGTAATAGAGAATTGTCTGGTTTATTAGAATGTCAGCCTGTTAGCATGGTTGCTCTTAACCCCTTTCCATGCTGAATAAAAGATACAATATTGAAATACAATAAATAAATAATCATCCTTATCGCCATGCACTACACAGAAGCCAGAGCTACGAATTATTCACAATTAAAATAATTGACATTGCATATGGTAAATGTACTTTTACTTTTACCATTAAATTGTCTCTGAATCTCCTCAGGGTCCCAAAATTCCTTTCTGTGAATTAAACGCCTTCCTGTCAGGCTGTCCACAATGAGTTTGAAGTATATTGGACAGCCCTACCTTAGCTGAACCAGGAAGAAAATACAATACAATCAGCGTTCATGGTGCTTGTCGCAAGAAAATATATGCGCTATCAGTGGCATCATTAGAAATTGCCTTCAATCACAGTTTAGATGGTGAAGATCAAAAATTGTGGTAATTATCTAAGATCACTGACAAAGATCCATTCACATCGAATTTTCTGTTTCTTTAGCATTTAATCAAAAGCTGCCATGAGCCTGTGTGTGACTTGCGTAGTTGAATGTGAACCTGATAGCTGGGTGCAATAACAAGGATCCGCAAAGCCCTATCTCCATATGTAAAAAGCAAGAAGGAGAAAAAAAGTAACAATATATTTTTTTTTAAAGTAAAACACAGACAGGACAACACAAAATGACGCCATTCTCCTGTGAACTAACAAAGCTGTGATACATTCCCAAAGCCGGCTGGCGCTATGAAAAAGCACAAGCCGCTGTCTGTTCCTTTTGGCAAGGAAACGTTACCATTTGTTTGCGATGAAAAAATGGAGAGGAAGGACAAAAAGGCTTCAGACTGCCGAGAATCGATAGTTCATTACTCGTTCGCGACACGAGCAGCGCACTCCTGTTTGTCGGACTCGGGAGTGACCGCGCCAGTGTTTTCACTCTCCTGCGCGATACACATTACGCGCTTCCTTATTGTTTACCCAAGATTTTGTATTTGAGGTTTAAGTCCCCTAGAAAAGTGCACTTAAATGTTATGGGTTCAGGACGTGCCTGAAGGTTTTTGTTCTTGGGGTTAACTCTTTCATTCCTTTCCTTTTTTTTCTCATTTTATGTGAAGCACGTTAAGTTGCAATTAATGTATGAAAGGGATACAACATTTAGAGGCTGGTCTACCCATAATTTTCATTATCTTCTTCTTTCCTCGGATTCCCTCTAGGCAGTTGGGCAAATCCCACTGCATTCTGCACTGATAGGCTGATAGAGTGTTTGGGAAGCTCCCTCAAAGTTATAACAGTGCATTTCCGTCACCACTAGATGGCGAAGAAACGCTGCAGGTGGGCGCAGTGCCCATTCTTGTGTGACGGCTTGACTGATTAATTTACTATGGAAACTGTATGGTCAAAGCGGTTTAAATGGATATTAATGCCCATATGTTCTTTGAGGGCTACCCCCAAATTAAGAAATGCACAAAGCACTTATATTAACAGAGCGAGCCCAGATGAAAGCTGAGGCCTGGGGAGAGGGCATTTAAATACACAGCAGGCAGCAGAGCGTCAGCACGAACCTACCGCAGAGATGCGTCTGATATTACATGAGCACCAGGCTTCCAAACGGACCCCCTTGCATAATATTTGGATGAGCTTGCCTCCAGGCGAACGGTTACCGAGATGCCTGGTTAATTGATTGATGAAACGCCGTTGCCTAGAAACAGAGACTCCCGTCTGAACCTTCCCTTCGCCACTCTAACGAAGCGCGGTGATCAATCTTGATTTTGAGATTAGTCACGGAACATCCTCCCTACACGGCACTATTTGCTTTGTTTTGTAATGACTATTGGTTACAGTTTTTCCAGCAAACCAACGGTAGTTGGCCAACGCTAATGGGATGTCTTTAGCCACGGGTTGGGAGCGGCGAGGTTAATGAGGCCGATGTAACTGGAGCTCGTAGTAATGACCCTAATACCCCCCCCCCCCCCTCCTCCTCCCCAGCCTGAGGTCACTGGACACGACTGTAATTTCCTTATTTCCTGAGTGCAGAAGGCTGGCCGACATTAAGAGAGCTGTGATTTGGTCAGTGTCTGTGGAGATTGATTGACGGCTCGGCTGAACCAGGATGAACCGCATCCCATTGCCACGAGCGGGTTACTCACATGAATGACCATGCTGGTCTGTGCGCAAGTTTTTTTTTGAGCTCCCCCCAATTACACCCCCCTCCCCGTGCCCAATTCAGAACGCCCATTTGCCGCTGCAGCTCTGTCCTCACCACGCACCAGGAGAACAGCGCCTTTCCTTTTTAAACCCTTCTGTAATGCGGACCCAAATATCGTGATGTAGGCCTAATTAAATGATAAGTAACCATAATCATTGCTTCCTAATGTTGGTATCATTTCTTTTTTGTGTCTTTATTCGGATGGGTAGAAAGTAGAGAGGGTAACATCTACAGAAGAAACCATGTTATATTATATTATATTATCTAAGTACTATGTTTGTTTGTTTGTTAGGGACATGGCAACATTTTTTTTATCAAATTTTTTTTGAAAAACAAGCATTGAATGTTAACATGCAGCTAAAGGCTAATTTTCAGCAGCTATCATTGCAATCACTTAGCAGATGCTTGTATCCTGAGTGAGGTCCCTGAGTAAACTATGGAAATTACAGAAGTAATGTTTCATCCAAGTATACATTTCGCATAATGTTGGCACTGTGAATGCATCCCAATAGCATAATGCTTCCACTGCATTTCAATGTCAGATATAAGTACACTTGTAGGTAGCTAGACTCTTGCTCATTAATAGACGGGTGTCACTTTGCAGGCACCGAAAGAGGAGAAGGTCGATAAATCGTTGCAAGTGCTGAGACGTGAAGCGTAGCCCGATCTCGCCTGGCAGTATGCAAACGTAATCTCCCACGGACCCTGCAAAGCGCTTTAGGGCCCCAGCGCGCGCACGCCCTGGCCTTCCTCTCCCCTCATTGTTATTCCCAGAATTCCTCTGAACACCGGAGAACGCGGAATCTCGGTGGAGCGTTTCTTCATTCTTCCGCAATCTAGTTTACTGAGTAAGGCCCTCCGGTGACTGCGGCTTTCTTCCCCGCCCGGCTCTGGAGCCGTTTGTTCCCACTTCCCCTCAGAGTGCCGCCGGTGAGTCGCCGTCATCATCCGTTCCCGTTTGGCGGGCGCTTTTCGCCACGTGGCTGGGATCGCGCAGGCTCGGTCGTTCGTCTTTCGGAGCGTTTTCCCGCCGCGCGGCAGAATGCACGCCGATGCGTCTCAAATGCAACGCGGGGTCTCTGGTGCCATGTCTGCACCGCAAACCAGGATTAGAAGCCGTCGCCTTCTGGCCAAAACCCGCGTTTTAGAAACATAACCCTTTGGCTTCTTCAGACATGCTTATCTGACACGGATAAGTGTTTTTATTTTGTTGTTTAAAACTGCACACTGTGGCGCCCTACCTCAATGCTCTGCAGGTTTCGGGTGATTCGTCTGGCCAATGGGGTCAGGTTTTGGCGGTATCCGTAAAGCAGACAGTGGAATAGTGTATGGTGCTGTATAGCGGGCGCTGTCCCGGAGGCCTGGAGGTGTGTTTTTTCTGTGGTGAGCTGAGGTAAATGGCAGAGCTTTGATGTGACTGGGTCCGCTGTAGTGCCCTGCACGGGCCTATTATCTGGGCCCGAGCCCGGCCCTGATCTGAGGGGGTGGAGCGCCAGCCCGGCCCGGTCCGACAGGTTTTCAGAATTCTCAGGCCCGAACCCGTATCAAGCCCGACTTTTTTTTTTTTTTTTTTTTAAACCTCCCATAACAATGTTTTAGCGTGATAGAGCGCCATATTCATTGGGTGCGTTCGTAAATTTAATCTGCCGCTCTGAAAATGGAATAACGCTCTGCAGTTAGAAAAAAACAGCATTCTATTTTTCTGTGAATAAACGAACGGTTTCTGACAGATCAACGTGGACATAAAAGAGCAGGTTAAAATAGGGGCTCATGTTTCGATCAGCAGCTTGAGAACTCGTTCATATAGGCGCAGTTATAGACCACAGACCTTAACTGAGCACTTTTAATGGCATAATGGCACTTTTGTCAAGTGTTTGAATCGTTTTTGGAATTGTTTAAATTATTATTTCGTTTTTGAAATGAGCGCACAGCAAGTTGACCTGAGCAATTATAATAGGCCTATAGGGTAATACACACGTATATCCAAACATAAGGTAGGCTACAAAAACCAACAAAACGCTTAAACCTTATTACAGTGTTTATTAGGCTAAAGTCGGGAAGTCGCGCAAATCGGATGTGTAAGTGAGGTAGGCCTACAGAAGGGAGGCGGGGCAGAGCAGTTGCTGCTGCGTTCAAGTGTTTTCATTTAAAAACAACACAGTTCTTTAATTAGCAGGTTTAAAAAAATAAATAAAAATGAATTCAATTGAAAAATAAATGTGCGCGAGCCGTTGCAACCCGAGCCCGGCCCGTGTCCGAGGTAATTATACGGGCTGTCGGGACCCTCGGGCCTAGGGCTCCAGTGCAGGGCTCTAGTCCGCTGGGGTGACAGGGCAGTGGAGCGCTCCGATTGAAGTCTGGTGGGTCAGCTGCCACAGGCCTGACAGACAAGCAGGGTGTGATGTCCTAGGCTGTCTCTTTCCCTCACTTTTTTTTTTTTTGCTCTTTTTTTCTCGCCCTCCATTTTTTTCATACTCTGTTCACTCTAGTGCTTTCTCTCTCTCCCCCTCTTTCTTGTCACCCTCTCTGTCTCGCTCTTTCTCATTACGTCTTTCTTTTTCACTCTTGCTTTTGCTCTCTCCCTCTTCCTCCATCTCCTTTTTACACTCTATTCTGTTTTTCACTCTTTCCCCCCCTTGTCCTTCCCTTTCTTTTTCTCCACTCTCTTTCTCTCTCTTTTTCTCTTTCTCTTTTTCTCTTTGCCAAAGGGCCTCACTGGTGCTGGTGTGTGCAGAAGCAAACTTCAGTGACCAGCAGAAAGAGAAACGGCAGCCTCCCACACATTCCCCATGTAGACGTAACATTGAATTATTCATAAGTGACTTTTCTTTGCCTGTTCCAAGGAAATGCAAAAATGAAAGAACGCGCTTGTAGCACTCCTCCAGACCTATCCATGGGCGCAGGTTGCAGCTGGTCACCGTAGCGGAATGGGAAAACCTCAAAGGCGAGATAATCAGACACTCAAGTCAACATTGATCAGCATGTGTGTGTGTCAGTGTATGTGTGTGTGTGTGTGTCAGTGTGTGTGTGTGTGTGTGTGTGTGTGAGAGTGTGTGTTTGAAATACCATTTCTGTCAGTTTTTTTTGGATTATGCTCTTTCAGCCAACCATGGATCAGGCACAGGCCACTATGTCCTCAGTACTGGGTACACAGTGAAATCAACTCTGACAGAGCATAATATACTCTGACAGTGACAGGTTTAGTTT
>CM040394.1:94454332-94594332 GCA_022702515.1 Ilyophis sp. 1 JC-2022
CAAGCCTGAGACTGGGCATGCAGCAGAGGCGCGCTGTCGCTTGATCATGGCCCTGATACTGATGGCCCTTTTTTCAGCGAGTTTCGCTCAATGAACCTTTAGGCCTTAGAGGGTATATTGAACGTGAGTGCTGATTTCAGAACTGAGGACCCTGGCTATAACCCTGAGTGCAATTTAGTGGTGCAAGCAAATGCTTAACAATTTCATTAATAATTTAAGCTTTTCTTTTTTGCATCTTGTCAACATTTTCAAATTAACAGCCTGCCAGTCTTAGATGTTGAGTATCTCGTGGGTGGGAGGGGCAGTTCTATGGGTGTAGCAAAGTTGCTTATTAGAGTTTCTTGGGCATGCAGTACATTGGTGAGTCACTGTCACCTTTCTTTTAACATTTGTATTAAATTACTTCAGCACTGTTTTAAACATCGGCAGTTCAATGAGGAAAAATATGGAATAGGTATTCTAGTCTTTGTTTGCTATTAGACAAACAAGGACAGTCCTGAAACACTAATCCGCTTCAATGAGTTTTTACGGAAATGTGAAACGAGCACAACGTTTACTTTTTTTTGGCATAATTCACTTCAGCAGTACATGATAGAACTCCATGGCCAAGAGTGAATAGCCCGGGGAAAACGTCCGTGTGCATAATGGTTTATGGGTCATTGAAGCCTTCTGTTCTTCTCAAAGGTGCAGCTGATGTTCTGAACCTTCCACCCACTAAACGCATTGTACGCCAGCACAAAACCGCCTTCAGACCCCGAGAACCTTAGAAAAGCCAGTGAATGAACGGGCTGTTGAAGGAATGCTTCTTTTTTGATGGCAGGGACAATCACAACTGGCCTTGCTGCTGTTCTAAGTGATGTAGGATGTCTAAATGTCATTCTTCCAAAAAATACAGTACCCTCCACAATTATTGGCACCCCTGGTAAAGATTAAAAATCCAACCTTTAATTGAAGTAAATTTATTCTGAGAAAAAAAAAATCCCTCATCAAGAAATAATTATTTTTAACAGAACCACGTGTGCCACAATTATTGCCACTCCTGCATTTAATACTTTGTACAACCTCCCTTTGCCAATAAAACAGCACTGAGTCTTCTCCCGTCACATCTAATGCTCTGAGAATATAGAGCAAGGAATCAGAGACCATTCCTCTTTACAGAATCTCTCCAGATCATCCAGAGTCCTAGGTCCTCTCTTGTGCACTCTCCTCTTCAGCTCAGCCCACAGAGGTCAGGGGACTGAGATGTGTAAGGATCTGACTTTCACATGTATTGTACCTTTATTGTATTAGATGATTATTATTTATTCTCATCTGTATGTATTGTTTATTTTTAGTTTTTCCATCTGACTTGTTTACTTTCCCGTTTCGCCTAGTTGTCACGTGTCTGCTTGTTTACATCTGATCTGTCACTCCCTGTTTACGTCTCTGTACCATTCGGGTGATCTCATTGGTGTTCGGGTTCCCTCTTACTTCGCACCTGTCTCTGTGTACTTAGATTTACTAATTACCACTAACATACTAATGATTGATTAGATCTACTAACTCCACTAACAGACTAATTTGTATATTACTACTAATTCTACTAACGGCAGGGATGTGCATAGTTACTAATCTCACTAATATATTAGAGCGCACATTTTCACGCTGTTCTGTCCTTGCTAATCATTCTCAGCTGCATCTGATCTTCTCTCCCTGTCATCTTAATCTATGCACGATTTCCTGAAACTCCAGGTCATCTGTTATCGTGTGTATGTTTGGAATCCAGTCCGCGTTTTCCCTAGTTGTCTCCGTGATTGTTTCATTGTTCCCAAATGTATTTCAATTGTCTCTCGTTTGGATCCCCGCCCTTTCACACACCTGATTCCCTTTGTGTCATTTGTACCTTGTGCATTTAAGCCCTGTGTTACTTCCAGTCTGTGTCAGAACGTTGATTGTCTTTTCCAGTGCCTACGAAATACTAAAGCCTGAGATCAGTGATTATTCCGAGATACCCTTTGAACGACTATTCTTTTGCCTTGCCCTTATCTGTCTAGTTTGCCTTACGATTTTGACCGCACCTGTATTACGACTATTCTCCTGCCTTATCCCTTGGTACTGCCTGCACTCTGATTCCCTGGTTTTTTCGATTTTCTGGATTGTCCCTCATTGCCCTATCGCCTGTCGTTTTTGTACCTACCTACCTCTGATCTCCTGGCTTGACTCCTGAACGAAATAAACAACTCCTTTTTGCCTTATCCTGTGGTCTGCGTCTGGGTCCTTCACACGAACGTAACAGAGATGGTCATGGCAGAAGCTTGATTTTGTGTTCAGTTAACCATTTTTGTGTTGATTTCGACATATGTTTTGGATCATTGTCCTGCTGGAAGATTCAACGACGACCCAGTTTTAGTTTTCTGGCAGAAACAGCCAGATTCAGAGTAAAAATTTCCTGGTATTTCATAGAGTTAATGATGCCATGTACCCTAACAAGGTTTCCAGGGCCTTTGGAGAAAAAACAGCCCCACAACATCACGGAACCTCCACCATACTTAACAGTGGGGATCAGATTATTTTCAGTATAGCCATCCTTCTTTTTACGCCAAACTGACCTTAAATGTTGGTTGCCGAAAAGCAAAATTTTTGTTTCATCTGACCATAGAACACGGTTCCAGTCAAAGTTCCAGTAGCATTTAACAAACTCCAGGCGCTTACGTTTGTGGTGAAATGACAGGAAAACCTTAAAATAATTTATTGGCATGGAGGTGACGTCTAATAGTAGTTCTGGAGATTTGATGACCCCAAGATGCTGCTTTTCTCTGTAATTCTCCAACAGTGACCCTTGGGAATTTTTTTGCCTCTCATACCATCCTCCTCACTGTGCGTGGGGGCAAAATAAACTTGGGTCCTCTTCCAGGCAAATTTGTAACCGTTCCAGTTGCTTTGAACTTTTGAAGTATTGCCCTAATGGTAGATACGGGCATTTTCAGGCGAGTAGCTATTTTTTAATGGCCATTCCCTGACTTATGAAGCTCAACACACTTTTCCCTCATTTGATTTGTGTGGTCTTTTATCTTTCCTATGTTAATGTATGAATAAGGGAATATGGCCTCTGTGTCACCTCATATTTATACCCCAGTGAATCAGGAAGTCATATATTACTGCTTGAAAGTTCCTAAACACTGATCAACTTTAAAAAGTAAAATATAAATGGAAAAAATTCTTGTTACATTTTGTTCATAATAATTTCTAGGGGTGACAATAATTGTGGCACGTGTTTTTGTTAAAAATAATTATTTCTTGATGAGGGATTTTTTTTCTTCTCAGAATACTTTACTTAATAATTTACTTCAATTAAAGGTTGGATTTTTCTCATTTTTTCAGTGTGAGATTAAGCTACTTCACCAAAAGGTGAATTTTTTATAACCCTTTTTACTCATCTTTACCAGGGGTGCCAATAATTGTGGAGGACACATGAAATGTACAAGGGCATAAAATTATTTAAATAAATGCAGTAAAAAAAAAAAAAAATGTGTCCTCTGTGTTCTTTTAAAAAAAACATATTGCAGATATTGTGTTATGTGACAGCCGTCATACGTCAGACTTCCATTAATCAATCATCTCCTTTGGCTTATTTTTCTTGAATTTAAAGGGCTTTCAGGAGGTCATTAGTGCTGAGCACTTCAGCCAAAATAATCTAAACAATTTTACTGAGTTGCTGCTTAACCTCCCACCTTGAGCAGCGCACTTACATGGACAAAAAAACATTAATTTAACTTATGTAAAGCTTTTGCATAGTTGCCCAGCTAGCTTTGAAGCAGTGCTTTGTGGAGGAGCCATGGTGTACTGTAGCTGAAATCATAATTGAGGGAAGTTGGACACAACTCAGATGGACGTTGAGATTAAACTTTCATAAGACAATCTGGAGGCTTCACATGTTACGGTTTGAATGCATGTGTGATACTGTGTGGACTAAACCAAATCCATGGCATAGGCCAGGCATGGCAAACATTTTGAGCTCAGTGGGCCAATCCAGAATTTCAGCATTGACCCTACATTCACATTTTAGACTTTTAGAGGACGCTCTTATCCAGAGAAACTTACACAGTTTGCATTCTTTTATATATAATCCAATATCCAGCTGGATATTTACTGAAACAATTCAGGTTAAGTTCCTTGCTCAAGGGTACAAACATTCCACTTGGGGGTCAAGCCAAGGAGTTTGGAGTTGCAAGCCTTGGAGCTCCCTGACCATAATGCTACACTGCTAACCCAAGGGTCGCCAAATGTCAATTTTCACCCAGACTGTCTGGCTTTCAGCCTCTAAGTTTGGGTGGCAACAGAACAATATCCGTATGTTTCTGAGATGCATTATGTAATTTTAAAGAAAATTACCCAATATTACATTTCCTCTCCAAGTGCTTACTTAACCCCTACCACTGCTTCTTGCTCCCAACTGTGATTGGTATTCCAATGTAAAATATAGCCAATGTATCCCATTCTGTGGACTGTGGACAAATCTGCAATCAGATCTGCCAATAATAGTAAGTCTTCTCCCAGTGGCGAATCAGAATCTGTTACAACTTATGTGAAAGTCTTCAAAAAACAGTTGGTATTGTTAACAAGGTCTGAGAGAAAATGTTAAAAGAAACCCTGAATATAACACACCGTGCCACTTCGAAAAATATATCCAGTTTTGGCCAGGTGAAAATATGGCAAGATTTACATGTAGAGGCAGAAGTAGATAGGTATGTTTTTCTCTATACCAGGTATATCATTACATAATGGCCCCAAAAAGCCAATTATGTTTATGTGAACACAGCTTCAGAGTATTGTATCACTGTAGAATGTCATAAACAACGATCTGCTTGTATTATTACAGACGTATGCATGTTAACTCATTCTTATACGGAATAAATCAATCCCAATTTTCCATTACGTTATCTGACTATTATACGACTATCTGGCCACAGAAGAACAACAAACATCTCACCATCTCATTAGAGGGGCTGGGTAATGCACACCATGACTCTGACGAACGTTCCTCGGCCATCTTGTACATGCACCTTCCTAATTCTTTTATATAGATTTTAATACCCCAATCTATCATTACTGAGATGTGGGCATTGTTGCCATGGTTACTCCACGGGAATGCTGCATGGAAAGAGAGTGGAAAAAACCGCTCCGATCTTTGTTTCAGGAAGAAATCGGAATCTATTTTCATGAAGACAGGGAAGAGGAGATTGCTACTGATCAGACATACACGGAAATCAAAAGGACTTAGTAAACACTTCTGTCGGGCGGAGATTTCATATTACATAAACTGGAGCGGATTCATCCAGAAAGTCTTTCAGCAAGTGACAGTATCCATAGCTTTTCCCCTCTTATCTCCATTATGTATAAAAATACACTGGGAACTTTAATAATACTAAACTCTATAATTTGTTATTCAGACATGTGGGAGTGTATTTACAAAAGTAACTACAGGCCTTTAGACCAAAATACTGCTATTTATAGGTTTTCTCCAAAGCGTTTAAATATATGTTTGTATAGTTAGAGCTGAACTACATTGTGCTTTTGAATACTGCTAGATACACTCCTGTGCTTTTTTCCCGAGCTTCATTGTGAGGCAAAGATCTTATTTTACGGTTTGGTGGCTTTGTAAACTTTACTGAATTTCACCAGTTTGCTTGTTGCAAAACGAAACTTAGTGCCTTAAAAATGTACAGTACCTGTTCATTTAGACAGCTGTGGCCAAAGATCAAAGTTGGCTGCTAGCAAAATACGTAGACAGGAAGCAAAGCAGATTTGTCCAGATAGCTTTAGAAGACATGTTTACTTCAAACTTTTTAAGCTTATGCCTAATTTTACAAATTCAGAATGCCTCTTGCCTTGATATGGTGAATTTCAGAAAGTTAAATGTTTTCAGTTCACTAAGACTTTATTGTCATTCATCATTGTTTACCACTCAATAACACAATGTGAAAGAATTCAAAAACATCACTTTGATTTTCCTTCTTAAAAGTGAAGCACAAAAGACTAAATCTGGGTTTAAAATATGCCCCGTTTAATTGTGTTTTGCAACCCTAAACCTGATATTTTCAGGCTTAACATTTATACTGCTGCCTTGATGCAGTGCACTTATTAATTATTCTAAAACCGATAGCGTCTGGCTGTGCTGCAACACCAATCATCCATTTTACTGGCATTGTAGTTACTTTATGGTGACATAAATCAATGGCATGAAAACAGCAGTTTTCCCCCAATTTACATAATTAAACAGTGATGTTGAAATGTGTCGCTTGTACAAGAAATCCCAGACATAAATGCCGGGAAGTAGCTAATATTGTGGATGCAGCTTGTCGGGGGACGGAAAAAGATGGGAATGATTTATTGATCTTTGTGTTTTCGGTGTTTGTTTTCATCCTTGATGCCAGTCTGGTGCTTTTTAACACATCTGTAGGTCATAACTTGATGATCTTTGGGTTTTTATAATATGTTAAAATAAGCCCTTTTCAGTGGAATGTGACTGATGTTTCGTTGCTAAGATATGACATTGACAGTAACGTCAATCAATGCCTGTGTTCCACAGTTCTTTATGGAGCTGCCTGAGTCCCGGATCCAGGGTGCACAGTAATATTTACTATACAATCTCTGGTAATATGCTCTGCGTTCATTTCTCTACCAGAGATGGGAACACTCTCAAACTATTCATCCATCCATTATCGAACCCGCTTATTCCTGGTCAATGGGGGGGCTGGAGCCTATCCCAGCATGCATTGGGCCAAAGGCAGGAATACACCCTGGATAGGTCGCCAATCCATACTCTCAAACTAACAATAGTTAAATGAGGAGTCCACTATCAAATGTACTCTATCAGAGTTGATTTAACAGTGAATATTTGATTGTGTATACACAGATAAAAAGGCCTTTTCTGCAGGTCATTAGTGATTTATAATTTTTTCCTGCAGTTCTATGCCTGGTGTGAGCTGATTAAGATCACACACAACACTCCCAGGTCTTTTCATGGACAATGATGAACAAAAATCTAATGGTTGGAAGTCTGATACTGTGGAAAAACAGATTTGCGAAAAGGATGTTGCCAGATCAAATGCTCATGTGAAATGCCTCTCGTAGCCTGTAAGAGCTTCATAAAACCTCCAGCTGTTTTAGGCCTAATAATAATGGATGTGAGCAACTCAAGTCTCTAAGAACATACGTGTCCAAACACATTATTATATTCAAATGGGTCTCATTACAATAGAATGTAAAGAGTCAGAAGAACCAATTAATGAGTCGATAACTGCAATCCAAAGACATGCATGTTATTGGTGGGGCGTTAAAAAGGCTATAAAAAGCATAGTACATATTACATATTATAAAAACCCAAAGATCATCAAGTTATGACCTACAGAGATGTTAAAAAGCACCAGACTGGCAGATAATGGATGGATGGATAGTTTGAGAGTGTTCTCTGGTAGAGAAATTAACACAGAGCATATTACCAGAGATTGTATAGTAAATATTACTGTGCACCCTGGATCCGGGACTCGGGCATCAAGGATGAAAACAAACACCGAAAACACAAAGATCAATAAAAAGCCACCAGTCAACCAACCCTGTATAAATAAAGGCTACTTAATAAATAAATAAATAAATAAACAAAGGAGTCCACAACCCGCTGATAAGCTGTCGCAAGAAGTCACGAGAACATGCCGTCAAGATTTTACCATTATTTATTCATTTATTTGCGATATAATAACTGGCATGTTGACTAATTGATTGTGTGGGACCCTACATTGGTGATTGGTAAATAGAAATGGTATTTTTTGTTAAATCCAATATGAATGATACGCACAGGATTCATTTATTACTCTAAAAATTACTTTGGATGTGAACTACATTATCACAAATTCAGGCAGTGCAGCAAACAATCTTGCTGAAGAATATAAATAATTTATACTGACAGTCCGTATTAGTAGAATAAGATAACTATGCAAAAATTTTGAAATGCATTTTACAAAAGCGGTGTTCAGTTACTTTGGAATGGGATAATAAAAGCATGGAACATTGTCTTCAGCAAAATAATTTATAACATTTCACTGTAATCTGAGAAATAATTTATGCACAGTCATAACAGGGACACTGAGGTTGTGTGTGTGAGTGTTAGCCAGAGTGTACACTTATTTTTATAGATATCAATCCACATGGCAGGCAGACAGACAGTACTGCATAATGTGCACATCGCCATCTAGTGTTAGTTTCAATAACTGCAAATATGATCAAACTTTGTTTTCAAACTTCCATGTTTCATGTCACCTGCCAGTACATAGCCAATGAAATAAATAAAAAGCCAATAGATCTGTGCTGTTACAAATTAAGAGTGTTCTCTTTCTGTTGGGGTCCTTCCACAACTCTTTCTGTCTGTTATGCAACTGGACACACCCACTGTGCAATTTGTCTGGTATCTGCTTAACACATCAGTTACATGCTTTAGAAGTTATGCTTTTGCATAGAAACAAAAATAGTAGGATCTAAATTACTAAACTACTTGCCTAAATAAACAACAACAAAAAGAAACTTTGGCACACTGTAATAAATTGCCAGTCTCATTTAACAGTGCACAGGAGCAGATCACTATGAGGATATAAAGACATAATAATGTTCTGTACAATCCTACGTCCATTTTGTATGGATTTAACAACCATACATGTTAGGATTTAAGCCACCATTTAGCTCATTTTATTCACGTTATTCTATTCGGTAGGTCCAGTTTTATGCAAACAACATTTATACAGGCTTGGCAATATATGTCACAAAATCAAAACAGTCCTCAGTGTATGGAAGGGGGGGTCAGTGATAAGTTGGGGCTACAGTCCTGAGGTGGAGTGTGATTCCCCGATTTCACTGTTTGTGTGGCATATCAGCCGGATTGAATCTCCAGGATTGAATCCTAACTCACCCTGAGTCACAGCAAACTTGATATTGACTTTAAAGAGTGACAGAGCGGTGTGAACACAGGTTAATGCAATCCCCTTCAGACTCAGTGGTGCAAGGGAGCTCATTTCACAGCTCGAACTCACCTTGGCTCTCACGTTCTCGTACGAGGCTGGGCTCACCAGAGAGAAACAGATGAGGAAAACGTCCTGAAAGACACACAGACACACACGCGCGTTAACACTCTGCTGAATTAAACACACACATTAGAGAGACGCACACAGACGCACAAACCATGGCAGCCCTTGCTATCAGAGCATGGTTTAAATTAAGGTCACCCTGTCCGGCGGCTTCGTCGGCAGGGAGACGAAGCGATGCTGGTGAACCCTGGCTTCTGATTAAAATGCACATTTTAATCACCGAGCTGCCTTTTTCTGTTGACTTCCTCCTTCACTATTGGCTGACCTCTGAACCATTACTGCTGAGCGGCAACGGATTCATTAAGGGGAAGGAAGCGTGTGATTGCGAGCTCGGAGAGAGATCAGCGGCGAGCCGAGAGAGGCCGCGGCCTGCACCGCAGACGCATCTGTTTATTCGTTTAATCGAGGGGGGGGGGGGGGGGTGTCAACCGAGCAGCCATTTCTCATTGACACCCAGAGTGTGGAGCTGCGGGGAAGGAGAGGGGCACAATTTATTTCAGTGGCAGTCATCCGGAGAGCTGACGAATCGGCGTACAGCGCGCGTCCACAAAGAGGGGAAAAAATTGTTATTAAATTTAACGGGGGGAAAAACCCTTTTGAGAGTAGAGACGCTTCTTAGGGTGAGCGAGAAAAGCAAAACGCTACAAGCAGCAGGGATTGCCAAATGTTCCTGTTTTATTTTTGGTCTTGAGTTGGCGAGAAAACAACGTGATGTCTCCCAAAAAAAAAAGACCTTTCAATTGTACCGACAGGGGGAACAGGTGGTTGGCAGTGTGCAGATGCACGGGTGACGATGTCGCTGCGTGTGTGAACGGGCGATATTCACACGAGATTTAGTCACCCTGCGGGCGACTGCCAGTGTGTGTGTGGGTGTGTATGTGTATGGGGGGTGGGGGGGTGGTTGCGCCACGCATTTTACCGTCTGTGGGTAGGACAGGGGCCTCAGTCTGTCGTAGTCCTCCTGTCCTGCTGTATCCCACAGTCCCAGGTTCACCGGTTTGCTGTCCACCATGACGTTGGCAGAGTAGTTGTCAAACCTACAAAGACAGACGGGGGTGAATCCCACTCTCTCTCTCTACAGGAGTCAGAAGACACAGAGTCTAGATCACATATTCATGTAGTCCCTCGGATGTGAGTTTCCATCGGGGTCTAGATCCCAGATAATTCTGGGCCTTAATCTTCACTGGTGATTGTTACAATATTGTTAGTTTTGAACAAGATGCAACATTCATGTCCAAGTGCAGCAACTACAATGGTGATCTGTTGTTAACCAAGTGTATGAGTGTGTGGAGATCATACATCATATTTCTGTACAGAAAGCTATATTTCATCTCCAGTCTTCAGGATGCTATATTTCAGCTCCAGTGTTCAGGATGCTATATTTCAGCTCCAGTGTTCAGGATGCTATATTTCAGCTCCAGTGTTCAGGATGCTATATTTCAGCTCCAGCGTTCAGGATGCTATATTTCATCTCCAGTCTTCAGGATGCTATATTTCAGCTCCAGTGTTCAGGATGCTATATTTTACCCCAGTGTTCAGGATGCTATATTTCAGCTCCAGTGTTCAGGATGCTATATTTCAGCTCCAGTGTTCAGGATGCTATATTTCAGCTCCAGCGTTCAGGATGCTATATTTCAGCTCCAGTGTTCAGGATTCTATATTTCATCTCCAGTCTTCAGGATGCTATATTCTGCCCCAGTCTTCAGGATGCTATATTTCAGCTCCAGTGTTCAGGATGCTATATTTCAGCTCCAGCGTTCAGGATGCTATATTTCAGCTCCAGTGTTCAGGATTCTATATTTCATCTCCAGTCTTCAGGATGCTATATTCTGCCCCAGTCTTCAGGATGCTATATTTAAGCTCCAGCGTTCAGGATGCTATATTTCAGCTCCAGCGTTCAGGATGCTATATTTCAGCTCCAGTGTTCAGGATTCTATATTTCATCTCCAGTCTTCAGGATGCTATATTCTGCCCCAGTCTTCAGGATGCTATATTTCAGCTCCAGCGTTCAGGATGCTATATTTCAGCTCCAGCGTTCAGGATGCTATATTTCAGCTCCAGCGTTCAGGATGCTATATTTCAGCTCCAGTGTTCAGGATGCTATATTTCAGCTCCAGTGTTCAGGATGCTATATTTCAGCTCCAGTGTTCAGGATGCTATATTCTGCCCCAGTCTTCAGGATGCTATATTCTGCCCCAGTGTTCAGGATGCTATATTTCAGCTCCAGCGTTCAGGATGCTATATTTCAGCTCCAGCGTTCAGGATGCTATATTTCAGCTCCAGTGTTCAGGATGCTATATTTCAGCTCCAGCGTTCAGGATGCTATATTTCACCTCCAGCATTCAGGATGCTATATTTCAGCTCCAGCGTTCAGGATGCTATATTTCAGCTCCAGTGTTCAGGATGCTATATTCTGCCCCAGTGTTCAGGATGCTATATTTCTGCCCCAGTGTTCAGGATGCTATATTCTGCCCTAGTGTTCAGGATGCTATATTTCTGCCCCAGTGTTCAGTATGTTCTGACACAGTGAGATACTCACACGGTGGGGATGTACTCTCCAGGGAAGGCATTGGTGGTGTAGCTGATGAGAAGGCAGGTTTTTCCCACGGCTCTGAAACCCAAAATCCAAAATCCCATTAACATGAACGCAGATGAAACTACGCGCATTTGAATTTCATAGATGAGAGTGGCTTCCTTTCACTCTGAAACACAAGATGTGTGAAATTCATGTGCAAGTGCAAGTCATGGGCAAAGACAATCTCCTTCATTTACTGTGGCATAAAAAATATTCACAAATCCTCTCTAAACCTGTCCCCTGTCTTTTGAGACAATATCTTTGTGCATCATCTGTATCTTATCCAGTGAATGTTGCAATGATCCAGGTCTTAGAAGGTCGAGACGACAGCCAAACTGTCAATGTGTCAAACTCAGCAGAAGCAAGCACGCCGATTCACACCACAACAAGGAGGGCACGCATTCCACGGTCCCTCTCCAGGCTCCGGGCACAGGCCAGGCGGTGCGGAGTTAAAGCAAGCCTGCACAGTCTTGAACCTGCAACCCCAACCCAGCCCCTCCTCGTCCTGCCCAGACACGCTCCCTGCCCCGTGGAAAAGCTTACTCCCGGGTTATATAAACGGGTGTGTGACGCCCGCAAATACGTATCCGCCCTCCCTACGAACACTCAGGGATCAGCCTGGCCTGGCTAAACATCACCACGCATAAACATGAAGGATAGTGTACATTTATAAAGAAATGACGAAGAACAATGTCAAATTCCTCTCGCTGATATGATGGCAACGGCATGTGCAGACAGGAATGTTGGAATGCTGAGCTCTGAGCCATTCTCAGAGATGACAGTTAAACAGAACTCCGGGGCACAGTAAAAAACAAAAAGGGATTTGAGGCAACATATATGGGACTTTAAGATAAATTGTACGTATACATGGATTGATGTAAAAAAAACTATTTGATCAGTCACTGTGGATAACAGGGTCTGTTACTCTAATACAGAGTGAGTTAGATGGATTACATTTTAAATGCACTCAATCCAAAATACAGCTGGGTATTTTACTGAAGCAGTTCAGGTTAAGTGCAGAGCCCGACCTTGGATTCAAACCCACAAACACAGTTCTCTAACCAGGATTAAAAAATGCTACCCCATGACTAGATCATAAATGGTAAATTATCACTATGTGAGTCATAAATAAGTATAATCACAGAAAACTCCTGACAAATTTTCCTATTGAACTCTATGGAAAAATAAGTCAGGAGAAGAACCCCTTCAAGTTATCCATCCATATCTACTGCATATCTGGCAGCAAAGTGATGGTTTAAGGCCTGTTTGATATGTCAGACCCTTAGTGACTTAGAGCCATTTAGCCAACCATGTGTTCCATACTGTTCCAGTGTAATTTACAGCTAAATCTAGTCCCACTCCCCAATTCCCATAGAGATCCATTCAAATGAGACATTTAGTATCGCTTGTAAGAGTACCAGAAAATAAGATATCAAGAGTTTTTTGATGTTGTTGGGTCACAGACATCAGGAAGTCATGGCATGCAAAGGATATGCGACCAAATAAAATGTATTACTTTATTCTATATATAAATGCAGGGCTGCCAATAATTGTGGCCAACATGTTAAAAATAATTATTTCATGATGAGGGATTTTTTTTTTTCATAATAAATGAACGTCAATTAAAGGATGGATTTTTTTCATTCTTTCAGTGTGAGATTAAGCAAATTCACCAAACGGTGAATTTTTTATAACCATTTTTACTCATCTTTACCAGGGGTACCAACAAATTTGAGAACATATATATTCTTATATATATATACAGAAAATATATTGAAATAAAATATATGTTCAGTATATTGCACCACAGTATATTTTCTAATATATGGGACATATACAAATGATGGCCTCTGTCAAACATATTTTTTTTTTCACTATATGTTTTTTAAAAATACATGGGTGTGAAATATATTATTATATTTTCAAAAAAGTCCACATATTTACAATATACTGCATTTCCACAAGGGCCAACTATGTTGTGACAGGAAAGCGAGCTGTCAGAGGGAATATGTTAAAAAGGTGTCACTCCTGGTAGTGACGCCCCCCTCCGTGCCCATTGTAATGTATGGCATCCTTGGCACCTGCCATCGCAGATAGCTTGCGGGCATTGGGCCTTTGAAAATGGGATCAGAGCGGGGAGTTTGGAAGCTTCATCAAGGAGTCAACTCGCAGAAAAAAAAGCCTTAATATGCCTAAATGGCAGTCCGTACAAAACAACCAGGATCTGATTTGGGCTTCACATAAATTACAAGCCGAAAAGGGGCTCATGAGCTTGTACTGCTCATCAAAAACTCAGCATTACGGTGAACAGAGCCACAAACAAATTGGTTATGTTCGTGCACTGGCTGTACGAAATGGCAGACCCCCACTCCATACACAAACTGAAGCATTTGATTGTGTGCCCTTAACAACGTTGGAACCAAACACCATGCTTAAATTAAAGAAGAGAAAAGTTGAAACTTAAATTAAGTTATTTTATTGTTTAATAGAGGATTTAAATGTTTGCACAATGGCTGATTCAATCGACATTTGTCCTTTAACTCCAATTATAAAAGCAATACACATGTTTTTCTTCACTAACACAGTTTAGCGAGTTCATCAGCGATCACTAAAAATACTTGCCAACCTGAATTATCTTGTGTTTACTTGTAAGTCAAAAAGACAAATGTTGATTTAATACCAGCCAGTGCCTTTGCAAGCAACTCGGAGATGAAAAGATCCCGCTTACTGCAATAGGTGGTCCTTCTATCATTGCTGACACGTTTTCAGCGTCTGACATTCATCACAGTGATGATCAGAGCAGCCTTGCAGTGTAGCCGGATTCGGGGGCAGGAGACCTGGTTGAGCAGAGCGCCATTAAGCTTGGAGTCATCTTAACCATGCCAGTTTGACTCAGGCTAGAACGAACGGTTTGTGTTTGAGTCAGTTACACTGGAAACCACTTGCTTATCTGTTCAAACTTGTGTCTTAGTTTCACAGGGGAAAGGGCCAGCATCTTGCTCTCTACCGCCAACACCCCCGATCTCTCCGTTTCTCTTCTCATTTTCAATGTTAAAGCGTCACTTTAGAACGACAATGGACAGCACGGCCAGGGCTAATATGTCAAGGAGCAATTACAACCCACAAATAATTCACTAGATAATTATTAACAATATATCTCTCTCAATCTCTCTCTCTGTCTTTTCTATTCTCTCTGTCTCTCTTGTTCTCTTTCTCCCTCAGTTGCTCTCCTTTTCACCTTCCGTCTCTATAACTCTCTAGCATTTTGTGGGCAATTGGCCAATCCTGTAACCAAGGTTACGGCTGCAGAAGTTCTGTCACCCTCAGGGGACGTCTGGCCAAGTTCTGCTTCAAACTGCTCTCTCAGCACAGGACCAAGCAACGGCTGAAAGTGCCGCCCACGCATCCCAGAATACCCCCAGCTTCTGAAGCAATCGTTTCCCTGTCAGCAGCGATCATTCAAACCGCACCGAGAGCAACGTGCTCCTACTGAGAGGAGACAATAGCATCTGCTGCAAGTTAGGGCACAGTCTAATCAAGCTATCTGCAGCTAATATAGAAACCTTTCAGCATTTATACTATGTGTGCAGTGTGTGCAGTGTGTTTGCACCTCACAGGGTAATACAAAGCTAAAAAACTACGTACAGTATGTATGTATGCATTTATGTGTATACATTTCTGTAGGAAACTGTGTGCTATATAGGTACACTATGGGGTTTCTAAATTCCGGTGACATTTAGCAAACTCTTAAGTTGCTTACGTTTGTGGTGTGATGACAGCAAAGGCTTTCTTCTGGCATGCCTTCTAAATAGCTTGTCGGCATATAATTGTTGTGCCAATGAAAGCTTGTTGACTAGAGTTGTGCCATTAGGAAGGATGAGAAGTAAAAAAAAAAAACAGCCAGAGACATAAATCAAACCTTAGGCTAGCCAAAATCAACTGTTTGGAACATCATTAAGAAGAAATAGAGCACTTGTGAGCTCAGTAATTGCAAAGGGGGCTGGTAGGTCAAGGAAATCAGTTGCTATACAGTTGATGACAAAATAATTCTCACCATAATGAAGAAAAACCCCCAAACACCTGTCCGACCGATCAGAAACACACCTTGTGTATATGTGCCAGCGATTACTGTCTGCAGAAGACCTCACGAACAGAACTACAAAGGCTAAACCGCAACCACTATTTAGTCTCAAAAACAGGATGGCCAGGTTACAGTGTGCTAATAAGTACCTAAAAGAGCCTGAAGAGTACTGGACAAAGGGTCTTGTGGACAGATGAGACCAGGATTCAATTGTATCAGAGTGATGACAAGAGCAAAGTGTGGAGGCCTTAAAGGAACTTCTCAAGATCCAAAGTATACCACCTCATCTGTGAAACGTGGTGGGGGTGTTATACTTTGGGTATGTATGGCTGCCATAGATACTGCCTCACTTGTCTTCATTGATGTTGTAACTGCTGATAGCAGCAGAGGAATGAATTCTTAAGTGTACAGAAACATCTTATCTGCTCAAGTACAGGCAAATGCCACCAAACCCATTGGACGGTTCATCCTACAGCAAGACAATGATCATACTCCTAAAACATACTGCTAAAGCAACAAAGGCGTTCTTCAAAAGCCAAAAACTGGAATATTTTTTACTGGCCATGTCAGTCACCTGATCTGAATCCAATTGAACATATGTTTCATATGCTGAAGAGAAAATGTAAGACAACTACCCCCCCAAAACAATCAGGAGCTGAAGATGGCTGCAGTGCAGGCCTGGCAGAGCATCGCCAGAAAAAATACTCAGCACCTGGTGATGTCTATGGGTCACAGACCGTCAAGTACTAAACATGACTACTTTAATTTACATAACATTAATATGTTATACGAATGTATATATGTATGCCATGACTTCCTGATGTCTGTGACCCAACAATATCAAAAGACTCTTAATATCTTATTTTCTGGTACTCCTACAAGCGATACTATAACCACTCTGCATTTGAATGGATCTCTATGGGAATTGGGGGGTGGGACTAGATTTAGCTGTAAATTACACTGGAACAGTATGGAACACATGGTTGGCTAAATGGCTCTAAGTTATCAAGGGTCTTATGTATCAAACAAGCCTCAAACCATCACTCTGCTGCCAGAAATACAGTAGATATGGATGGATAACTTGAATGGAGTTCAATAGAGTTCAATAGGAAAATTTGTCAGGAGAAACAACCCTTGGCCACCATTGGCCAGTTGCATGTTAAGCTTAAAAAGCTTGGCCACCATTGGCCAGTTGCATGTTATCCGCAAATTTAATCTTGAATTTGAGATTTGTGTGTGTGTGTGTGTGTGTGTGCGCAGACTAATACTGTATGTGAGTGAAGCATCATTAATTGTTATTGACTGTTATTCTGTTGATTTGAATTGTGGATATTTTACAGCCTTCAGATATTTACAAACGAAACCTTCAGAGTGCTAATCAAATTATCCACTTGTGTTTTTTCAACAACACCAGTAATTTATCGCAGAGCTCTTTAACAGCCACAAATAGCTGCATCAGTTTACAAAGAGGAGCTGAACTGCCCTCTTTGTTATACAGGGACCTGCCACTGACTGAGAATACTCCCATTTTACATTATATCATAATTCTACTGATGCAATGAATCCACTTCACTGTGTTCTCTCTGCCTGTCACCTCTATTCATTTATGATTTTCCAATGCTACTGGGACTTTATTAGTTTGCTTGGGGATCAGCATTTGTTCAGCAAAAAGGGAGCCCAAAAAGTTACAACATTGGCCTGTACCTTAAATATGCCATAAAAATAAAAATGAAAACAATAACAAAACAATTTACGAGATGTTTTCTTTAATGTGCAACAACCATTACTGTCGGGTAATGTTATTGGTTATTGCCAATAACCAATAGAATTCTAAAAAAAATTTTTAAAAATCCCCCCCCCCCACACAGACTCACCATTGGCCATATACTTTAGCAAGTGTAGGTGAGGTTCTATCAGTTGTCCTGCATACCCCCTATCCCTCCTTTATAGCTGGCATATATCATGTTAGAACTATATTTGACTCAATTTTCCACCATGCTTTGCACCACGATGAAACTCTTATGGGACCTCGTGTATGGGGAAATTTCAGTGCTCTGTTTGTGTGCTACATCAAGAAGCGGAAGAGTAGGGAAATTAATCAGCTGACAGTAAGCTGGACCGACAAAAAACAGAATGGAGGTTCCTCGGTGCCTTGCTAAAAACGGACAGCATCTGTGGTCCAGGCCGTGATGTGTGAATTACAGACTGAAACACTCAGTCCTGACTTAATTTACTGTCATTCCTTAACTTGCATTTGTACGTGATTACAGAAGTTACTTCTTTAGTCAACGTGAGCACAGTTTCACAATATAATTTCAAGGGACTAACTATAGTCTCCAAGTTGTGTTCTTGAAGAAAGAATTGCACCCTTGCATTTAATCACCAGTCAAAGTTAAGGGGAAATGTTGAATGAGCTCAGGTCTGAGTCTCTCTTTAGAATGATGGCGGCTACAAATTTCACACCATTTACACGGGTAGACTGAGGAAGTGAGAAACTTTGCAGGCACCATTTTTATCTTTTTGTGGTGGTGGTGGGAGGGGGGGGTTGTAAGCAGAGGTGTGCAGAGAGGGTCAGCCGTCAAACCAAACCCCACCCCCAGAGTCTCATTATTAAGGCGCAGTATCTCTGATCCGTGCACTGACTCTCGTTGGAGCACCGGCACGCCGAACATCACAGGGAACCGTAAAGAGGAACTTGACTGCCAGGGCATGCCAAAATAGCGCAAGAGGAACTGATCCGTTCCAGAAAAAGAGTCGCGTAAAACAGGAAATGCTTTACAAACATGGTGCAGCCCGCTTCTGTAAAACAACCCCCTCTCTCTCTCTGTTCTTTCTTCTTCTTTGCCTCTCTCTCTCTCTCTCTCTCTCTCCAGGTCTGAGCCTTATCTTGTAAGGCTGGCATTTCCCCCTCTTCTTTCTATCCGAGCCTCCTTCACTCCTCCATCCATATCTTCGCTTCTATCTCAGTCTCCCTCCCCATCCCCATCATATATCTGCCCATCTCCAATTAGTGTTGCAGAGTCACTTCCTGTTCCCTCCGGCAAAGGCCCAATTCACCGATATTATCAGCGTTCCTTTAACGCTTCATAAGAGGCCTGTGGCAAACTATTTGAACGAGGGCCACCGCTCACTGCGAGGTTCTCATGGGAAATAGTCTATTCACCCTGCCAGAGTTACGGCACCGACTTACTCGCACACTGTAATACTGGGCCCGGTTCCTTTTAAGCTGTCATGGCCGGTGAAGCCAGTTATGAGGCAGACACTGCAGTAGCCTATGGGTTTGTGCACCAGGAGCACTTCATTGGTAATGCCATAATCATTACATTCAGACTATGGCAAATGTATGCACAAAACCACTCGATATTGTCGGTGTTGAAACTGGACCAAAACGGCCAACCCTTGTTTTTGGAAAATTCAGTTTGTATAGCATGGCATTAAGTAAAGAACAAGTGCACACTCACAGGGAGATATAGGCCCGCACAAAGCCTTAGATAAAAAGGGAATTATCTACCTGACCACATCAAATGGACACACAAGCAAAATACAGGCAAAGTCATATAGGGCAGAGTTTGCGCTGGAATCAGGAATGTCTGCTTGGGCTGATTGCATTCTGCTTTAAGTAAGAACATGAAATAACCGGAAAAAGCTGATGTGACAAAAAGATGGCATCAAGGCTGAGCCGGAACAAGACGAAATTAATGTAATGTGTAATCTGTAATAATTACATAAACCACGCAAATTACACTGGTAAAATGCAGTAAAATTTTGGTACAGCGTAGCCTACACGGTTGTGGACTATCCGTGTGGATGAGAGATTCTTCTGATTTACAAACCGAGTTTGCAGTGGATAACGGATAACAAAGCAAGTTCGATACAGTTACCTAAATGACGGTGTACAGTACCACTATATTACACGAGGAACTTATAAGTACAATAATTCATACCATAATAATTTAATGACTTACCCATCGCCTACCACCACACATTTAATAGCTTGCATTATTCCGACGCTGGATCAGCTTTTTAAACTTTATGATCAATCGAGAAAGGAAAGACACAAGATGGTACTTTTGGCGAAATACAGGAAATCTCTCTCTCTCTTTCTCTCTCTCTCTCTCTCTCTCTCTCTGTCACAGAGAGCGAGCGAGGGAGAGCATACTTTCGTTTCGTGTCCCATCTTGCTAATACAGGCAGCTAAACGTGTCTCAGTTTGTCAGGTGCAGTGTAGCCTAAACTTCATGTAAAAACTTTCCGCATTTTCCAGGATTTAAAAAATAGACATGTGCAAACATATGTAAATTCACACAATTAAAAGTTTTTGTCGGTATTGTTATGTTAAAATAAGTTCATATTGTTTTGATTTGTTTGTAACCTATTTATAATTATTATTTTGGCTTGTATGTCATATTTCATTACAAAACAGAATTATCCGCACAGTAGGCCTAATATTTATAAATCCATAGCTTTAATCGTGATTTAGGCGTGGCAGAGCATCGCGATAAATACAGGTAGGCTAAGATGTTCAAAACTACTGCACACTGTAATACACAAGTATCTCCGCCAGGTAGAGCCAGACAACAGTTTACGAGTCGAGTTCTTTACCGAGTGATACTTGTACTTTATACTATGTCCGATTACTTAAAATAATAAAACACGATTTTTCAGAGGCGACTACTTTACTGAAGTGTTGACATCATTCAGAATATGATCTTTTACATTTATAAAATGTGTATTCAGAATTCGATACACATCATACATAGACCTATCATCCACAACGGTAATAGCCGACATCATTTTAAATTGATTGAAGTAAATAAAGCGTAGGCTACACGTAAGCTATAGGTTCTTGCACAACAGCCATTATTTAATTGGGGAAACTTTCAGTAAGTTAGTTCATACTGCCCACGTAATATGCAATGCATCTGGTTAAAGGAGAAGTTAAAGCACATACATCATTCACGGAAATTTTTTTTTTTTTCTTTCATCATCATTCACGGAAATGGCGCACAGTTTTCTGCGAACAGTGACGACAGAGCAGTCGCGAGATGAGGCAGGAATTCAAATTTGTACCACCGCTGTGAAGCGAAGTTTTCTGTAATATTACATTTGGTTTGCTGACATTAGGCTGATATTTTAATATTGAGCTCAAATGACAGAATATTGCAGCACAGGTAAGTTGCTATAGCTAATGTTATTACCTTCATTTTTGTCATTCGGTTTTGATTTGCTTTTGTCTGTTCTTCTGGTAATATTTTAATTAGTTTATTATTATTACTATTATTATTATTTTGTTTTTTAGAATTCTAAAAATCAGTAATTGATGTAGATCTACATGTAGGCCTATTTGATATTTCTATATTTTATTTGCTGTAGTAATCATTGTGCACTACCCCAGTTACTATCATGGCACATTGTGAATAACCAATGTTTTATAAAAAAACGAGTAAACACGTTATATTTCTGCAAGTAAAGCGAAGACAACAAGCCTTTTAGGCAAAGGATTTGTATTGATAATAATAATAATAATAATAATAATAATAATGTGTCTGGGTTCAGTGCAGCAGTATGAGTCTGAGGTGCATATTAATTACACTTTTATTCTTATGAGATGTTAAGAGCTCAGTATTTGCAGGAGATCAGGACTTTTTCTTTTTTGATAGTTTTATATGCATATCAGATCAGGGAGATTAAAAGCTTGATAACCTTAATTGGTCTTCCATCAATATAAAAAGGGTGATATATTAAAGTGTAATCTATGTTCTGAATATGCACTGAATATGGCAAATACTAAGAAAATGAATAATGGTGATTGCACCTGGAGAGGCTATTAGTGATTGTTGGATTTGTATTATTTCGTACACTCTGTGTGACAATTTATCAACATTTTATTGTATTAATGTTGGAACACTATTGAGTAAATATCTCCATCTGGGGTTCATGTATTCCCCTTTTATCAGACTGTCATCAAATCTTCCATTCAGTGTCATTCCATCATCAAATTTCTGAAGCGAAAAACCTTTCCCAATTACACAAGCCAAGCATGTGTGTTTGCTGTTAACCCCTCAAAGAGTTGTGACTGCTTCCTTTTATGTTGCAAACAACATCTTTGTAGGCCGCGCTCTGCAAAAGAGGTCTTCTCAGAAGTGCCTTCTTCAGGCTTAACACTGTCATGCATTTCCTGTTTCACAACCTCAGCGCAGTGGAGATGGGCAGCCAACGAAAGGACAGCTTCCTTTGGGGGAAAAAAGAAGGTAAAGCGCTCTCTTTTTCTTCATGACACACATTTTGTTTTGTTGTCATTTCTGACTGAATGCTAAAGGTCTCCAGCCAGGCAGTTGCACATGCATGCATCTTATGTCTTATTGAATTCCAGGCTCTGTAGTCCGTTCAGAGTCTTGTCTTGAATCAGTGTCGAAAATGCTTAGGCAGGATACATCTCCATATCGAGGAGTGTGTCAATGTCAGACAGACAGCCGGAGTTGAATGCATTTGCACACATGGCACGCAAAGGATTAGCAACACTGAAAACACTGTGTTGTGAAAGCCGAGGTCATGACACTGTGAGCTTACAATGCTAGTGCAGACTGAACTGAAAAGCAGAATTGATACAGACTTGGTTTCCTTTTTGAGTACAATAATGTCTACACAGAGTGGGCAGTTGTTTCTCAGCACTCCACACTGATCAGTCTACAACAGACTGAATAACTCGGACTTATGTCATGACTGAGTTTTGAACCTTCAATAGTCGATGGTTAGGTGGCAGTGTAATATCAGGGGTAGAGAACTGGGCTTGTCACTCAAAGGTTGCAGGTTTGATTCCCAGGTAGGACATTGGTCGCTTCAGCAAGGTTCTTAACCAGAATTGCTTCAGTACATACCTAGCTGTATAAAATGATGCTATGTAAAATTGTGTTGCTCTGGATGATAACATCTCCAGTCATGTAAATGTAATCTGGGAAGTCAGATGATCATGTATGTACTCAAGATGGTTGCTTTGGCCTTTTGTTTGCACAGTTCATTTGCATTAGTGTTTTAGCATCCTTACTTGCATTTTAGCCATGTCTGTCACTATTGCTCATTTAAAGTATTCTAGTTGCTCTGGATAATTAACGTAAACTAATGTAATGTAATGCACGGCATCGGGCCAAAATTAGTCAGATACACTAACGCTGTCAGGTTTTCCCAGAGTTTTGATTTGTTGAAGGTGGTGATTGGCTGAAACAAACAGTAAATATTTGGGGCGGAGCTAAACTCTGCAACCCCATAGCAAAAGTAGACAGTAAAGTCCAATAAACTGACAACTAATAAAGTAGATTTTCCCATGTTTGTTTAATCAGGGGTGCCACACAAACCATTTTTTCAGACAATGGCTTCTCATTCAATTGTTTGGTCATTATTTAAAACAGTCATTAAAAAAAATGATAACTTCCTGAAATATTTACGGGTTCAAATAAAGTAATATTGACATACGTTTCATGCTACAATTGGCTTTGGGTATGTAATTTATGAATAGAACAAGAGCTTCCTGGGGAATTATAAAAAATGTGTGTAGTTCTTGTTCTTAATTTGTTAAATGGGGGATGGTCAGCAAACCGTAGAGTTCCACATCCCTCTTCTAAGAGGACAAAAGTCTAAAGAGAGGAAGAGATGACTCAGGTAGTCATGTATTCATAGCCGACACCTTATAAAAACAGGCACAGTAGATCAGCTGGTCATATATTCATAGCCGACACCTTACAAAAACAGGCACAGTAGATCAGCTGGTCATGTATTCATAGCCAACACCTTTTAAAAACAGGCACAGTAGAAACTGTCAGACATGATATAGTCAGAGCTGGGGAAGGAAGTCTATATTTATTTATTGTTAATATGTGCATGTACAGCATGTTATCTAAGGTATCATGTTATCACCTTGAACTGTGAGAGAGAGAGAGAGAGAGAGAGAGAGAGAGAGAGAGAGAGAGAGAGAGAGAGAGAGAGAGAGAGAGAGAGAGAGCGAGAGAGGGAGAGAGAACAAGAAGGAGAGAGAGAGAGAGAGTGAGCCAGATAGAGAGGTGTGTATGTATGTGTGTGTGTGTGCATGCATGTGTTTGTGTGGTGTGTGTGTGCTTGTGCATGTGTATATGTGTCAACCACTGGGTGTTCAAATCAAACAGGGTTGCATGTGGTTTAACACATTACTTACATATATACTAGTTACATTCTACAGTTATTGTCTAAGTGGGGTGTAAACTTTAACACTGATAGAGTGTTGATTTGTACATTCAAGAGGGATAACGTCACTGTACAAACTGCTTATCACAAACCCCCCAAATGCCACTATACCACCCATTGTAAATCAACTTCAGAAACGTCTGTAAATATGTTAAATACACAAATCCTGTACACAAATTGTACAGAAATCCTGCCTGTGCTAAAGAAGACATGCAGTAACACTGCAATAGTACCAAAAACTCCAGAAAGTCAATGATGTCTTTGACTTCTCTTGTTGATTAAAATATTTAAAAAGTTCAGGGCAGGCTTTATTTAATATATGCTGAAGGTTCAGGCAATGAAGAAACATTTTGTCTCTATTGTTTATCATCCTCTGTGTAATGCATAGTTTATAGTTCATACAGTACCCGCATACTTGTGCCTTTAATGCATGGGGTAATAGCTAATAATATTTTCAGGATTATAAAATCATTTTTACACAAACTGTAGAACACTGCAATATTATTGGTATTGTAAAACTGTGTGTTATAATATTGAGGGGAAAAAAATAACTTCTGCATCCAAGACAGAAGATATATGAGTTAAATTAATTCATGTGTGAATTTCATAGACAACAGTATCAATTAAGTTCAATCTGCATGTTTGACAGTATCAGGAGACCTCACGCCAACAGATCAACGGCAAATCCAAGTTCTGAAAATACACAAGAACGACCTATTCGACGACATTCAGGTACTGACGCACTCAAAAAAGGGGCTTTTCCTGCAGTCCAAGTGTTTTTATTGCATCTGCTACTCATCTTTATGAGCGTATGATGACTATTACTATTGTGAATATTGAGATGTATTCTTATATTTAATATGTTTACAGTGACTCACTACACATTCAGACACAAGTAATGAGGTAAAAACATGACATTTATCATATTAGCAACTATTTATCACAATATAACATTTTAGAAATTATAAAGCGGGAAATGTTCGTAGTTTTGAGAATGACGTCATGGAGATGATGTCACCACTTTTATTGAGTGTGAATGGTGTTGGTGTGTCGAATACCCGTTCAACATTGTTCTGTCACTTAATTGAAGGTTGCCTGGTTTTTATTTATGTATTTATTTTCTCATAGAAACTTAAGATGGAAATTGAGAATGTGATGGAAGAAATCCAGAACTTTGAAACGAATGAGGAAAAGTAAGTGGGCTTTCGCATATTCTTTCTCTCGTCGCATGGCGAATAATATCACCCGCACTGCAAAAAATGTCTGTCTTAGCAAGTGTTTTAGTCTTGTGATGAGACTTAAAATCTTTTTTTTTTCCTCAAAAGTGGAAAATATTAGCTTGTTTAAAAGTTACTTTTTGCTTGAAAAGTGAAATTATCTTACCCCATGCACTGGCAGATCGTTTGTCTTATTTAGCAAAAAAGTAACAGAAATAAGATTTGAAAGTCTAAATATAAGGTTAAAATGCTTATTAAGATTTGTTTTTCTGCAGTGCGGTTCCCGTCTACTTGTTCTTATCGTAGGCCTACATTTCAAAACATTTTCCTTGGCTGGGGGAGCCGCACATTCGGGGATGCGAGTCAGTACCTTGACTTAATGCTACAGCTGGTTACTACCCTCCATAGACATGAGACAATTAGGCGTATTTCAGCACTAACTTATGGTTTTAATAAATACGTCGGTCTGGATAGCCTCTGGAAATACACAGCGGGAGCTGGTGCATTTAATGCAAAACAGAAATCAGCTAAAGGTTACAGCTGCCTTTCACAATGCCTGTATCTGAAGTTATCAAGAGCCTAATTAAGCCATGAAGCCAGATCTACGAATGGCCAGGAGAGAACGCTAACATAATTAGCCATCGTTCTCACGGCAGTAGCTTGTCACTGAGAAGTAATGTTCCAATTACGCTCGGTTAGCTCGGAGCCAGAGAGTTTGTGGATTATCATCATGCATCTGCGTTCCCCTTGCACTGCAGTGGAAAACAGGGAAGGCTCCATTGATATTCCACACGATCGATAGTTAATTTAGGTTCATACCAGGATTTGGATATGTGGTTGCCTCTCCTGATCTCTCCGTTCTTGGCAAAGTAGCCTAACTGACAGGCGCAGCACCAGCACCTTGACGGAAAATTCACCTCTCTCATATATTCCCTCTGGTAATCTCCCTGCTGAAAATTCCAGTTTAGACCAGCCTAAACTGGTCAGTATGGTTTAAGATATGTTTTCGACTCTTCTAGCTGGTTTTAGCTGGTCAACCAGCTATTCACCAGCTGACCAGCCTAAAGTCAGCTAGCCCACTCTTTTGGCCACCAGTTTACTCGATCATCTTAAGCAGCTTTACCCAACTTTGACCAGCCAAAGACAAGCTTTGACCAGCCACAGACCAGCGACAACCAGCTAAAACTAGTTTAGGATCCCAGCTGGTCTAAAATTGAATTTTCAACAGGGCTTAAATCCAGTCCCAGAGGGATAACAACCGTTATCTGGGACTGTGGCCGGCAGCAAATTGAGCCTGATAACCAGAACGTTGTTGGTTTGAATCCGGCATGGGACTGTTATGCGTGTACTTAATCTAAACCCAATTCAGACACTATTTTACCATGAGAACTGATTTTAAGTAAACTATCCTTTGCTTTGCATAAACTCATATGCATTCAGTGTGAAATATACTCTGGAAGAGCACATTTTTACCTCTATTTGGCTCATATTTGAGTGGAATTAGCACAGAACATTTTACTACGTGTGTTTTTGGCAATTGGCAATAATAGCCTTGTCTATAAAATACATGGATGTTGTCTCCCTGCATAATGCATATGTTTAATTGGGTTGAACCCATAGCATTGTGGATGTGCAGTTTATAATAAAGTTTATACTTCAAGTATGCTGAAGTATGCTATTTTTTCATATGGGTTGGTGCAGACTTACAGTAAATTCCTGCATAACCTCAGTTTCATTCCAAGGTTAACACACAGGAAATTATACATTAAAAAAAAGCTGTTTGGGTTTATAAACAGGAGCACATATATCTAAGGATAAGAAAAGATCTGTGCTCTGTGTAGTCAACGGTCAACATCATCTCACTGATGAAGGCAATATGCTGAAACCTTTCAATCTTTTGGCCTCTTGTTAACTAAAAAGAGTTGAGCTCAGATTTTTTGAGAGTAGCTACTGAATTTCTTAGATTTTTGCACCGCTGTTTTTAACTCAAGGGGCAGAAATAAGATTGCCATCCATTTCTGTTTAAAATGTACACTACTGCCAGGAGTTAAGTACTCATTAATCGTCTTCCTGACAATAGAGGCTCTGAATGATAGTGCCTCTCTAATTAGCTTGTACCCCTGTGGTGACATTGCAGAATTGGGTATATAAGGCTGCCATCAACGCACAGCACCACTTCACTGATGAAGGCAACATGCCGAAACGTTGGAATCTTTTAGCCTCGTCTCAACCAAACCACATGAGTGTGGACCTGTACTGAATACAGTTACTGTAAAGGAAGTAGGAATCAACTTTATGATCTTCCCTTTCCTATTCACGGTGAACATTTGCACTGGAAATGGGGAACTGCTTCAGGTGCACTAAACAAACTGAAGCCTGTCCTATCTCAAAGCAACACAAAAACAACAAAGATAAAACAGTACATCTCTTAACAGCAACCTGACAACCTAATGTAGTGCACTATCCATTGGCTAGGCTAATTAGCATGGAAACCCACATGGAAGAGAGGTGTGTGCATTGACCAGACCTAAAAAGCCGTTCGCTTCTGGTTGATATTGTGGACGGTAGTTCCGAGTGTGGACTTTTCACTTCCCCCCGTGCTCACGTCTTCCTCCGCAGCAAACACGTCGTAAAGAGCAAGAAGTTCTTGTGCGGGAAGAAGAAGTTCAACATGGATCCTAAAAAGGTGAGTTTGGATTAAGTGCTCTAACCTCTGACCCCTCACAGGGCCACGTTGTTGCAAGAACATGAGAACATAAGTGTTTGAGGATGAGAACAGGCTATTCAGCCCATCTAGGTGTGTTTTTAAAAATACTGACTGCTTTCTGGCCCTGTCTCAACAGGGGTCTCCCCCCAAGGGTCTCCACTTATCACTTCTGTAAACCCAAGATTTTGGTTTACTCCAATGGTATTTAAAGTGAAAGTTGTCTAACTTTTAATTTGAACTCTTCTTTTCTCTTTTGTAAATTGATTTAAACTGACTTATTCCATTTTTTGTTTAAAATTGAGACTACTCCGCTTGTGTAGTAAAACTCAATTTAGGTTTTACATTTTAGAGGTCCTGGTTATTGTTATTTGTTTGCCAAACGGACCCCTGAGACAGAAATTGGGTAAATGCAGAAATGTTGTTATTTTTACCGACAGCAGAGTCAGGCGTCACAAATCCCAAACTGATCAGAGCAATTATATGTTATCAGTCTGGTCTGAACGCTTTGCTGTCGAGCAACATCTTTTGATTGGCTCCAGCGAGTTGACCTCAGCACAATGTTAGCGGCACCCATTCAGAGGTCCATCGCTAATTATGGCCTGATTGAGACATTAGCGTCTGCTGCTGTTTTTTTGAGCGGCCATTTTTTTTGGGTGCTGAAACGCACAGAGAGCAGAACAGAAATGGCAGCATGTGTGTTAGCGCCGGACAGCTGCACGCCTCAGAGATGTGAGAACATACGTGCGTATGCAGCGAGCAGGCCTCAGATGCGCCGGAACCACATCCTGCTTGAAGGAGAAAGAATTGGGGCGCGGGGGCGGGCCTTCTAAAATCCGAACTCTAGCTGAGCTACCACTGTACGAGAGGGTATCTGCCCTTTCTGCATGCAGACAAAGGATATTCAGGTTCAGTGTTGCGGTTGAGGTTTTATATGGATAAACTAGCATCAGGCTTCTCCGTTAAGGATGGACAAACTCAGTACTGTGTGTGTAACTCTTAATAAAAATCTAATGAAAGCAGTTACTGATCTTGAGCCAGCATGGTCTCACCTGAAGAGTAATTATTATAATTAATGAAAAGGTAAACTTGTTCAGGGCAGTCTATACATTTATACATTTTATAGAATGCAACCAATTGAGCTATATTTTTCTAGTTAATCTAGCCCCAAGGGTATTATAGTATATTATAGCTCAAATGGGGACTCAAACCAATCACCTGTGGTTTAGGTTTTGAACCTCCTCCAAATTGCCCTGCCCGGACATGGCAGTGTGCCTCAAGCAAGAAGAACCAAATGTTGCTTGGGGAAAAGGCTTCAATTAGAGTTCCCAATCGGTGTGAGCTAACGTTACCACTGCAGGCTGATTGGACGCATATATGACCAATGGCGTTTGGATTGAGGAGAGTTACTGGGATTCTCCCTTGGTATTTCAGTGCACTTGTGATCTGGTTTTCTGGTGTAGATGAGGGAAGTGTGGTGTGCGTGGGGGTAAAAGCTGCCAGGAAATCGTTCATACAGAGATCCGAATAAAGTGCTTCCTTCCTCCCAGCAAAGCTCTGTGGTTTCCACTGCTTCACAGCCCTGTGTGGGCGAGCAGACAAGGGACTGTTTTTTAATTTTTTTATTGTTGTCTTTGTTCTGGCATGAATTTTTATTTATTTATCTCTACTGTTGCTATTAACATAATCTCCAAAGTAATTAATCATTTTGAGTTAATTGAGATGTTTTCTTTTTCTGCTACAGATGCAAAATAAAGTTGTGTCTCTCGCTAGCTGAGGGCGGATTCTGTTCATTTTAATCCCCTGTTGTGCTGCCAGGATCATGTGACCAGAGCAATGTGCGATTGAATACAAATTGCACTTAGTTATACTGTTTTGTGCCCACTAGGCTGACCACACAGTGAGCAAAATAGAAATTGAGGTGACTCGGTAAAGCTTTTTCTGAGCTGTTGTTGACCTCTACCCCTTCTCTCCTGTTCTTCTGTGGGACTTCCTTTCCCTGTTCTCCATCTCTCCATTGCTTGGTTCCCCGCTTTCTCTCTCTCTCTCTCTCTCTCTCTCTCTCTGCCACTCTGCTCCCTCCCCCCTCTCTTTCCATATTTCTCTCTCTCTCTCGCCATCTCGCTCTCTCCATCTCTCTCTTCATCTCCAGGGTATTCAGTACCTGGTTGATAATAGTCTTCTGCAGTGGGAGCCCCAGGCGGTGGCCGAGTTTCTTTACAAAGAGGACGGCCTGAACAAAACGGCGATCGGGGACTTCCTGGGCGAGAGGTATGATCACAATGGTGACAACAATGTTGACAGTAACAGTGATCGTGATGACGAATCACTCTGAATGATTCTTATCTCACCGTGTATGTCTGCAGGGAAGATGTGCACCTTCAGATTTTGAAAGCTTTTGTGGATCTGCATGAATTCTCAGACCTTAACCTTGTGCAGGCACTGAGGTGAGTATAAGCGCAGTGTTATGACAGCATCATTATTGGGCTTTTTATGCACGCAGAAATGCCATTTCTCCGGTTAAGGGGGTCTGTTCAATAAATAAACTGAAAAGAATGCAATGTCAACATAAAATCACATTTTCAGTAATTACCGTAATACTCTGTGTCAGTAATGTAAGCATTTTGTTCTAGGCCTTGACCTGTTTGTCCATCTGTCCTTCAGACAGTTCCTGTGGAGTTTCCGCCTCCCAGGTGAAGCCCAAAAGATCGATCGCATGATGGAAGCGTTCGCTAGCCGCTACTGCAGCTGCAACGTCAACGTCTTCCAGTCTACAGGTATGACTGCCGTTACCTAGCCCATTTCCCTTTACCTGGGGAACAGACAGACGCCAATGTCTACCAGCCCACAGGTACGGCCACTGTTACCTACTCCCTCTCTCATTACCTGGTAAATAGAGAGACGGCCACGTCTTTGAGTCCCCTGGTACATCCGCTGTTACCTACCCCCCCCTTACCTGGGAAATGGACAGTAAGATCTGGCAGTGCTCAAGCAGGACTGTTATATTCACACGTGTTCAGTGCTACAGAAACCAGAGAAAATAATCTGTGATGAGTGACAGTTGGCAGATAGACAAAGACAAATAGACGCAGGCGAACGCCGTCTGACTGTTGTCATACACCGCTTAGGCTGACATGGAGTGTTTTGTCATGCTCCAAACGGTCTGATCTTCACCCAGCAGCCATTGCGTCTGTCTGACGCCTCGTTCCGCATGACAACAAACGCTGTTCTTTAGCCGCTGCTCTTGTTTCACGCAGTACAGGTTTCTCACCTCCTTTCTTTGTGGTTTGTCCCTTTGCTTCGTTGCTGAGAAACCTATACTGGCACCTCTCTGATTTTACTCTTAATACCGTAGGGGAAAATGGCAGCACTACCTTGTTTTCTTAACAAGGTACAACAAAAATCAGAAACTCTGGACTGTGGACAATGAATCCAAATTCGACTTGGGGCTTGAGAGGAAAAAAAATCTCATCTTGTCCTGTAGTGACGTCATTAAGATTTGCGGAAAATGTCCTGAAAGAGAGGAAATAGTTTCATACAGAACAACACTTATGGTGGTGTTTGAGTCCAGATGGCCTGTTTGTAACTCACTTATGACAGTGCTGCCAGATGGCAGTTCTGAAAGGGCGTCTGGCGTAGTGCTATATTCTCTATATCAGGAATTACAATGCGGTTAATTATGACAAAGCCGCAGGTGAATTTCTGTAAGTGCCCCAGGGTTGGGAAGATCATTTGCTCTTTGTTAACACTGGATTTTGAATCCTCTTAGCACACAGCCATATCAGGAAAAGCTTGTATAGATTACATCTTTAAATGCTATTACCGTTCATGCATGAACTTTACCATGTGACTGTGCTAAGCTATCATCATATTATAAACTATTTTTCGTGTAAAAAAAAAAAAACTCAGTTGTTGTCTGTTTTTAATGTCTCTGTGAATAATTAAGTTTATTAAAGATACAATGCAAATTATTACTTAATATATGCAATGTAATAATACAACAGATTTTCTCATCTCCTGGAGAGGTTTTTTTGGGTATGTTTTTTTTTTGGTATGCCGATTATTTGAACAGCTGGCTATGCAACCTTAGCCTGTTTATCTTTTTGTGGGGCAGATACCTGCTACATCCTGTCATTCGCCATCATCATGTTGAACACCAGCCTCTATAACCCCAGCGTGAAGGAGAAGACCACGCTGGAACGCTTCATCAGCATGAACCGAGGCATCAACAACGGGGGTGACCTGCCGAGCGAACTGCTGACGGTGAGGGGGCGGGGCCGAAGGGCATAGGGGGTGGGGCATACACGGACGGCATCCGACGGGGATCGAATGGGGAACTATCCCGCGTGCAATACTGACAGCCTACATCTGCGGTTTCCTCAGCCTCTGTATTCTTATTATTCAGATTATACGAATGAGACGCCTTCCCTTGGGTAGAGTGTGTTCTGAGACTTGCAACAACCACTAGTGATGAAATTAATTTATAATCTGAATTGACCTTGGTAGCACAGACTGTCTGAATTTTGGCTGTGCTTTTTTTTGAGGCTTGACCATGTAAAAAATTCAAATCCTCACAGTCCTTGGCTGACCCCTTCATGTTACTGGACATGGTGACAGTATTTTACCCTGTATTTAAATGAAATGTTTCATAACACCCATCTTCTCTGGCTTTGCCCCTCTCTTCCTCTAGAAACTCTATGAGAGCATTCGGAGCGAGCCCTTTAAAATCCCAGAGGATGATGGGAACGACCTCACGCACACCTTCTTCAACCCTGATCGAGAAGGCTGGCTCCTCAAACTGGGTGAGACGCATGGCGTCGCGGTGCTTAACTTTAGCGGCCCACGAAATTGCAGAGTCATCAACATTAAGATATAATCGCTTCTCTGCCTTTTGGCTAAGATGTAGGGTTTGCACCATGCCTGCATACAAGATCTTGCACTTTAGCCTGGCCATTGAGAAGTATGTGTTTAAACAGAGAATGTGATATTGCACAGTTTGGAGCCATCGGTCGACGGATAGTTTGAATTGGATTTGAAATTGGATAATGATTTGGAAAACTCAGAGCAGATTTAATAAAAAGAGGTTCTTTTTTACCTCTATAAAATTTTTTAAATAATATGTAATGCACATCATGACAAGGGAATCTAAATTGTGTTAGAGAAGTGTGGTGTGCCGATTTTTCAGCACAGCTTGATTTGTTTAAGTTGTGAATTAATTTAGTTTGACAACACCCGGCAGCTATGGAACGTGCTTTTCTTTGTAAGAGAAATGTGTTTGTTGACAGTTTAGAATTCAGTCATTTGGCAGGCGCTTTCAGTCAAAGCAACTCAAAGCGCATTTCACATGGTAAACAAGCACCATTAGAACTAGAGATGGCAAAGTTAGTCATATAATTACCACCATCAAGATGCATGCTTTAACCCTCATATTACATTTGGGGTAAATTTTACCCGTTCAGTGTTTGACATCTGTTAAAAACCAGTTAACCTGACTTTTCCCATTACCAACTTGTACCAACTTCCTGTACCAACTGTGCTCTGTAGCTGTATAAAATATCAAATCAAATCAATATTTATTTATATAGCGCATTTCACAATGCGCTTCACAGAAAAACCCAGCCTAAACCCCCACAAGAGCAAGCCAGAGGCAACAGTGGCAAGGAAAAACTCCCTGATGTAACTAGAAAGAAACCTTGGGAGGAACCAGACTCAATTTTAGAGTAACAAGATTATCCGTGTTAATACCACGGTTTGCTTTACGTTTAGCATAGATGTATGGGGCAGACACAGTCTCAATATAATAAATACTAGTTTCTAGGTCAGATATGTTAGATAATGGGGTGCTGGGATGAATACTATTGCTAATTACTAGCTCTGAAACGCACCTTGCAGACAACGGCATTGGGCCATGTGTCTGAGTCACGGGCATTGGGAAACGCGTTGGGAAACGCACAGGCTCCGATGTAGGATCAGAGGCCTGCTGCCAGGCCGGCGCCCTGATACGGTGTCAGGATCTGGCCTTACTAAGTCTAGCATCTAAGTTTTTTGCAAGGAAAAGAGACCTCTCCAGCTCGGGTGGAGTCCGTCTCTCTTCAGTAGGCCAGGCATTCTCCAGAAATCAGGCTAATTATTGACGAACCCTATGCCACTAGTTGAGCACCACTCAGACAGCCAGTGATTTAGTGACGTAAGTCTACTGTAGACCTAGTCACTCCTACGAACTGGGAGCGGGCCAGAGAATATTACTTCCCGACACATCTTTTTAGCCACTGCACACACCGAAACAAAGTTATTTTTAGTGACCTCCGATTGCCTCAATTGGACATCATTTGTGCCGACGTGAATGACAATTTAAGTTTACTTTTAGCCAGCACTCTCAAACTAGCCTCAACATCGGTAGCTCTGGCACCAGGCATACACTGCACTATGGTCGCTGGTGTCGCTAAACTCAAGTTTCTCAGAATACTATCCCCTATGATCTGGGCTTTCTCAGTAGGTGTGTTACTGAGTGGAGAATATCGGTTTGAAACGCGAGTAGGGTGGTGCTCGGCGGCTCTTGGTGGGGGAGAGATACTAGTATCTAAACTGGCATCCGGCTCAGGTAAAATGGACATTTTCTGTGCCAATTTTGAATTAATCTCACACTTTGCACATATACCATTACTGGTAAAATTGGCAAAACAACTAAGGCTAAACATGAAACACACAGCGCAGGAAACACTTTGAGTGGAAGCCATAATGTGCGCTTACTGTATTTATCCTTGGTTGTTGTTAGATTTTCTGGGTCTGGATGTGATCAACTTCGGAGCGGTAGTCACAAAAAAGTGGGAAAACTTAGTCGAAAAAAAAAGTAGTCGTAGAAAATCGTCGTTCAAAAATCTAAAAGAGTTGAACAAGCGAAGCAAACACTCCTTCAGTTCAAGTTGAAATGGGAGGAAACACATAGGAAACTATACAACCTTTTTATATTTGACCTCAGATTTTTTGTGGGTTATTCTGGATACTTTCCCATAAACTTCACAAATTTTTATTTACCCCTGGCTCTAAAATGAGAAGTATATCACATACTTTTAATATTTAGGGCTGACAGGCGAGTCAATTGGGAGACGTTAAGAAGGCGACACACAAAATCTTACTCTTATGATAATTTTGTGTCTGTTTAAACTGTTGGGGTCAATTTGACCCCAAACGTAAAAGGTGTCATAAAATTTCAACATAGTAGGAAGGTTAAGACCTGCAAGATAAAAGAAGAGAAGGGTCAGGGTTTGGCAGGGAAAGATTTCTACCCCTTAAACCCCTCGTATTTAAGTCACAGTTTTCAAGGTCGGAGAACTGCTGGTTTTCCACCCTCCCTTTACCTGGGAGTCAGGTGTGAGTCTGGCTAATCAGTAGCACTACTTGTTTGGTTCATTTCCTCTGAGAAATCCGGATTTGGATTTGAGGTCCAGATTTGAATATCCATACCTTAAACAAATACCAGTGAGTTTACTACTTAAGTCTTTACCCTGTTTTCTCTCATCCTGACCAACAGGGGGCAGAGTGAAGACCTGGAAGAGGAGGTGGTTCATTCTAACAGACAACTGCCTGTACTACTTTAAGTACACCACAGTAAGTTATCCCTGTATTGGACAGTGCTGACTATTTACTCATAGGGGTCCAGTCAGGTCAGGTGACAGAAAGATTTAGGTAAAAAGCTGATCCTGGATTTGGTTGGTGGGGTAGAGGATTGTACTGGTTTGTCCCAATGTAATCCCAAGATATGGACACAGGAAGAGCTGTAGCCAATCATGTGTCTGCTTTACCTTTAATAATTTTTTTTTTTTTAAGTTTTACCTGGAGCACCAGGGGAGCCAACTTCTTGTCTAAACAGTGGCTTCAGTTCAGCAGTCACAAACAGTGACAGGAAGAACAATGATATACCTGTGGCCCCCTGCAGCTGAGTGACCATTCACGGCTACAGACTGCTTTTAAGGATGTGAAATGCATTAGCTGGCCTGCTCTTACAATGTACCTTTCTGATCAGGACAAAGAGCCCAGGGGTATCATTCCGCTTGAGAACCTGTGCGTGGGGGAAGTCCTGGAACCTCACAAACCAGTATGTCTGATTCACGCTCTTCTGTCATTTTTTAAAGAGGAATCATAATTTGCATCCCATTTGTTACTATTATTAATTTCTTGCAAGGACAACTTCTGTCTGCACAAAACTGTTATTCTCTAAGTCATTCACTCCAGATCAGAAAATTTGTAACATTCAATACCCCCCAAGTGTGATGTATGTATTATACACATGTACAGTGAGCACCATAATTCATTGGACAGTGGCACATTTTTTGTTATTTTGGTTCTGTAAGGATACAATGACAATGTTTAGAAATTATAGAACTTTTTGTACATTTTGGGCGTTAAAAAAATATTGGACAGTTTAACATAATGTAGAATAAAGTAATCATTTTTAATATTTGGTTGCATATCCTTTGCATGCCATGACTTCCTGATGTCTGTGATGTGTCACTGTCCAATTAATTATGTTGCTCACTGTATGCTTTTGTCTGTGTAGTACTGTTTGGAGCTCTACAACCCCATCTGTAATGGTCAGAAGATCAAGGCCTGTAAAACAGACAGAGACGGACGAGTGGTGGAAGGACAGCACCAGTCTTACAAGATCTCTACTTCCTCCGCTGAGGAGCGAGACGATTGGATGAAGTCAATCAGGTCAGACCCGCCCCCAAACTGCACCAGCAATCCAGCCAGGACTGCCACTCAGGTCCTGCTTGCACTGATGACAGGAACAGTGAAAAGTGTTGCTCAGAAAAAATGTATTTACAGTAAGGGAGACAGTGACTCTGGCCTCCATGCCACTTTTCTCTTCACTTTTGTAATCTTTAGCATATAGAAAAATTATTAAATTTGGTATTCATTGAAACTTGAAAGAAAATGTGTAAGGATCATAAAATATACTTGTCTGTGTTTGTTGAGTTAAAATTCAATGTACTTGGTTGGTTATATTGATTGTTCCTGTATACAACTGCATGGTATTAGTGACATAATATCAAATTAGTGAGCAAGTAAACCTCAGTTGGATTACATGATGCATTGTTTTAATTTTGAACCATTACTTAACCGTACTGAGAACAAACCCTATAGTTTTGTCTAATTTATGATCATCTTCCTGAGGTTTATTTATCTTCTCAGATGAGTTTTAATCAGTTTTAGAGAACCCAATTTTTTTCCTGTCTGATTTTTGAAACTCTGAATGACAGTATCCCTCCTGAATGACAGCAGAATGCTTTTGTCCCTCCACAGGGCGTGTATAACCAAAGATCCCTTCTACGACCTGGTGACTGTACGAAAGAGGAAGGTAATCAACCACGTGTCTCAGGACTGAAAGGTCAGCTGTTCAGTCAGTGCCTGCAGGACGTTGGGTTCTGGGAAATTGAGTCCTCGGCACAGGTGTACTCATTAATGGCATGTTTTGCCAGGATGGCACCCTTTGCCTGGATTGGACAGGAGCAACGCATTGGGTGTTGCTGTCTTAGCCAATCACCTATCTACCATCCAGTATGGGTGCTGCCCACTGAGGGTTTTGCCCTCTCGGCCAATCATCTTTCCCTATCATCCAAACTTTTCTTTCCCCTGTAGTGTTGCTGAAAATATTGTTGGGAAAAAAGATCTCATCGGGGCGTGATGAACTGGATGCTGAATTTGTCTAATGGTGCACTAGCGCTGGCCATAAGGCAGTTTGGAAACAGCACCCACTGACGCGCTTTCACCAATTAATCACTGAAAAGCCAGCTGGTCTGAAATACGACACTGTCAGCAGAGAGGACTTATAGCGGTTACACCCTAAACCCGGACCCTGCCCCATTCCGAGCAGAATGAACATCAAATAGATAGTTCTGGCAGTTCTGTTTCACACAGAGTAAGTGAAACAAATGAGCAGAAACTACATCTATGGTAGTTTTTTTTTATTTAATAGTTTTTAATCACTGTACTAATACTGTAGTAAGTTCTTTGGGGGGTATAGGCAGGTCCAGGCCTGGAGGGCCAGCGTGTTTGCAGGATTACCTGTTGGGTAATACCAATAACTTACCAGTTAACCATGGTTGAATTAGCCAGTGCCTCCTCGCTTGTTTTTCGTGAGTTTATTAAGTAATTTAGCTAAAATGGATGTAGAGACTGGGTTTTCAACAGGGGGTCCATGAAGGTACTGTAGTGGGTCCCTGGTCAGACTTGATATGCAATGCCTATATATCAATTTGGGGAAATGTTCAAAATATATGACCTTTTTTAAAAATATAAACTTTTTAACTTATGATGGGGGTCATCTGGATGCCTTTGAGCTTGGGTGGGGGTCCCTGGACCAGAAAGGGTTGAGCACTCCTTATGTAAAAGACTGGGCTAATTAAATACTTAAGAGCGGAAGTTGGCAGGAAAACGATTAACTGACGAGGCCCTCCTTGCCCACCTGTACTCTAAAATGTTTGTTTTTGACCGACACATTTGTGCACTGTAGCCTTAAAGGGTTAGTTCACCCATTTTGAAGAATTTGATATATTTTAACTTACCCCTGAAATAGTATGTAGGGCTGTAGGCTAGTTATGCTGTCCTGGTCTCACCGTGGTAGGTAAATTGTAGTAAATCCTGAATTGGAGGAATGCTAACAATTAGCATCTTGCCATTGGATATAATTTCCCCCCAGCTAACTTTGTATAAATAACCGCCTAAATTCACTCAAATAAGGTTTAACAACAGGTTTTTTCGCTCAAATTACTGTATATGATGTCTGTTTAGATTATAAACATCCGGTAAGAGAGCCGGTAACTTAGTATCAGTAATTTATAATTGGTAATTCTAATTCTAATTATAAATCAGTATATTCCGGCTCAAACAAGTATGGTTCAACTACAAATTCCACCCCGTCATCTTCTTCATAATCAGACATTTCACTAAGAAAACAAACGCTAGCTGCTTCTCCTTTGGTTACATGCTGGCCACTGTTCTCGCGTGGAGTGATACTAAAACTTACCTGATGTTCATAATCTAAATTTTAAACTAAGGATTTACTACAATTTAGCTACAATGGTGAGACCAGGACCAGCATCACTACAGCCTTACATGCCATTTCGGGTGTAAGTAAAACAACATCAAATTCTTCAAAATGGGTGAACTATCCCTTTAATAACAGAATTCTTTCACACTTTCAACTGGGTTGCTATTTTCACTCAAATTCTGTGTAATGTGAGCTCTACCAGTTTATCAGGTTGGCGAAAAACAAATGACATAATAGCATTTTAATGGCCTGAAAAATCCGCCAAAAAGGAGTGCACTGGGAGTTCTTTATAGCAGGGAAACCATGCAGAAAAAAGTTAATATTACTATGTATTTATTGAATATGCATTCAAACGTAGATAATACTACAGTAACAATGTCATATTTAAATCCATCATAGGAAAATAATCAGTATATCTTGATTCCCACTATGGGACTATATGGATGTAGGATGGCTGCTCATTAAACTGGTAAGGTGAAAAGGGTTCTGATTGGCCAGTCCACAGTCACACCTTCGGCACACCTTTAGCTTTTTCCGGAGGCATTACCTACCCGCCTGTGCCCCACCTGTGCCTCTTGCCACGTGTATCTGCGGTGTGAAAGTGGTAAAGTGGAGTTGGACATTTTATAATCTGCAGTTGCATTTACCGCTCTGTGTGGTTGAATTAGGGCCTGTACTGTGAATGGGAATGTCAGACATGAGGAAATGAGAATTGTCTCATGACACACAGTAACAGTGTCAGAGCCTCTATTTTTATATGGGCTTATTCTCACAACTGCCCTGTTCCAGAAGTCACAGAATGACACACACACACACACACACACACACATTTCAAAAGGTCATGTATAAAGGTCAACTTTCATGCCCAATAGCTTAATAGCTTATAAACGGTCAAAACAATATTCGATACATAATGAGAATATAGGGGTACACATATAGAATGCTGGATTATTATTCTATATGTAAATCAGAAAGTCAAGTTTGACCTCAGCTGGCCATCTCTGATATGACAACCGATACAATTTTTTATCATAGCATTTATCACCTGCACTGAACAGTCAGCTTAGCTGATGGTTTTACACAACTGGAGCAAAGACACAGGAAGTGGGGGCGCTGAGGGTCTCTGCAAATATTTACATATAACTCAATTATTCAGCCAGTTTTTGTATTGTTTAACATTTTTAAAGATGTCTTCTAGGACTCCCATGTTAAACTAATCCTGTATGTGTCAGTAGTAAAAATTAATCTGAAGCAGGTAATAATGTGTATGTAAAACCCTGCATGTCTGTGTCATGCCATTTATTTAGACATTATAATGGTGTTTTTTTAGATCTTGATTTGATGTTGAGTTTTTTTTGTTATTTTCAGCATTTCTTAAAGCACTATGCAGTTTTGTAAATACACACATACATTTTAAAGGGAAATTATATTTGACCAATACAAATTGTTATTTGTTTTGTGTAGCACAATATCACTGTAAATGTTTTTGTAAATAATTAAGCAAAGAAAATATTTTCTTATCTTGTATATATTAAAAGCCTTATTTAATAAATTAATTGCTTTAAATCAACATACATGTACATGTTTCTGTTAGATTTACTTTGTCACTCCTTTCAGTTCATTGCCTTTCTGAGTGAAATCACTTGCAGTGGTTTATGGGGAATGTAGTCCAGTCCAGATATAAAGATTGCATATGCACAGCACCTAAACCTTAATACACGCCTGATGTCATTATGTCACATGATCTGCATACTAGCACCGGTTTCTATTGTGACAGTTTGGATTCTTCCAGCTCCAATATCCATGGCCTCTCATTTCTAGTGTAGTTAGGAGAGCTGCACTAGATCTGGGGTTTGTGGTAGTCATTACTCATGCAGTTATAGACTTTTAACTCCTGGGTGGGGTCCAGCTTTTATAGCTTAACCCTCCTATTATATTTGGGGTCAATTTGACCCCATCCAGTGTTTGACATCTATTAAAAATGAGTTAACCTCTTTTTCATCTCACATGACTTCTACTAATTTGATGGGATTAAATAGTAGTAGTATACATGGAATAAACTAAGGCTGTTTTCAAAAGTCCATTATACACTTTATAGGAGGGTTAAGTCTTTACAAAGCTGCCATGTAAATTGGGTTATTCCTTGACTAAAGCGTGTGTAATGTGTTATTTTCTTGCTATAAGGTCAGGGAATGCTAATTCATCAACATAAACAAGCATTTGTGACATTAAAGAGTTAGTTAGTTCAGTTGTTTCCATTTGAGCTGTACAAGGCTGTACAACATCACTGCTTCTTAGGAGCCAGTGATCTGGACAGCAGATGGCTCGCAACCATCTGTCTGTATCAAGGGAAAACAGTTAAGAACAAAGTAACTTCTGGAAACAAAATAATTGTGTTAAAACATTATTTTTTTAAACTCCCTTTGTGTTATATAATTACCAAACTATAGAGAGGCTTGGAGAAATTAGCATGTGTGAGTAGTATTATAAATGGATGGATAAACATAATATTGTTTTTAAAGTTTTGTCACATATAGGATGATGTTAAACATGAATAGTCTTTTTTAAAGGTCTACTTTCTGCCAGCAGGTGGCGCCTTCTGATTTACAGAGATACAAATTTTGTGTCATATTATTTGACCTTTTAGAATTGCATTTTTTCATACCTGCATTGCTTGGCTTCTGCTGCCCAATGACAGGGGAAATTAAGGAGTAGAGAGACAGAGAAACAGGACTGGAGGACCACACCCTTTTGTTGTTTTATTTCATTGGATATAGGACCTCATATACTGTATATAATCATTTGGTAGTACATCTATTATTCCCATACAAAGACACACACAGCTGGAATCTCGAGTCCCTAATTTATCTTAATATTACGGACTGTCTTGCTATGAGATCAAACAGCCACAATATGGTGGAGCTTATTGCCTAGAATAACCTGTGCACACAGTGTGTACATAAGACAGTAAAGTACACTATCTCTGACTAACCTCACCCACTACATAGCAACCTCACCCTCTATGTAATATCCACGTGGATGTGTCTTATGTTATTTCCAAAACAAATAAGGGGGGTGTGGGGTGCTTTGCTTAAATGAGAAAAATGGAGGTGCAAAAACGGTTTGATAGCACCTTTGGTAAATAAATACTGCCTATTCAGCTAAGAGTAATAACTAGATATTAAGACCTTGTTTTTTATTGTGAATATAAAACCTATTTAAAAACCTATTTAAAGGCCTATTTCTAAGAGAAATTCAAATACTGAAATTATTTTGTTTTTCACCTTCATTTGGGAATGTTGATATATGAAGCAGATGCCTAACACAGAATGTGCTTTAAGCAAATTCCCCTACATGTCAACTGAATTGAACTTTAACACAACTTTCTCCTCAAACATGGGTGGGAGCACACACTGACCCACCTACTGAAAACAAAAATTAAAATCCACAATGAATAGTTTCCTTGTTTACTACCAGGAAGGCAGCCCTATTAACCCGAAGCAATATGTTGTAGGCAGAAAAAAGATAAAAGGGTTGGTAGAAGAATTATTCTATTTAATCTATGTGAAAGTCAAAATTGTTATCATTTGATTTGAAGTATGGCTATTACAATATTTACTGTATTTCAAGGGGGTCAAGTCTTGCCAGTTGTTGAAAAAATTGACATCATTACTAAAAGCCAAAATAATTTAATTCAGTCACATGCGCACATGCTTTTAAATTTCCTTTTGAGGAATTTAAGAATTACAAAATTAAACTTATTGCAAGCATTTGGTCTGGCAAACAAACCTCACATCAAGCAACAGGCTTTTGGAAGGCTGATCGATAAATAATTAAACAAGGCCAGCCAAGTGCTTTCTTTGGAATTAGTATTTCAGAGGGGGAATCTTTAGTTCCCTTTACCTATGTATTATAGCATGTTTACCCAACATTTTAACACAAGCAGCTTGTGAGATATGACCGTGAGCCAATATGTCCGCCTGGGTGTCCGGGATGGTTAAATATTTCCAAACACATAATTTAGTTTACGCTTAGATTAGTACCTGCCTTTTTTTTTTATGCAGCAAGCCCTCTCCACTACCAGGGGGCGCTCACATCTCTTGGCAGAGGAAAATATTTTCGACACATTCACCAATGGTGTTGATAGGATTCGCCACAAGCAAGAACAACACGCCCTTGACGTTTTATAAAGTGAAACAGGGTAAAAGCTCCAGGGAAGCTTCCAGAGTAAAGCAAGGTGAAAAGAAAACAGAACTGAAGGCATGTATGACAGGAACAATTTATGTGCAATTTATATGTCCTTTCAAGTATACATGAAATTTTTTACCCAAAAGGACATCTAGCTTCCCTCTTGTATTTATATATATATGTAAAAAAATAATGAGACAGGTTGATGTGTAAGGGCAGGAAGCTGTATGTGTTGAGGTGGAACTGAGGGTTGAATAGCTGTTTTCACGAAGTAGCCTACTACAGTCTCCAAGCAATTTACATACATTCTAGGCCCAGATCCCCAAGCCAATGTCAATAGTGATCAAGAAAAACTCCCTGGAGGAAATGGGAATAAACATTGGTTGGACCCCAACTCAGAGGGACGGCCATCCTGGCAGACCAGACATTGGGCAGAGTAATTAAAGCAGTGACAGAGTGAGAATATGGAGAGATTTGGGTTAAAGCAGGAGACAGTGCATAGTTTGCAGGGAGGGCCATTGGCGTAAAAATCAGTAGTAAAATGGCGGTTAATGTTACTATGTAGGCTACTCCACTTCTACAGCTTACTACCTATACCAGTGCCACGCATACGGGGTGGAATTAATTTCACATACATTTTATGATGTATTTCTAATGCATGGCAAAATATGTCAAATTGGCCAATGTATTTTTTTTCCCCATAGGGTAGTTTCTACTGTAATGTGGACAAATAATACAGTATGCTGAATCATTAATTAGCCTATAGGTTTACGTTTTTCCCCCCACATTTATCGAACGTATATCCAGAGGAGCATTAAGCTCACACAAAAGTACAAGACTTACTTCGAAATAGTAAGTAGGCTAGGCCTACATAACATACAACATAAAGTTAACTTCCACAATTGATCACATTACACTAGACTACATTTATTTATCTTAACCACAGCGACTTTCTGTGACAGTGGGGGCACGCGCACACACTTAGTTTTTGTTTTCTTAGGACATAAATGGACACGAACGATGTGACCACTCGGGGGAATGGCAAACAACTTTAATGGCGGCACTTTTGAAAATGCTTTTTTTTTGTTAGCTATTGCGTAGCCTAGAAACTTCTTACGGCTTGAAGCGATTATTTTACGGCAAAAGAGTGCCGGTTGTTGTCCACTCGGCTGTGTTAGGCTACTGTGCGGTTTTAATAAACACTGCGTTTTACAATGGATTTTCTGGAAACGGGCAAACGCCGATCATAATCTGCCAGACCATCTAAAACACGCACACGCAAAGCAGTGGCGGTTTCCACATCCTTATGTCCGTTTATTTATCCATTTGCTTTCACTCCGTTTCGACATGGCTAAAAATGGCACGGTGTTTGTTTAAATTGTTTTGCATAGGCTACACTCGGCTTACTTCCATTAAATCAACTAAACGAACTGCTCCACATTATAATGGAGAGAACCAGGAAAGCGCCTGGCCCCTTGAAAACGTTCAAAGGTTGGACTGGCATCGGCCTGTGGACAGCTTCCTAACACCCGGGGGTGAGTCCATCTGTTTCCCTGTTTGGATTTCGGAAGTTGTCTGGTTTTGAGACAAAACATACTCTTATGTCACGTGCACCTTTATTAGACACTTATTTTTTTGGTAGGAGACCTTTATGGCACACATCTTTGGGGTCAAAGAGAAGGGTTGTAACACTTACAATAGGCAATAGATGAATGTGCATTTAATCGTTTACCTGAGAGCAATAGCGCCAGATCTGGTGAAGGGCATTTCCAGACCAGCAACTTAAGTAAAGATGCAACATCACCGAAACACTGGTCCAAGTTAACTAAGAAACCAAGATACAGATTCTGAATGCATACAGGTCACATCCATTTGTCATCTATTGGATGAGCCTCCAGTCAGATCCTAAGACAGCTTGTGCTGATAACAGCTAGGGCTGCCAGAGAAAGACCGTTTCTGGGCAAACTTTTCTGTGCTGTGGTTTGAGAACAGCTTAAAAAAAAGAAAAAAGATTCTTTGTATTGTTTCAAACAAGATCATTTTTTTTATTTGCACAATCATGTGTTGAAGGCAGACAATGCACCATCTACCAGGTAAACATCAATCACCTGCTTTACAGCTAAAGCTTCCGCCGTTATGAACGTTTTGGCTAAAGATAAAACCTCAGTAACCACAACGTGGAGTTCAACAATTACACAAAAACTGGAATTGGACCATAAAATCATTAATGACATTTTTATATGAGAGCAGAACAGGTGAAACAGCCACTCTGCACAGTAACCACCATGGTGTGTGCAAGTGTGCATGACCTCGTCCACATGCTATACTAACGGTATTACAAAAGGAGTCATTACTGTCAAGTTCTTAGTGCTATACTACTCTTTTTAAAAATAAATCCTCTTTTTTTTTTTTACCCTTTCAGGATTACAGTAATGCCTCACAAAATGTGCAGATGATACTATTTTAAAAAAATAATGTATATATATTACATGTTCAACTTGTCATTGTTTTTAATGATGAAGAGAATGCAGATTCCACAGTACTGTACTTTCCTGGGGGCTGAAGCCGTCTCATGCTTTAATACTGAGGTGAAGCAGAAGTCATATTTTAGGATAAAGGATGTCCGTAGATACCATAGGCTACTCAAACACTTGTGTGTGTGTGTGTGTGTGTGTGTGTGTGTGTGTGTGGTGCTAAATGTTGTTGATATACAGACACACCTGAGGACTCATAAAAGGCATTGTGTGTGTTAACTGCGCAGTTTATGGTGTGGCAGTGTTGGGACTAACCATTACTGTGTGGGTGTTACCTCGGTTGAAGAGTGTTTTATTTTTACACAGTTTTACAGCACGGACGGACGGTCTGCTGAACCAGGACTAACCCCCAGTAAGTCAGCCGTGTCGCCCTGTCTGATTTAAGTTTTGCTACAGTAGCTGAGCTGTGTACCAAATGCGGCGTCGCTACGTCGCTACGTCGCTTTGTGCCCGGCTGTTTGACCTTTGTCTGGTCTTCAGCGCTGGCTCCACGTACGCGACTTGTTCCATGCAGGACACCATCTGGTGACCTTTGTGATGTGGAGAGGACACTGTGCCAAAAGAACCGGGTCTCTGACCCAGTGTATCAAATAGGCTCTTACCTCTTGAAGCTTGGGGGGGGGTGATGTCACTGTCCAATGTGACTGAAAGGCACATCATATTGCACAAAGTCACTTTATTGTGATTAAACTTCCATTAATGTCTCTTTATCACACAGTCCCTCACTTTGTGATTTCAACAGAAAGTGAGTCCCCTTCGTTACACTTAGCTACGATTTGCCTGAGCTGATCTTTTAGTGCCTCTTTCTTCTTTGTCCGACTCACTCACTCACTCACTCACTCACTCACTCACTGACTCCCCCCCCCCTCTCTCCCTCTCTCTTTCTTTATGTCTCCTCTTCCATCTCAGGACTGAATACAGGTCTTCCTTGGATGTCGCTTCCGACCTTTTGAGCCTAAAAGAAACAAAGAGGAAAAAAATTGATTAAAACATTGATTGCAACAGTAGCCAGGCAGAAAATAAGATCTATACACAAGGCTGTTTGTATCTCTGAAGCACAAGCTATCGTGTAACTTGGACATGTACCGTCTTCCTCCCGCAAGTTCACAGCTTGTAGAGACAGGCTACTCTCGCTCAGTTTCTTCTTGCTTTTTGTTTTCGGCGGTGGCGGCCTCTCCGGGACCAGCACCTCGAAGCTGTCTTCCAGCCTTCCCTTAGGGCTGTTGCGCGTGGGGGAGGAGTTTGAAGGAGTGGGCGTGATCTCCCCGTCCTCGGGCACGCTCTGTTCGGCCGCCTTGCCCTTCAGGAAGAGCCTGAAGGAGCTGCGCTGTTTCTTCCCACTGGGGCCATTGAGCTTCTTGAAGTCTTTCCCGTGGGGCTCGGCGGTGGCGGCGGCCATGGGCAGAGGGGTGAGCTCGTCCGGCTTCTCGCTGCCGCCACTGCTCTGGAGAAACCTGTCCATGATATTGAAGGTGCTTCCCCCCTGCGAGTCCCTCCTGGCGAGCAGATCCTGCAGGGAGCCCATGGCCCCCCCACTGTTCCCCACCACTAACAAGTATTTGGGATTGTGGTACTTGTGCGCCGGGACCTTGAAGTTAGCTTGGCGGGAGTCGCCCAGGGAGACCTGGAAGCGTGAGGTGATCATGGAGGTGGACCGGATGCTGGCCGCGGAGCTGAACGGCACGGGCTTGGGCGGCTTGGTGATGTGGAACTCCTTGTACAGGTCCACGCTCTCCGACATTGCGTACAGTTCCCGGAAGTCTGTGTCGAAGAAGTCGACTACTTGGCCCGTCATGACGGTGATTGTGTTCCTGTCCATGCGGTAGGTGTTCCATGTGAAGCTGAAGACACAAGGACACACATTCACTGCAGTGCCACGGGTTTCAGATGGAAAAAAATTAGGCTGGCCGCGTAGCATAATGGTTAGAGCGCTGGGCTTGCAATACCAAGGTGGTAAGTTCACTTCCCAACAGCTGCGGCACTGCTGTTGCACCATTGAGGAAGGTATTTAACCTGAATTGCTTCAAAAACATATTCAGGTTTATAAATACTCTCCGCGTAAAAGAATGTAAGCTGTATAGGACACACTGGATAAGAGTGTCTGCTAAATGCCTAAAATGTAAACGTAAAATTTTTATGTGATTCGAAAACCTTGCTAAACTTTATACATGAAGTGGAAGGTAATGAAGTTGATGGTAATGAAAAGAGGGGAGTGCGTAGCAGTGGATGTGAATGGGATAATGGGATGTGGATGTGAATGGGATGTGAATGCAGTGGAGTGGACTGAGAGGAGGGCTGTGAAGGGGAGCGGGCCACTGACCTGTATGATCCGAACATGACTTTGTCTCCGTCCACCAGCATGTATTTACTGCAGAGAGAGCCAGGGAGCTTCCCCTGTGACAGAGCCAGTCCACAGCCCTCCACTGTCCGCATGCGAATGTTCTAAAGCACACACACAGGCAGGTTCATATTGCACCCATACACGAGCACATACACACTCACACACATACACTCACATCTTCCTTGCACACACATGCACAGATAGGCGCACAGATGTACATAAGCACACACACACACACTCGCATCTCCCTCGCACACACATGCACAGATAGGCACACAGATGTGCATGAGCACACACACTCACAGAGAATTGAGAAATAAGCTCTCGCATTTCACACATACGTGAATGAACACACACAGACACAGCGAGAGCTTTTGCACATGTGAACAAACACACCCACACACACAGCTCTATCATCACAAATGAATACTCAAGTGACCCAACAAAAGATATACGGCTGAGAGGAAACATTGCGTACGTATGGTGTCCATCGCATGCAGAGATACACAGATTCTCACAGCACATTATATTATACATCTGAATTTCTGCGTGGAAACTCGCTTATGTGGCTTTCTGCTCAGCACTGTTTATACATGTGGCCCCTGATGTATTTGTTTGTGTGGTCTGCTGATGGGGTGGGGAAGGCCTCGCCTGAGTATGTGAGGGTTTGCTTATGCCTTTTTATTTTGAATACATGTCTGTATGTATAGGATACAAAGCAGTGTAGTGCACATTTTCAGCGCTATTGATTTTAATATGAAGCACGTTGAGTTTCATTGTTTATGAAATGTGCTACATAAATAAAATCTGACTTGACTAGACCAGATGAATAGGGTTGGGTTGGGGGTCAGGGGTCAGGAAGGGACCATTCTCTTCAGTCTATACCAGAAATGACACTGAAATATTGAACCTCCATTTGTCTTGTCTAGGGATTTGTAGTGTCACACCGCAAGAGTATGACCCAGAAAAGCAGTGGAGATGGTGGAAGGGCTTCAGAAACAAAAAATAAACCCAGCACATACCACACATGCGGGTGTGGAACACTGAACAAAAGGACAGGCTTCAGTTTCATTTCATGACGATGAAGAGATAGAAACAAATGCCCATTATCAGGGTGACACAATGGCTCAACTCTGGGAAAAGCAAATGCAATTCCCTGGAATGTGCTCTGCAGATTAGGCCTTTAGATTAGACTGTAGTATAATGGCATCCAAAAATATTGTGGAACAACAACACCACAAGCCATCATAAGAAACCCTTTAGATTTCTTGAAACAAGCCAGTGATTGACAGCTCATTGTAGCCCTGCCAATCTTAGGAACACTTGCTTTTGTCGTCTCACCCAGTAGTCCTCGACAAGGACGATCGCCCACAGCCAGGCAGGGGTCGAACCGCACACTTACCCGGAGGTGCAGGGGGCTGACCTGTAGCCTACTGCACATGTCCAGGAAGTGGGGGATGCCCAGGGCATCCAGGATGATGTAGACGGACACGCTCCTCTTGGCCGCAGCGTCCAGCAGGTCCTGCAGGATCTGGAGGTCAGTGAGGAGGTCCATGACCACTGCAATCACCTGGAAAGCAGAACCAGAACATCAAAAAGCAGGTCGGCGCCTTTCCGCATCCATCTGGAGCCGGCTAGCGAGCGATGCCGGCTTGGAGTGGAGAAAGGTTGACTGCCAGTAGGGTTCACTCTGGAAGCGCCGATGTTTGACAGTTGCTTAGAAACGGCATGACCACAGGGTGCACAGCGGCTGCTTCATCATAAGAGGCTGTAATGCATCCACAACTAAACGTCTTAATTTGCTCAGCAGACGAGCTTCTCCAGAGCAACCGACAGTGACGGGGTTAATTGAGGTGCAAGATTAAATCTATCGGGAGTTTTCACTCAGGGAGATTGAGATAGAACAGTGCTTTTGACAGGCTTACAGCAGGGGTTTCCTCACCTGGGAGAGCGGCGCTTCAGGTAGTGCTCCACACTGCTGCCTCAACCTGTTCCCTTTCCTACAGGCACCTTATACTCTTGCAACTGATCTGGGATCAGGCTTTTGTGCCCGTTGTGTTTTGTGAGAGCTGGACCCTTATCCAGGATCAGTGGTACTCCACCTCTAAGCCCATTTGGTTGAGGGTGTACCCTGCCCAACTGGCATATGCTAGTCTACTACACAAATGTGTAGACTGAACTATTTTGATTTGAGCATACAAGTAGCATGGCTATGCATCGGATTTATTTCCACATACACACAAAAAAGGCTGTGGACTCTATTGGTTTTTTTTTTTTTTGATGTTCGCACTAACACAAAACATCAGAACTGTGTGACATACAGGGAAACATGGGAAACATCATTTGGAATCGGGCCACCTTAAGCTGCAGTCTGAACGTAGCCACAGAGGCCCACCCAGTGCTAGCAGGAAGAACCGCTCGAGATTTGGGGTTTTACATCGTGTCGTGCCCCAGGGCTGGGGATGAGCCCGAACTGACATGATTCCAAGAAGCTTTGAAGTTTAAAGTCAAAGGCAGCATAGAGAGGCAAAAAAACAAAAAAAACAGCTGCCAATACTTTTTATAATTACCTAGAAAAACCTGCTTCGCTAAAATGCCACATTCTGTTAGCGTTTTGCCTGCAGAATTTTCCCTCCAGTTTTTGTTTGGTGGACTTCTGGGATATCTTTCGACACATCTGCCTGCACAGCATGTCGGATGATTAAATAAAAACACAGAGTTCTGCACATGCTCATACAAAAGGGGAAGTTAAATACATCTGTCATCGTTCGATAGTCTGCCTGGAACTGAAAACATGGAATTAATGAGGTTAACTTCCACTGTTTTCCATAGGTGGCCTTATGTGACAGTACTGGAGTGTAGTTTGACAGCCGTTTTCAGTGAAAAGCAACTAAAATACATTTTGTAACTGTAAAAGTGATTGATAAAGCTATGAAACAAATTTTTGTGTGCACAAAACTGCACATGTACATTTGTGTTTGTGTATGTGTTCATATATTAGGTTTGTCTTTGTGTGTGTGTGTGTGTGTTTGTTTGTGTGTGTCTATGGATGGTATGTGTTCTCTAATTTAACAAGTCTTGTTTTTCCAATAAAGCAATAAAACTATGGCATACATGCCTGACTGGTACTGCCCTTCAAACCACATAAAAGGAATCACTTGGGCCAAACCTACATCAGTCATCCTGAGCACAGAATTCTCACCTGTAACGGCAGAAGCTCATTGGCTCAAAGACACAGCTTTGGCAATAGATTTTATACCAAGAGATGTGTGGTTTTGTTTGGTTAATGAAAATAATATCCGCATAGTCACGTAGGAGATCATGTAGACCTACATGTAGTGTATTGTTTTTGTTGTAAAGTGAAAGTGAAATGTTCAGGCAGTTTTCATGCGCTTATCTTGATCTCATAAGTACTGCCAGTCTTTACGACATCAAGATTAGACCTGAAAAACAGGTTAACTGATATGAACAGTTAACTGGTTTCTTGTCAAACTCGGGTTATTGTATTTTCACAAGATAATGACGTGCAAATAATATCAGTGGGACTGGACCAGGGGCTAGGAAAGCAAACCCTGGGAAGAGCCAGGAGGTTGCCGGTTTGAATCGTGTGTAACTGCTGTGCCCTTGAGCATTTAGGGTGCCTTCAAGCCTGAAGTAAATGTGCAGCTTTATAACTGGATAAGGTGGACACATTCAAACAGAGTCAGGGAGTGTACAAAGCAAACAAATGGGGTGAGTGGAATTAAGCAAGCAAAACCATGTAACCACAGTAGGGTTGCAAAGGGAAGGAATTTTCTAGGAAACTGCAGCTTCCACTGAAGATGACGCCACACAAATTTAATCTGAAGGTGAAAGGGGTGGGCAGACTTTCCGGCTTGACTGTATGTATGACACTTCACATGAAATTTGCTCAAGTCTCAGATTACAGTTCACACGACAGCAGTATTAGAATTATTTCTTCGGAACAATGCAACCACAAAGTGACACGGTCAATATTGTGATAGCTCGGCTAACGCTGCAGCAGGCAAACCATTGCCACTCTAATCTCTGAAATGAGGTTCAGCTGCAGTCCTACCCACCTAATCTCGAAGATATGCATCGAAACTAATGACTCCGCCTTCGAAAAATTTGCACAACTAAAAAAATGTGAGGTGTTTGATAATAATTGTAAGTTGCGATCTGCGTGACTACATCTGTACTTGGGGGCTAATTTTCCCCTTCATTAAACAATATGATCCTTACGTCAAATGTTACCTTGAAATCCAGAGGTGGACCCAGTTGTTCAGATTACAAATGTTGGGGGTTCGATGGAAACAGCCGTACACCCAGACTTCACCGTGTACGATGGAGCATATTGGTAAATGAGATCATCAGAGCTCATCGGCAGAAACTCTGCTATCGATTTGGGAGAGCCCTGCAGTGAAGCGTACGATGCCGAGTGGCGCGTCTTTACAGACTTGAGCCAGAGGAGGACGCTTCACGTGTAGCTTAACAGGCAGATTTTCAGGCTCGCGATCAATGAGGCTCTCTGAAAGCCCAGCCGACTGAAGAGCCGATTACATGTCGACCTGCGGGGCTGCCAGCCACAGGCCACACTGGAACTGTCAGGAATCGATATCGGACCATGAATCAGGAATCCATGCACTAGAGCAATACCTTAACAGGATGAGCCACCCAGTAGCACCATTCATGAGTTTTTATTACTGAGAATGACATTATAAAGTATAAAAACAAGTAAGACGACACACACACACTCAAATGTCACATATGTAAATGCCAGTGTCAGCAGCAGCAGTGTGTGGGTGCTTATAGCATGATTGCACTGACGCACGCAGTGGCTAAAATGTGTGCAGATTTCCAGCGGTTTTTGTGGCTGTTCCTCATCTCTCAGTGCAGTGAGGATGTTCACGTACCCGTGCTGAGCACACGCATGGCAGGGACAGTCAGAGGTAATGAGGTGCCAGAAACTGATGAATAAGCATCCATGACGAAGATGCTTGCAGCGCCTTACTCACTTCCTGGTTAAACTTTGGATATTAGTCACAATTTCAGAAACAAAAGACTACCCGACGCAATCACCTCGTTAGCTCGAGTCTTTTAACACAGATGGGGTTTACATGCGCACACACGTACGCACGCACTGGGTGTGCAGTTAGTCATGTTACCTGCCTTGAGGTATGGATACCTGCTTTTATGGAATGGAAATGTGAATTTATCCATTCTGTCTTGGCTGTGATTGACATAGAAATTAATGAGTATTTTTTGCCCCCCCTGGCTTTTCCACGGAAGTGTGTGTGTGTGTGTGTGTGTGTGTGTGTGTGTGTGTGTGTGTGTGTGTGTGTGTGAGTATTATCAGAGGAGTCTGTATACATCCAGTAAACTACTGTAGCACTTCCACAATGCAAACCTTATTCCAGTACTGCACAGAGACAAATTTGCATAATTTATTTTGCTAAGATTAAGAATAATAACCGTAAGACAGGCCAGGGGATTGCTGAATTAGCTGGATATGTAAAACCCGGAACAGTAAGATAGCAGTAAAACCCGGAACCCTCCCAAATCTGAAACATGGATCTAAGTAAGCATGGTGCTGTTCCGGATTATACTCGGTGCAGTTATCCAGCTAAGTCAGTAATCACCTGCTTTGTGATACAGGCCCCAGGTCTCTGAGGTTTATTAATATGATTTATTTCAGTTAAATACAAGTGCATAGGATTTTTATTGTGTTTCAGGAGCTTGTGGAAAGTAATCAGGAAAACAAGGTGTGAAGAATTACTGATGATTTGGAGCAAGTACAGCTCAGAAGAACTGCACACACAGGCGAGCAATCTGACTTATGGCGCACCACTTGCTTCCAGATCACACAGAATTAACCTCTCTGTTGCATTCATGGCAACCAAAAAACAGTGAACACAACCATGAAAACTACCTAGTAACGTGTATGATTTGTGAACATGGGACACCCATTCCGTATTGAATGCAAAGTATTTGATTAGCTGTGCAGGCACCTCGAGATTCCGTGTTCACAAGCTGCAGTAGCTAATGAGCTGGATACTGTTGCTAAGTCAGCATTAATCCTGTTCAATATCATGCTTGCAAGTTTCACTTTAGCATAGCATGTGACAGCAATTAGCCATTTATTGTATTAATGGCTCACCAAAACATAATGCAAAGGCTTTTAAAGGCAGCCAGCCAAAAATAAATGGTTTGGATTAAAGCAATAAAGTCAAGAGAGGCATTAAAGTGCCTCGTTGCTTTCATAAAAACCAATTTGCTGCACATGAATATATATATAGTCATCTCTCTGTGAGCTCATTTTCATATGCGAATTAACTTCTGCACTTTTCCTTCACAATACGGTTTGTACAAGCTACAGCTTTTTAGCTACTTTTTAACCTTCCTATGGTCTTCGGGTCAATCTGACCCGTTTTAAAATTTCAACATCAAGGAAAAGTATGTTAAAATATTTTTTTTTCTATGAAACTTCTTCTGCTTGGCTCATTTACTGTACTAAACATGTGATATGAAAATGGTACATTTCATGCGTTTGCTTCCCCCCCCCCCCGCATCAACATATAACACACATGGTCTTCGGGTCAATTTGACCCGGCCATTGAAAGTGGAGGCTAAAAGGGACCAGAAGAGAGAGAGAGAGAGAGAGAGAGAGAGACACACACACACACACACAGAGAGAGAGAGAGACACACACACACACACAGAGAGAGAGAGAGAGACACACACACACACACACACACAGAGAGAGAGAGAGAGACACACACACACACACACAGAGAGAGAGACACACACACACACACACACACACAGAGAGAGAGAGAGAGACACACACACACACACAGAGAGAGAGAGAGAGACACACACACACAGAGAGAGAGAGACACAGACACACACACACACACACACACACACACACAGAGAGAGAGAGAGAGACACACACACACACACAGAGAGAGACACACACACACACACACACAGAGAGAGAGAGAGACACACAGACACAATGTCTGTGTCACTAGAGTTCACAGTAGGTTATGATATTTTGTTGTGATATACAGTATATTGATAGTGTTTTGTTGTGATATACAGTATATTGATAGTGTTTTGTTGTGATATACAGTATATTGATGGTGTTTTGTTGTGATATACAGTATATTGATAGTGTTTTGTTGTGATATACAGTATATTGATAGTGTTTTGTTGTGATATGCAGTATATTTATAGTGTTTTGTTGTGATATACAGTATATTGATGGTGTTTTGTTGTGATATACAGTATATTGATAGTGTTTTGTTGTGATATACAGTATATTGATAGTGTTTTGTTGTGATATACAGTATATTGATAGTGTTTTGTTGTGATATGCAGTATATTTATAGTGTTTTGTTGTGATATACAGTATATTGATGGTGTTTTGTTGTGATATACAGTATATTGATAGTGTTTTGTTGGAATATACAGTATATTGATAGTGTTTTGTTGTGATATACAGTATATTGATAGTGTTTTGTTGTGATATACAGTATATTGATGGTGTTTTGTTGTGATATACAGTATATTGATAGTGTTTTGTTGTGATTTACAGTATATTCTCCACATTTTGAATGTTTTCCCTCCCTATGATTAGTTGGATTTTTGGGGTTTATAACGACTTTAGAATGGTTGAACATGAGCCGGGTCAAATTGACCCGAAGGCCCTGGGTGTGACTAAAAGACGAATACCATAGGAAGGTTAAATTAATTAAATATAACTGTCAGGTCTGAGTCAACTAGGGTCAGTGGCGCACAAGAGAAGGTTTTCTCCAACCGGACATGTTCCTGTGGAATGGATCCCAGATGCACAGAGAGCTTAATATTAGCTATGGTAACTACATCACAAGCAGTTGCTCTGGAAACTGCATAATGATAATCCTACAACATTGGGAGTCCAACAACAAATCCCTACTGGGTTTTTTTATGCGCTTGGTCGGTCCTGAAAAGTCACATGCAGCAGGCGCGGAGCTTTGATTGGCCAGGGCACAGCGAGCCCCATGGGGCTGACTTTGTCATTTAAGAGAGTGAACCGTGTGGTGCAGGGTTCAGGCAGGACAGGTTCCTATACGAAACTTACATTTGTACAAGCTTGGCCTTTGCCCACAGGGTGAGGAGACGGGACTCGTCAAAACACGTCTCCACACTTTGTCCTTAGTTACGGGGAATTCTATAGTTTACTATGTGACTAATTACACTGATTTTCTATCGTTTCCCACTCATACTCATTCCTTTTCTTTCATTTGAGTTATTCAGGAGGCGTGTTTATCCAGAGCGACTTACTGCTAACTTCACAGTCCATGTCTAATCAAATTACCTTGCATATGCAAACACATCAGCATGCTTGCCAATAAGACCTACAGAAGCTAAATTAATACATAAAATGCATTCATACAGTTGGAAATGTACTAAAGAAATTCACCTAAAGTACCTAGTTCAAGGGTACAACAGCAGCCCCCCCATCTGGGAATCGAACCAACAACCACAGTTGCAAACCTAGTTCCCGATCCATTACACTACACAGCCCTGTGTAGGCAGAAAATAAATAATAAAATGGCTAGAACAACAAGCGGTCACTGGTGCCTGCTAACGTCACAGTCCATGCCTAATTAAATTACCTTGCATATGCAAACACAGCATGCTTGCCAATAAGACCTACAGGAGCTTGTGCTGACGTGTGCATAGCTTATGTGGACAAAATGAATAAAATGGAAAAATCTGGATCTGACCTGGTTCCCACGTGGCTTATTTGCTGCTAGAGTATCCTACGGAAAATGATCGCCCCTATTGTAATGAGCCCAGAGCCACTAGTGCAGAACTCTGTCTGCTCCACTGACCTTAAATATCAACACAAAAGCGATGCAGATTCTCTGACCAGGCCCCACCTGACATACGATGACCCCACAAATTAGATTGATGTTATAAACCAGGTCTTCCCAGACTGGGACCTGAAGCTCAGGACTCGGAGGGTCATGTGTTCAGTTCCCATGCGGTTGCCACGCCACTGTACAATTCCCGTCATATTTCTATAGCTTTGCTCATGTGGTTCCCATAATATTCCAGCCCCACTTTTTACACAAAAACCAGAAAACGGCTCCGCTACTCACATAATTTATGGCTACAATTCTGGAATCCCTTGAGATACAGTAACCTGATGAACCACTGTTATTAGTAGTAGTGATATTTCTGCATGGCAAATAATTTACTTGTAGATGTAGTAGTGTAATAGAAAAACAACAGACCCAACTGTCATGACATGCACGCTTGCTTGTACTGAGTAGTTGACTCGTTCATTGAAAAGGGCGTGTTCAAAATAAGAGCAGTGTGGAGTTTAATTAGAGAATTCATGCATTCTGTGAAAAAAACAGGTGTCATTAATTGTCCTTTATTAAGAAAGAAGGGAAGCAAATGTTTCACACATTGTTATAAAATATATTTCCTTCTGAATGGCTAAGTAAAATGGGCCGTTCCAAACATTGTTCGGAGGAACAACGTAATTTGATTAAAAAGTTGATTGGAGAGGGGAAAACATATAAAGAAGTGCAGCAAATTATAGAATGCTCAGCTAAAATGACCTCAAATACTTTAAAATGGCAACAAAAACCCGAAACACGCGGAAGAAAACGAGCAACTACTGGTAAAACAGATCGAAGAATAGTCCGAATGGCAAAGATTCAGCCAATCATCACCTCCAGAAAGATCAAAGATGATCTAAAATTACCTGTAAGTGCTGTTACAGTCAGAAGACGTTTGATCGAAGCTAAGCTATCAGCAAGAAGCCCCCGTAAGCACCATTGTTTAAAAAACGGCCAAGGAACACATTGATTGGCCCAAAGAGAAATAGCGTAACATTCTGTGGACTGATGAGAGTAAAATTGTTCTTTTCGGATGTAGTGGTCGTCGACAGTACGTCAGACGACCCCCGGGTACTGAATTCAAGCCACAGTACACTGTGAAGACAGCGAAGCATGGTGGCGCAGAAATCATGGTATGGGGATGTTTTTCATACTATGGTGTTAGGCCTATTTATCGTATACCAGGGATCATGGATCAGTTTGAATACATCCGAATACTTGAAGAGATTATGTTGCTGTATGCCGAAGAGGAAATGTCCCTGAAATGGGTGTTTCAACAAGACAACGACCCCAAACACACGAGTATGCCAGCAACATCTTGGTTCCAGACAAAAAGGATTGAGGTAATGGAGTGGCCAGCTCTACCCCCCGACCTCAACCCCATTGAAAACTTGTGGGGTGACATTAAAAATGCAGTTTCTGAAGCAAAACCCAAAAATTCACAGGAACTGTGGAATGTAGTTCGTTCATCCTGGGCTGAAATACATGTTTCTAGGTGCCAGAAGTTAGTTGACTCGATGCAACGCAGATGCGCAGCAGTTATCAAAAATAATGGTTATGCAACTAAGTATTAGTTCAGTAATTTAAAGTGAAGTTAAATCCTGAAAAATGTCTTCAGTTTATACAGTAAGTGAGTTTGAAGAGAAAAATGTCGACACTGCTATTTTTTTTAACAGATTAATATTCCTTTTCTTTGCTTCCTGTAAAAGAATAACGCAGACTTGATAAAAAAAAAATAATGCTTTGATTTGGAATTGAATGTGTAATGTTTCCACTACATTTGAAATCTGGAACTAAAAGCTATTAAAAGATATTTGCACTTTATTCACTTTTTTGAATGCACTGCTATTTATTTGAACACAACTGTATCTAGGTAGTGTAGCCAGAAGGTATCCACCAGTGACCATTGGCTTGGTTCTTGCTGTTGCTACCAACACACTCCGTAATTGCTGGAGAGCTCTTCTCTGCTTAGGCTACTTTTCGATTGAGGACAGGTCTGTCCTGTCTCCGTTTTATTATTCATGTAATGTCCCAGCTGTAGCTATAATCAGTTTCTTGAGTGGAATAATTTTACTGTGGGCAGCGTAAAAACTCATGCCGTAAGAATGTTTAAATATTGCAATAAACATTACATTATTTAATTAAATTAGGAGCCTATTCTACTTAAAATGGGATATTCCGAAAATTAAAACATTGTATAAGGATACTGTGCACGTTATACAGTACATAATAAAACCGTTTTAAGGAGGATGTTGACAGACGGGAGAAATTTGCAGAATAATCAAAACTCGTTGCTGGAGAAACACAGGCAACTCGAGTCTAAAGTATTTCCTGTTGGTTGAAAGTTCGTTTATACCTCAGGCTATCTGTAGGCTACTTTCTGCAACTGAATTGAATGTTAGCCAAATAGAGTATTAAAGCTGGCTATGTTTGTATGTTATTAAACTTGAAGTAGGCTATGTATGATTCTTGGACAGTCCCACACAATAAAATACAAATTTATTAGTGTTTTTTTTAGTTGTTTACTTAAGTCTATGGACAATAGATAGGCTTATATAGACCAGCAAATTAAATACCAACGTAATTACCTTACTGGATTCTTGGATCAGTCTACGAACCACCTCTTTGATATGGGGTCCGTTCTGTTTGGGTGGGTGCGTGTGTACTGTCACTCGCGTCACGCCTTTGTAAAACCCCCCGTCCGGCCAGCCGATGTCAAGAGGTGGAATCTCAGTATCCGAAAGTTCAGGCCAGTAAGTGGAGTGGACACCGGAGTCCGCTTTGGACTCCTTCGTCGACCCTGACTGCGCTTTGTCAGTGTCACCATCTGTTTCATATTCACGAAACGTTTTCTGTAACAACTTAATCTCGCGGGCCGAGAGGAAGTCTTTAACTTTGTCATCTTTCAGCCGCATCTTGAAAGCGCCGTCACCGTCCTTCAAGAGTTTCTCGATCGCCGCACGCTGCTCTTCGCTGTAGTAAAACTCCGGTTTGGACTCCGGTACCTTTTCATTGACATGGTCGTCGTCCATGCACATAAGCTGGGATTCGGCCATAACTATCCCCGTTCCAGGAAGTACTCTTCCTACCTTTACCTGGCCGTGTGTAGAGGTGTACAGGTGAGCTATGCGGTTTTCCAAGCAGTGGGTAGGCGGAACCAAAGTGTCATTTCCAAGGAGTGGCTATAGTTACGACTGGCAAGGACCGTGAATACAGGTAGTTGGGGTCAATGTGTAAATGTAATTCAGAAATAGGCATAGCCAACCTCCAACCACGCACACAGTTTTGTCATTTAGCAAACACCAAATATAAAGTTATGAATGACATTAGTTAATATCCGCTCAATTACAGCACAACAGAAAGAAGCGTTCATATTACATTTATTTTTCTCAAAAAAAAATTCATTTTTTATTGGACTTTTATATGATTCCATAATGTAGTTTTTTAGGAAAATAATATCAATACAGCTAATTAAAACAATTATCCAATGTCCACGGAAACCGAATAATACCATAATAAGCATGTTCCAGAGAAAAAAAAAACGTTTCCACATAAATTACTGTTATATCAAATATAAATTCAGCCAAATAGCCAATTTTGCTCATTGTGATTTTATTGCATTCATTTATTGGTATTTTGTATTGTGTATCTTATATAACATAACTTAATGACGAATCCTGCATCTCACCTTGACTAATTGTACCTAATAGCCGATTCAATGAAGCCTTCAATGGAATAATCTATCATCACGGTGGACTGAGCTTTAGAATGCGTAAGGAGGGAGTGGAACACACAGACCCTTGTAGAAGTCCCCACACAGAGCAAAAAACTATTTTCCAACCAACCACAGTGTCTTACAATTTTGGTGTGTTCTGCAGTCATCGTATCATCTGTATTTGATAGGCGGGTGCACTCTTGGTTTCCTGGGCGTGGTTAATGTAACCCACGTGCCATCATTATTACTCTCATTAAAATCGTGCCTTCCTTCACTTTGACATGATTTACTATAGCATAGCATATGTTATCTTATCCCCAAATCACCCCAATGTAACAGGATTTGACAAAAGGTTTTTATCATTTAGCCTCTAACCAAATTAAAAACATTTCTCACGCACTAACACATTTCTCTCACTAAAACAAATTCTCACTGGCTTATTTTACATCCTGTTAAAAGAAACAAAGAAAAACAACTTTTTGATCACCAACATTTGGGATCAGAGTCCATGAATGCCACCTGGGTCCCTGCGTTTCGTTCAGTTAGTGGTAAGTGGTGTTCAGGGTTGGTGACATTTTGCTTTTTCATGCAACCCAATATAAGGTTGCAAGTGGACCAATGGCTTGGGTCATGGGCGTGGCGTCATATGGGCGTGGTGTAGTTGGTGGGGAAGAGACCAATCCTGCCTCTCAGTTTTCCCTTCCACCATGACGAGTCTGAGCTGTCCATGACTTCAATCACCTCACCAGCGCTGAAGCCCAGTTCGTCGGCTTCCTCTGCGGCGAAGTCGTACAGCGCCCTCACCTGCATGGCTGGCCTCTGTAAAAATAAAAAATAACAATAATAAAAACACACGCACGCAGATGCACACACACACCCACAGAAAGACCAGTTTTTGTTTCATCGTCTCAGCATGGCACACTAGTATGTTCATTTAGTGATATCACTCTTCATAAGGTTTGTACTGTAACATGCCCTCATTCTCCATCTCAGGTCTGTAATAGACCTCTGCATCAGCATACCTCATAGAGCCTGTTTAGCATTAATAAAGCAAAATAAACAATTAATTCTGACCAGGTGATTGGCCGAGTGTGATCTCACGCTTAACCATAGAGCCCTGTACACTGTAATACTTAGTTTACTAGATGATCTGAGTAGTCTCAACTCAAAAAAATAGACCAAGCCATTATAACTCAGAGTAAAAGAGTTTAACTTAAAGGCCACAGAACAGTTGAACGATTTGTGTAAGGCAACTTAATCAGTTTCCTAAAACCACTTGAGTAACTATCCCAAGCCAAGGGTGACTAGGATGGGACCGTCTTACAGTGTGTGCCCGAGTCCATGATTTGGGATGGCACAAAACCTTTTGTGAGGGGGCGAGGGCGACCCTTGTCGTGTACCTGTGGGAATGGCATGGTGTCGAACGTTCGGCGGGAGGGAGGGGCAAAGGAAGGAGGACTGGGTGTTCCCATGGACCCTAAGGTGTGAGCTCTATCCTCTAGGCTGCTTCTCTTATACTGTGGAAGAAAAGACAGCTGGCTGAGATTTTCCTATGTTAAGAGCCAGGTGCTCACATTTATGCTTAACATTTAACCTTAATAAAAACATAATGGAGATGCAGATAAGTGCTGTATTTAGTGTGTGTAGTTCATTTAGTGTGAACTTAAAAAAAAAAATACTTGCCTGTGGATTAAACTAAGCCATCAAGCCATTTTACAATACGGGTTGAAAGAACTATTAAATAAAATAAATATCAAAATAAAACTAATTCTGGATAAATCTGCCATTATATTACATACATTTTGTCCTCATTAAATGGCCTTGATGGTTTTGACTGAATCCGGTGGATTCCACTGTGGGGTTACCTGCGTAGCAGGGGGCAGATCTGAAGCCCTTCGATGGACTGTGGGGTTACCTGCGTAGCAGGGGGCAGATCTGAAGCCCTTCGATGGACTGTGGGGTTACCTGCGTAGCAGGGGGCAGATCTGAAGCCCTTCGATGGACTGTGGGGTTACCTGTGTAGCAGGGGGCAGATCTGAAGCCCTTCGATGGACTGTGGGGTTAGGGGTACCAGTTCTCTCCTCAGGGAGACTTCCTCTCTTCTGTGAAGGACAGGCGTCACGTTAAACGTCACTGCAGCATCAGGGCTATGATACCAGTCACTGGATCAACAGGAGACACGTGCACATCTCCTCTTGCACGGTACTCCTTATAGCATAACTCTTTCATTGTTATTTTAGTCTTATTTTTATTGAGCGTAAAATCCATGGTGATTGTGTGGAAAGTACTATACAAATAAAATAAAAAAATCACTAATATTGCCTAATACAATTTTGATATGCATATAAAAAAGGTTTTATACCAGTATTGATTGATGATTAGCTGTAAAAGCTGCCTTTATGTTTCCTTTGAGTGGAAGCAGCAGATTTGCTGTTGGTATGCTTGTGACCATTTTTTATCCCAAGTGTTGTACCTGTGGGGGCGGAGCCGCATGCATGGACATGGGCGTGGCCATGAATTCCCGGCTCCCGTCCTGTAGAAAGATCTGCCTCTGCCGGGAGATGGACGTGCTCTTGTAGTACTCCACCAGCTTGTTGAGGGAGGTGAATTTTTCCGCCCACAGGAAGTAGTGACCCTTGTGATCGGTCATCACCTTGAAGTGCTGTACATCAAACTCGTGCCTGGGGTGGGGCGGCCAAGATAAACACTGTAGTGTGAGTTGTCATGCTGCAAAAAGAGGCTATTTTCATATCCTTCTCCAATTCATGGGAGGACAGAGAGAGAGAGAGAGAGAGAGAGAAGCAGGAATGTTTCAGACTGATATGTTTGTATGAAATGGCAGGTGAATTGGCTTATGAGGACTGCACTACATTTAGATCCATTATTGAGTCCATTATACAAGGTGAAGCATCTCTCACCACTTACACTTCCAGTGTGACGCCCCCTCCTGGCAGATGCAGACATAGCACTGTATGCGTTTTATGTGTTTGTGACCTTTCGGCCATCAGAATTATAATGGTCAAGGCTGATTCACACGATCATTAACCAGTTATTAGACCGTGAAGATCTATGAAGCAAACAAAGGGACTAGCATATGCCGTCAGGAACCAGCGATTTAAACCAGTCATTGTGTTTTGTGTTGGAGAATGAATGACAGACAGTTAATCATAGCTACTCCATTTACTCCAGTTGTGGAAAGCTCACTCCCCACTCAAGATTTATTTTCTGCCCAAGGTATTAATCTTGTAAGTGGCTCTACTGTTGGTATTAATGAATCCATGTGGACACAGATTAAAAGTATAACACTAATAACTTGAAAGTTTCACGCGAGAAAAATAGTGTGTGACTAATCTGTGTTATAGCCTGAGTCACAGACTTGTGCCCAATGTGGAACGGCCAAGAGCCTTTCTCAATGGTTTTCAGAGATCAGGGTCGTCTCTGGACTATGTTTGACACATGCAGTACCTTGACTGGCCACTGGGAGGAGTGCTGGTCGAGAGGATGCAAACGCTCCTTGCTCTCAACCCGAATCTGACGGCGCTGAACAGCTGAAGCCAATGGATGATTTATGAGGTGAGAGGGCTCACATAAATTGCACCGTTGGACCACACCGAAAAGGAGAGTCGTAGGTCGTGAAATATTAATGCGACTTTGAGCGCTTCACATTTGAATAGGCAGGGATGCTCAGACCCGCATACAGGCTACTTCTGCTTAGCTGGACCGTCCTGGCAGCGGGACGCGGCTTTCTGCGACGCACTGCTGCCTTGTGGAGGAACAGAATTGCCGCCATCCGTATAGCGGGAAGGACGGCTGTGCTTTTTACGCAGATCTAGCCAGTCCTCTGAGCGGCTCAGCTGGGATTGTAACCGTACAGAGGCAGTGACGGGCTATTACAGACTGCGAATAAGCAATCAGTAATGAGTGTTATTTATCATTACGTACATAATAGGTGCTCTTATGAACCTATTTGAATGTACTTATGCACTTAGTTTCTAAGTCGCTCTCGACAGGAGTGCCGAGCGAACGGATATTATGTAAAGCGGGCTACGTGTCATGTATATTAGCATTGATGGATAGATGCAATCTTGGAGGGCCGGAATTCTGAAAGATGCATAAGCCACCAAAGGGCTAGCGTATCTTCGAATACACTAAAAAGGGAAAACCTGGCGAGGCCTATTCTTGTGCCAATAATGTCTTTAGTTATCTTTACCTCAGCAGGTAAAAACCAGCTCCCCAGTACTGGACCAAGCCTGCGCGGTCTACGCGACATAAGTTTAATTCTGTCGTGCTTTTGTGCGGCCGTCCGAGCGCCGACAGCAGTGTGCAAGGAGACCGGGCAGGCCTTTGTGCGGTCATCTATGTGCTGTGTCAGTCCGTTTGGTCCCCTGGGGGGCCGGCGGCCCACACACACCTGACGGAGATGGAGAAATCCCCCGGAGAGCTCTGGCTCCCGCGGATCAGGAAGGACCCCAGATCACGGGACATCAGCGTCTCCTCGGCTGAGCTCCGGCTGGCATTCTCCTGGAACCAGCTGCACAGAGGGACCCAACCAGTGCACAGACATAAATATAAACCCTCACACACATGCACACACACGCTCAAACACGCATGCACGCACGCACGCGCACACACACGCACGCACGCACACACACTCATACACACACGCGACCGCACAAGCGCTCATACACACACTCGCGTGTATAAACACATACCGTATGCACACACCAATATATACGTGTACCATAGAAACACGTACGCAAATACAATATTCAAACATCCACAAGGGCATTATACACACCCTCACGCCTACACACACATCATACTCTCATATACTCTGAACTACATTGCAAACACACATACTGGCAGAGGAATACGCAGGAAAGTATCATACTTTTATTCTGACCGTAACATCATGAGTCTCACCTGGGAATGTGTCTGTCAACATAGTTAGTGGGAACAAAGCCTTCATGTCCTTGAAACTCTGCCTTGTACCAGTTATCATTGGTGCCTATGATCTGAGCAGTTCAGAGAGGGATTTAAGATGTGAACAGAGTCATGATGTTCCTACTCTACTTTAGAAGATAAAAAGAAGACAAACGGATATATAAAAAACAACACGCACTTGTGAAAGTGTGACAAATCGGTAACCTAATCTACTAATCTGCAAAAATCACATAGTGATAATAGTGTACAGGCAACGCAGCAGCAAAAATACATCTGTTATTTGAACTTAAACCAGCTCTGTTATTGTGAGAGATACGTTTTGAGACTTGGATTTAGGACGTGTTTTGGGAAGGGCTAAGAACGGGGAAGCTATGTCAGTCCCGAGAGGGTCATCACCTTCAGAATGTCTCCCTGTCGAAAACTGAGCTCATCCTCGGCAGTAGCGATGAATTCAAATTTTCCAACGGCCTCCATGGTGGATAGAGAGAGCGGAGCTGAGGAAGAGTGCTGAGAGGGAGACAGAGTCAGAGAGGGGGAGAGGGAGAGCATGGAAAGTAGATTGACATAAAGGAAGTACCACAGAAGAAGAGGAGGGAAGGGGGTGGGGTCAACAATGGGGGTGGGGGGTTACATTACATTACATTACAGTCAGTGTTTACCACATGCTCATTGGTTAAAATTAGTTGTTTTTTTGTGTGCATGTTCTACACTGATACTTGCATGTTAAGCTTTGCTAATACATCATGGAGAACTGAAAGAAAGTGACAGACCTGGGTCAACTATGTATTTGAAATGTTTAACTCATCAGATGCCAATAAAATGTGCAATAACTCAAACAGATGCCTATACTATCCAGAAGGTACAGCCATATAAACAAGTTGTTTATTATGTATTTTTTGGTGAAGATAAACATTTCTTTTAAAAATGATCAAGTAGTCTGCAGGATTTTAGTATTATCTAAAAGGTTAAAGTATTTCAAATTAAGTATTCCACCCAGGTCATGAGACAGACTGAGTGTGTATAAGGAGTAACATGCAAATGTGTTGCTGTGTGTGTGTGTGGAATCATGCTCTGTTAGCACAGTTAGCTGACAAGTGTTTGCTCTAGTACTGTTCTGCCAGCGCTAACAGGAGTGACTTTAATATATAATGGCCTCCTTCTCAATGCGGGTCTGCGGGTGTGGTGGAGGTTGGTTAAAGGTGGTTCATACGGTGTAGGCAAATGAACGCGGCTCTATTTGAGCCACAGCAGGGCAGTAGAGTCCATGTGTGCTGGGGCGCAGATGTAATGAGAGGGTGAGAGTAAATATTTGATCGCTCCACAGATTTCTACATAGCTCGTGGTAAATCAATCGCTCTGGGAGCTTTGCCGTGCTACCTGATCCAGAACGGTGTTATAACTTTAAAATGTTTCACTTATAGGAAAGAGGGGCACGTTCATGCCCAGGCCCCACCCACATCCCGGCCCCACCCACATCCCGGCCCCACCCCTCAACCAATCCGGAAATCTGTTCTCCCCTTTTCACACCTCACCTTGGGTTAGAAACCTGGGGACAGTACAGCTTCCGTTACAGACTCCCAGCATGCACTGCTCCACCTGTGGAACATTAGATAACCTCATGAGCTTGAGAGACAACATCTGCAGGTACTTATGGCTTCCATTCGTTATGCAGCCAATTAAAGCCTTGAGAACAAGATGTGTGGATTCTTTAGCCAGCAGACACTGCAACCCTCCTGGATCTGTAGTAGGAGCTCTACAATCAGAAAATAAGACCCGCCTAGCCGTAACCCGCCATCCCAATCACCCGGGTGAGCTGCAGGAATCGGGAGCTGTGTCAGATTCCAGTTTCTGTTGCTGTTTGTACTTCATAACCCTGTCTTAATTGCCAGCGCCCACCCTCACGAGAGCGAGAGAAAGAGAGTGAAAGAGAGAGTGGTCTGCTTCCCACCCTTTCGTTCGTACAGAGCGTAGACCGGATGATAATTACAGGCACATTCGTATTAGAGTGACTAAGAGGATGATTCCGATTAAATGCCTCTAATAAGACATGTTTATAAAATTGAATTACATGCACAAGAACTGCCCTCACTATTAGGTGTTTTGGGGGGGGGGGGGTTCAGTGTTTTCCCGAGGTACTGAAATCCTCCCTCACCAGATGTCTGTCTCTCTTCCTGTGTTTTTCCAGGAAAGCACACTGGAGCCTTTCATAAGGGAATGAGACACTCCATCGCTGCCCTTATATCCAAGGGTAACCTTTCAACTGCATTAAATGTACTGGTTTACATATTAGACCCGTGGAAAAACAATCGGTCCCACTGGCTGGTGGGTACCAATGGAAATGACTCTCTTTCATTCAAGATCACTTTTACCAACAGTTTGACTCTTCTCTTGTGCTTTCGTAAGCAAAGTGTCCAAGCTGTGAATGCCCTTTGTGCTTTTTGCTAATTCAATAAGTGTCATTATTTTTGACGGCCGAGTGGAATGTTGGTTGGGAAATCTGTGGTTTCAACTTGGAATATCGAAACGTAAAAGGCTCATCTTTCCGTTAGATTTAAAGTCGGTCACGTTCTGCTCACAAGCCATGCGCTTCGGTGCGTTCTAATTACAAACAAATGGATTGTGATGAACGTAAGCAAACATACATGTTTTTATGAACCAAGTCCTAAAATGACACAATCTCCCGCCAACACTTTATGGGCCTGGTACAGCCGTTGTGCTAGTCCAGGGAGGTTAAGGAGCTGAACCTAATTCACAGCTTCAATTATCCCCTGACTGTCCTGTGGTCAATGAGACGTCAAACAGCGAGACAGGGCCAAGGTTCCTGCAGACCAGGGGGAAATCTGACGCTCAGCTACGCATCCTATCTGAGTCCCTGCCTCGATGCCGTCCTCATTCGGGAGGGAGCACATGCCATCACCATGGTGACCAGGTGGATGCCATGGTGCCCAGATGGATTCAATGGCTTTCATTGAAAAGCGCTTTGAGATTGCGAGATGATTTGCATTTCGATATTCCTAGTGTACGAACGAGGCCCATTTCAAAATAGTTTAAAAAACCATCGCAGTGAGGCGGGGTTTGCTCCTGAACTGATGTGCATGCACCGTGATGGTGGCACTGTATACGATATTGGTGCTTGCTTACCCTGTGAAAGTTTCTTTGGCTAAATGAGTCTGCTAAATGACTAAACTGTAAATTGTTCAGGTCCAGGACATTCACTGAAAAACCGCACAGTTGCTGCGCATGCTTTCTTGCTCCACCCAAAGCACGCTTCAGTGGCAGCACATTGCTGAGGAAGGATCTTAGCGTCACCGAGCACCTTCATTTAGAAAGAGGACATACTTCCTGCGTTGTTTAATAGCAAAAATTGGACCCGTGTGTCCTCAAAAAAAGAAATGATAGTTTGAATAATAAAATTTAAAAGCCAAAGCATACTTTTTTAAAAACTTCATTACATATACTTCAGCATTATTGCCGTAGTCCCGTTTTCACTTTATTGTACATTCAATTTAACATTCCGTATAAAACGGTTGCATGTTTTTTTTCAAAGGTGTGGAGTTAAAACGCAGTGTTTAAATGTAGGATTTATCTGTGTTTTTTTTTTTAGGCTTTGTACCAAACTTCACTTTGATTGCCTTCCTTCTAAGCCTCTGACTCTGTGTTAGCTGTTGCTCAACATGCCCTGTGGATTTGCGAAGTCAGTAAACAATCATGCTGTTTTAAGCACTAGATTCTCTGTGTTTCCTCAGAACAGATAACTGTTGAGCGTCAGCTTTCTGTATTGTGCTTCTAAATTAAGTGTACCTTTCATGGTAATGTTTACATCTAATACAGTTAATCCAGATCCCTGATTGTCTATATTATTTCAACATCAATATCTAGCTGTCCTTGGTGTGTTGGCAAACTAGATGGCTGACTAACATGACAACATGTATATTAAACTACATGAAACTAATGTCGTTTAAATGACTATATACTACATGAATTTGAGTAAAGTGGCTTTGCAATGATCTTATTATTAGTATGTAAATTATAGCCAAAGTTAGACATGACTATGATCTCGAAAAGTAAAAAGAACAGGAAGTCTGAAGGTTACGATTTCTCTCTGATCGTTTTGATTTGAAAGTTCAAACAGGAACACATTTTGCAGTTAAATGGTTTTATGGTTAAAAGTTCCATTCTTCTGTACCAAAGTTGCTATGTTTTGGGACAGGTTAAACGTGTAACTTTTGCTAATCATAATAATAATTAATTGTATTTATATAGTATCTTCATAATCTCAAAAGACATTACAGCATGTAATATATACTGCTAGATAATAACTGCATACTGCTAATAATATGATAATACTGCTGAGAAAAAAATATGTTAGCGTATTACTGCTATAGCACAAACTGAAATTTCACTCGGTATTACCTGTCTGGCTGTATGTGGTTTGGATAGCTGGCATTAAAAGGAGGGAGATGTTCTGCCTTGATGTTGCATATAGAAACAGACAGACAGACAGACATACATTGTTCTCACGGAGAAGCCAATCGCCAACGATCTGCTTTTTCTGTTAGTTTGATATTCAAATATTCTACAGCTACCCAAGAATGAATATTCAAATAATTAAACGCCACTCTTTTCCCGCAAGCTCGGTGCAAAACTTCAGTCGTGTGTGCAAAATAACGACTCGCCTCAATCACTCACCCTCTCAGGCAGGGATATCAATGTGAACTAATTATCTGTTCATTTATTCTCACTTGTCACTTTCTCCTTTGTGAATAGAGATGAAAAGGAATCAAACAGATGTTTTTTGTTGCTTTTTCTTCTTAATTAACCAGGTTTCAGGCTGTGACACAAGTAATAAACTTGTTCCCCTGCAACTGATTATTCAAATAGTACAATATTCTGCCTCGCCGAAATGAATGGCAGGGCTGCAAAGTGCACATTTCCAGTCAGCGTGGCTCCGCTTCTCGGGAGGTTTTTGGTTGACCAATCATATTAAATGCACCTTTTGTGAGTGCTGGGGTGACGTATTATCATGCGAAGCCATCGCTGCTTTAAAACAACAACAAAACAGACTAGAAAGACTATCTGGAGAGCCGCTGTGCTAAAGTGTATTGCCTCATCTGTACGACTTGGCCCTTCTAACAAGCTTAAAATACTGTCCCGCAGGTTTGTATTTCACACTTGAAGCTGGAATCAATTGACCACTGCCTTGTTGAAAAATTCACGCCTTCACCGCGTATTATCAGTTATAGCTTCCAGAGAAAAATGTGTTATATCCTTGTCTGGTGTAGCTAATCATCTGTTTTCATCTTTCATAATTCATACCTGCAGTCTCACTTCAGTTTTTACTATGTAGCTTTCCCTGTTTCTATATAATACAGGTTTCTTGAGGCGAGAAAAAGATTAAAATTCACATATTCAATGCTAAACACTGTGTGTCCATCAACATGTCTCTGTTATCCTTACAGTTTGTAATACTGTCATCCATTGATGATCCAGTTGCACACAGCAGACTTGGTCTTAAAAAATAAGCCATTCCAACATCAGCTATTCAAAGTATAAGGAGTATACTGTGCTGATTATAATAAATCCCAGTGTCCTTTGCTAGTGCACATGCAATTTCCCAGTAATCGGGGTAATGTAGACTGAATGGAAAGCCCAAGCAGGGAGTCTTACTCCGTCTCTCAGATGCACTCAAGTTGTGGTGTTCCTCACATTTAAACCGGCCATCCCCTCCGTCAAGGGTTTAAACCACTTTCATGAAAGCCAATCTCCTCGCATCTCATGTTTTATCAGGGGAAGCTCGTTTCGAACTGGGCAGCCAAAGAGCTTTCAGGGAACGCCAGTCAAATAAATGTGTGTTTTCCAGTTATGCGCTGCTGTTATTTTGATTGAAAAGAGCAGTGGCATGAATTAAAAATGGCTTTACGTTTTCTTTCTAACCATCAAGGCCTTTGACAAACAGCAGGGTGGAAGTAAGCTTGTTGTGTCAATGGCAGTGATAGCCACACAGCAACTAATAAATCAGTCTGCTCTGATGTCAGGAAAAGCTACTAGCGGTCAATTAAAGCGACATTTAATATGCTTTTATGGGCTGGGCGATGACTGCTGAGCAGCTCAAGAATACGCGCGTGTTGGACAAAGCGTTGGAGGCATGCACCTACTTTGATAGTGCAGTAGTCTACCCCGAGTAGATGCAGGGTGTAGGCTACTAGGCTACAACACGTGGGCGAGGAGGAAATGATAATGAGAATTCTTTTCAAATCACCCAGTTGCCTAAATGTACTAGAACCGAGCATTTATGCTTTTCAAGCGTTTTCACAAAGGTAGATAATTGGAGTGTACTCTGCAGTTGTAATTACAAATGGTATGCTTAAATGTACTGTTTTAAACTGCTGCACAGCTGCAATTTACGAGATTGTTTGATTTTTGCTATTGGTAGAGGATCAATTGTAAACTTATCGCACAAAAGAAAGTAGGCTATATTATTTTTGGTGGTTTCCGAAACAGGACAGGTAAAAAAAAAAATGCTGAGAGACTTCTGGTTTTGGCCAATAAAAATGTGCGTTGAATGAATTAAGGGAATTGCATGCTGAACATAGCTCAACGTACAATTTAAAGACGCAGAATGTATGTTAAAACCGTCTGAATGACTATAGCCTACCCACGAACAGTGTGTAGCACCACTTTTCAGTTCGTGACAGTTTAACAAATATATAGCTTAATTGGACATTCCGGAATATTCTACTTTGCAGGTAAAATAGGTATACACAAACAAGCACATACTCTCGAGTGGACTAATTCTACCACGAACCTTCATGCTAGTCCCCCCACCCGGTTGACTAAACTAGTTTAATTAAAAGGTTATGACACCGAACCGCAAGATTCTACATTAAACCATTAGAAATGGACGAAATCGACATTTAACTTGAATGAGGCAAAACAATAAATAACACTTACTTGTGTTCTCCACATAAAAAACCAGGGGGAAACGATTTCTCCAGGTTTAGGATTCTCGGGAAATTGTTTCTAAGACAAGAGCATGAAGCAGAAGATGAAATATAGTTGACCAGGCCATAAAAATAAAACGCGGACAGTTTACCGAACAATAAATCTAATTAAAAGAAACCTAGAAGCGATTACTTTCGCTTCAGCAGTTTCACACCCGACTGGCTGCGTCCGCGGCTGTCATAAATTAGTTGAGCAACTTTACAATACTCCCCTCCCATATAACTCCAGCTACCACTCCGGGCAACGTCATGTAAATACATAGTAAACTCGGGAACGCGATGTGGTAAGTGGCAACTTCAAGCCCCCGCTTGTTAAAACAGGAAAAACGCACTCTCCACTCTTATTGCCATTTTCTAGACATAGTAGCCTATTTATTTATGAAGTGGTAATATGCTACCCGTGTGCGACAAAAGACTTTATAGTGTTTTAAAATGTAATAGTAGGCTACGATCAGATTTTGTGTGTAGGGCTGTAATCATTCTAACATGTGCATTTAGATTTAATGTTTTTGTTTATTTATGTAAATCAGTCTTGCAGCTTTTTCATGTGTGAAGATCATGGGCATCATCTGGAACTACGGCTAAATGTTTGACATTGTTTAGCAAGTCACGTTTGAAGCGACTGACGGAAAGAAATGCGCAATGCGCATAGGCTAAACTACGGTCAAAAACACCCACTTTCTTGGGGGGTGATCTCACGGGTTGCACGTGACAGCAGGTCGGATTGTCAGGGAGGCCTGATGGTTGTACTCTTGCGCTTTGCCAATTCACTTGCTTCAGTAGCCTAAATATTAAGGTCCATAAATAGGCTGCACGCTCAATAAACAAAACATGAAGTGTTCACGTAAATTCAAAATGTTTGGTTAAACGAAACGCAGACATAAATGAATTTATTATTTTGCATGCATTTTAGTTATAGCCATATAGAGTGTACAACTGTACATGATAGGCTACTGGTGAATTGCTGCATACTGGTGAATACAGCCTATGCAACAGTATACTGTAAGTTCACTCACCAACCCTGGTGTGCTGTACATTTCTCTAAATGCATGAAACAGTATGGTATAGATTGTATGTTATATACAGTGCCGGCCACTATTATTGACACTCCTGGTGAATATGAGTAAAAAGGGTTATATAAAAAATTCACCATTTGGTGAATTACCTTAATCTCACACTGAAAAAATGAATTGAAGTATATTTATTATGAGGAAAATCAAAATCCCTCATCAAGAAATAATTATTTTTAACAAAACCTTGTGCGCCACAATTATTGGCACCCGTGCATTTATATATAGAATAAAGTAATCATTTCTAATATTTGGTCACATATCCTTTGCATGCCATAACTTCCTGATGTCTGTGACCCAACAACATCAAAAGACTCTTGATATCTTATTTTCTGGTACTCTTAAGTTACAAGCGATACTATAACATCTCTGCATTTGAATGGATCTCTATGGGAATTGGGGGGTGGGAATAGATTTAGCTGTAAATTATGCTGGCACAGTATGGAATACATCGTTGGTAAAATGGCTGTGTAAAAAGTCATCAAGGGTCTGAGGTATCAAACGAGCCTCAAACCATCACTCTGCTGCCAGTTATGCAGTAGATATGGATGGATCACTTTAAGGGTAGTTTCACCTGACAAATTTTCTTATTGAACTCTATGGAAAAGTAAGTCATGAGAAGAAACCCTTCAAGTTATCCATCCATATCTACAGTATTTCTGGCAGCAGAGTGATGGTTTAAGGCTTGTTTGATTCGTCAGACCCTTGATGAGTTAGAGCCATTTAGCCAACCATGTGTTCCATACTGTTTCAGTGTAATTTACAGCTAAATCTAGTCCCACCCCCCAATTCCATAGAGATCTATTCAAATGCAGAGTATCGCTTGTAAGAGTACCAGAAAATACTGTTGGGTCACAGACATCAGGAAGTCATGGCATGCAAAGGATATGCGACCAAGTATAAAAAATTATTACCCTATATATAAATGGAGGGGTGCCAATAATTGTGGCACACGTGGTTTTGTTAAAAATAATAATAAAATTTTTTTTTTTTTAATTTGTTTCTGATTTTTTCCCTTTTTCTCCCAATTTAGTAGCCAATTGAACCCCTATTCTAATTCAATTCCCCCCGTGTAGCAACCGCTAGAGAACCACCGCTGCACACCCCGTCAATCGGTACTTTAGGGAGGGCGCTACGTCCTCTACAGGGCGCAGCTCCTGACCGTGACACGCCCTGGGTCCTATCGTGCGCAGCGGTTCTCTCCGAGCCCCTCCCCCCACCCGGAAGCGACTGCCAATTGTCGCTTCCACAGGGCACCGGCCACGCTCGGCTATGGCAGGACCGGGGCGCGAACCCCGATCCTCGGAGTACAACTGAGCTGACTGAAAAAATAATTATTTTCTAATAATAAATTTACTTCAATTAAAGGTTGATTTTTTCAATTTTTTTCAGTGTTAGATTAAGCTAATTCACCAAACGGTGAATTTTTTACAACCCTTTTTACTCATCTATACCAGGGGTGCCAATAATTGTGGCCAGCACTGTATATGCCATATAGTCCAAAGTGTTGGCCTAATGTAAAATAAAGCTTTAACTAATGCAGGGGTTGCATGATGGACACCGGCTGGAATGGCAGGCTTGACTGGCTACAGTGTATATATTCAGTGAAATAATTAAATAATAATTAAATAATTAATTGTAATTAAGTAGGAAGAACTATTTTTGCAACAATTCTATTCTTGATTTTATGCTTTGGGATGTTGGGGTGGGGTGGGGGTGAAATTAAAAGTTGATCTCTCTATAAAATGCATTTGAATGGATCTCTATTGGAATTGGGGGGTGAGACTAGATTCAGCTGTAAATTACACTGGTACAGTATGGAACACATGGCTGGCTAAATGGCTGTAAGTCATCAAGGGTCTGAGCTATCGAACAAGCCCCAATCCATCACTCTGTTGCCAGATATGGAGTATCACTTGTAACAGTACCTGAAAATAAGATATCGAGAGTTTTTTTATGTTGATTGGTCACAGACTTCAGGAAGTAACAGCATGCAAAGTATATGCGACCAAATATAAAATATGATTCTTTAAAAATATGTTAAAGCAAAGGGTATTAATACTTATGTAAATGAAAGGGGTAAATGAAAGGGGTATTCAGACTTTCCAGCTTGACTGTATATATTGCATCATATGTATGTGCATGTAAATAATTGTGGATAATATGATAAATGTGCTGAACCGGGATTAATGCCAATTGAAGTGCGGGGTATGTGAAAGTATAGGAGGGGGCAAAATACATGTGAAGGAATAAATAATGTGAAAGAAAGGAGGATTGTATAGGTTATTAGGGATGCACTTGTCCACATAAGTATCTGGAGCGCATAGTGGCCATCACCTGGATTTCACCTGGTATCTAGGTAAATGAAAGGGAAGATCATAAGATCACGCGCCGTCGTACAAAGAATCTTATTAGTATCACTAGATCGGGGGGAGTAGACTACGCAGTTTATCTTCCTGGAGGGGGTCACCGGGTGGTGAGGAGTTACATCTCTCTTCCTGCCAGACCATATTTGGACAAACAAACGGAATTGTGGAATGTGGAAAGCCTGCTCAGGACTGCATTTAAGGGAAGTCCAAAGGAACATTCGAGGAGAATCTGCTTAACAGTTCTCCTGGTACCATAGTCACACCGTACGGAATCAGTGTGTTATATACTTTGTTGGTGAACCTGTTCATGTTTCTTTGTCGTAGCAGCATGTTATCCTGTGTTTAGCTATAGGTATTGAATGTGTTCATATTTGCTCTCACAGTCGTAACCAGTGATTATTGTCATTAATAAATTATCATGTTCTCACATCATCTGCATCTTTCTTTTCAACCCTTTTCCAGCTCAAATTGCTTAACCAGAGTATATGATCTGAGCTGCAGTGTTCTGAGCACTGTGGTATGTATGCTTGAGTCAGAACCCCTGCATCTCGCTCAGGGCGGAGTGCAAGTTCCCAGTATGGGAAAATCTGCTTAACAGGTCTCCTGGTGCTGTAAGTGGTAGTCATTCCAGTATGGGGAAGCTGTAGTCAGACTTTCCCACACATCCCACCTCGTGTCGTTGTGTGTACCGCAGGTATGACGATTTATTTTACTATGTACTATATTTGAAAATGTGATGTTGTACTCTGTAACTGTAAATAGATTATTTTAAGCTTGTCTAGGGAGGTTGTCTATTTAAGCTTAATGTATCACGGAGTATTGCACCTGTAGAACTATGTCCTAAATTAGATAATCTCCGCATGGTGTTTATACATGTTGAGAACGGTGGTCGCCAGTAGTACCTTCTTGGGTCCCTGAGCCTTACTCATAGGCTATACCTGATGATGATGTGGTCTCAAAAGTATGGGAGCCCTTTAGCGAATCAAGTGTACATTTTACATAACAAATTAATATTAACAATTAAATTGGAGTCAGATAAATGAGTAAATAAATGAGCGATATTTCACAATAACTTTTAACCTTTTCCCACAGCAATGGCGGAATAAATCACGCTTAAACCTTTACTTATTCCCTCATTTGTCTAGCTGCGCGAGATTTACAACATTGACAATTACACATGCACTGTCTGATGTTGTGTATTTGTTTCTATCCAATGCCAATTTCCAACACCAGTCCTTTGAGCTGTTATGGTTTGAATGTATAGAAATACTGTTTACAGGACTGTTCAGCTATTTGTTCGGTGGAATATGCATTTATCTTATGTCCCATGATGATAATTCATAGAGGGAAGAGAAACAACCCCGGGCATTTATGCAAAGAGGATTATAAGAAGCATGTCGTACGTGAAGCGTGCTACAGGAAGTCAGGACAGCACAGAGAACGACATGATGTGGAACTCTGTGGTTTCGGTCTATTTATCACTCTCTAAATTCCCTTCCTCTCCCACTATCTGCTAGCTCCACGCCACATTCAAAATGTGTGTTTTTCAAGTCAAAAATACAGGACGCATGTCACCCGTACCTACTTTTAGAGAAAAAAACACACCAAAGGTTTCTACGCCTGAGAATGTTACCGATGAGCAGACAGTGTTGTGTGTGGATTCAGTTATTTCTCCTTCTCATTTATATTGCGTTGGTAAGCACTGACAGTGTTGAAATTGAGTAAATGTTAGGATGTTTGTGCTAAAGATTAACCCTCTGAAATCTGCGGAAAAGTAGTAACAGGGTTGTCTAATTGAGATTTATATAGAGTATATTCGGTCTCGTACATAAACCTGGATTAGATTTAAACACCAGCCAACTAAGTATCAATTACCCATGCATTTTCAATGTGATGATTTGTTTTCATTGTATCTGTTGACAAAAAGCAAACAAGAAAAAAGCCAAACAAGCGTACTGAAAATACGATGCTGAATTTGTCAGAGCTTCCTGAGAAAAATATTATTTAAAAATGTATAATGATCGTCATACTGAACACAATTGCCCTATCATGTAACATTATTCCCTTTATTGTGGTTGTCAACAACATTTGAGGATAGAAAATGAGAATGGTAAATTGAGAACGGTCATCTAATCCATCAGATTAGAATATTTCCCAGCTAAACCACAAAGGTTTAAGTACATTGGGGAACATTCCAGTTTGTCTGCCATTTGATTTTGAGATAATGTTACAAAGAGTCCATTTTATAAACAGGCTTGGAACATGTTTATTGTTTAAAACAAGTTGTCAGTCACAGGAAAAAAAAACAAAAAAAAACAACCTTCCAGACATGTCACAAATAAACCTATTGTAACCACTAACTGTAGTAACTGTAATAGTTTCATCATGAAGAATGTAATGGAGGATATGTGTCAGTATCATTTCTAGAATGTTCTGAATATAAGTGCTGATGTGTTACACAAGATGCATTATGAATGTGATGGGTCAAAAATAATATATTAAGCATCCCTGCAATGTATGTAGTGGGATCGCAGAGGATTTGTAATTGGTTCTCATAACTAGAAGATCACAGGTTTGTATTTCCTGGAACAAAACGCTTTACCTGAATTACTAAAAAATAAATGTCCAGGTATATAAGCTTGAAAAACAATAAGCTATCGTTGACAAGGGCTATCGCTATGGTAACAGGCCATAACAAAGAACCCGATTGACAATCTGACATAACGCCACAGAGATGTTCTCATTTAATTTATTTGGGGGATTGACAAAACTTCTAAAGTACTCAAATTTTAAAAAGTAAAATGAATCAAATTGTCTCAAATCAAACTCACAGTACAAACTCACTCGTAGGTCAAAGTTAAGGGCACAAATTGTCTCAGATCAAACTCGCAGTACAAACTCACTCGTAGGTCAAAGTTAAGGGCACAAATTGTCTCAGATCAAACTCGCAGTAAAAACTCACTCGTAGGTCAAAGTTAAGGGCACAAATTGTCTCAAATCAAACTCACAGTACAAACTCACTTGTAGGTCAAAGTTAAGGGCACAAATTGTCTCAAATCAAACTCACAGTACAAACTCACTCGTAGGTCAAAGTTAAGGGCACAAATTGTCTCATCAAACTCACAGTACAAACTCACTCGTAGGTCAAAGTTAAGGGCACAAATTGTCTCAGATCAAACTCGCAGTAAAAACTCACTCGTAGGTCAAAGTTAAGGGCACAAATTGTCTCAAATCAAACTCACAGTACAAACTCACTCGTAGGTCAAAGTTAAGGGCACAAATTGTCTCAAATCAAACTCACAGTACAAACTCACTCGTAGGTCAAAGTTAAGGGCACAAATTGTCTCAAATCAAACTCACAGTACAAACTCACTCGTAGGTCAAAGTTAAGGGCACAAATTGAATGAATGCAGGCAGACGAGCACAAGACTCACAGTTGTCTCTGGAGCTGCAGACTTGTCAACCCACTTCCTCTGTGAAGCCGTGGAGCCAGACCTGAGGTGAGAGCCCTGCAGCCTACAGCACATCTCAAGGAGCAAATGCCATAGGGCGATGAACGTGTCTGAAACAGGCGACCTTCTGGTTGTGCCACTGGCTGCCAGTGGGAGCTTCCTCAAACTCCACCTTCGTAATAACGATCTATGAGGTGAAATAAAGAACTACGAGACAGAGAGTTCCTATGTGTCGCTCTGTTTGAATACATATCCAGCCATTTAAGTGTGCTAGCTAACGATATCGCTTATTGCTGCGGACTGGGCTGTAATCATTTAACCGAGTTTGTTAATGTGTAAAATATTAACCATTTTGCCACAGTGAACCATGGTCGGCACTGAAGTATTTTTACTTCTTCTCCAATCCCAGAAATTACACAATAAACCGGACAGGAATTAAATATTACCACACAAAAAGGGAAGATACTTTGGTTACTGATTTGTAAAAGGCAAGGTTGCATTATCACTCTGGCAACAGAGTTTCAACAAACATTAAATCCCCCCCCCCCCCCCCACTCTGCCTTAGACAGAGAGAGAAAGGGACCTTCCAGAAATTTCACACCTCTGTTCTGTCGCATGACGTTGAAGGCCTCATTCCGTCACATGACCTTGCGAAGGCCTCTGTGGTTCACATCTACGCTCTGGCCCTAGACACAGCCAGTCCGCATTCGCACTGCAGTGCAAATGGGCTGTGTTGCAAATTAATCAAAATGGATACAGCTGAACTTATTCATGCCTTTTAACTGAGGAAGCTGATTGCCACAGCCAATGTTGTAATTGTGATGTGTTGCTGTACAAAGAAGTGGCTGGTGGTGAAACAAGCCTTTTCTAATATCCCTGGCAGGCAGACTACTACTGTTTAGTTGAGTACATTACATTACATTATAGGCATTTAGCAGACGCTCTTATCCAGAGCGACTTACACAGCATTTATTTTTTGCATTTATACATAGTATCCATTAATACAGCTGGATACTGAAGCAATGCAGGTGAAGTACCTTGCTCAAGGGTACAACGGCAGTGTCCAACCCGGGAATCGAACCTGCAACCTTTCGGTTACAAACCCAGTTCCTTAACCGTTATACCACACTGCCGCCGTAGCAGCGTAGTCGACTGGAGTCATGACCTAGATCAAACAAAGTGGATCTATGGTATTTTGATTGGGTTACTGCAGACTTAATTTAGCTAAACCTTTGTGTTATTTAAGAAGGCATACTTAGGAAGGCAAAAACTAGCTTGCAAACAATTCTGTATGGAATACATGGTTGGCGAAATGGCTGTAAGTCATCAAGGGTCTGAGTTATCAAACGAGCCTCAAACCATCACTTTGCTGTCAGATATTCAGTAGATATGGATGGATCACTTTATGGGTTGTTCCTCCTGACAAATTTTTCTATTGCACTCTCTGGAAAAATAAGTCAGGAGAAGAAACCCTTCAAGTTATCCATCCATATCTACTGCATATCTGGCAACAGAGTGATGGTTTAAGGCTTGTTTGATATGTCAGACCCTTGATGACTTAAAGACATTTAGCCAACCATGTGTTCCATACTGTTCCTCTGTAATTTACAGCTAAATATAGTCACACCCCCCAATTCCCATAGAGATTCATTCAAATGTAGAGACGTTGTAGTATCGCTTGTAGGAATACCAGAAAATAAGATTTCAAGAGTCTTTTGATATTGTTGGGTCACAGACATCAGGAAGTCATGGCATGCAAAGGATATGTGACCAAATATAAAAAAATATTGCTTTATTCTACATTATGTTAAACTGTCCAATATTTTTTGATGCCCGAAAATGGGGAGAAGGGCTATGTACAAAAGATTATATAATTTCTAAATGGTTCATCCGATATGGATATAAATACGCTCAAATTAAAGCTGACAGTCTGCACTTCAACCTCATTGTCATTGTATCTTTTCAAACTCAAAGTGCTAGAGTACAGAACCAAAATAACAAAAAATGTGTCACTGTCCAATTAATTATGGTGCTCATTGTATATGAATTTAACATTGACCAAATACCTTTTAATAAGTACGGGACTCAAGTGAAAGTAGTGCATATCCTTATTCTTGGTATACCAGTGTGCTTTAATTACAGGTTTCTTTTATGCCCCTTGTCAGTTCCGATCAGGTTTTTTTTCTTGTCAGGTTATCACATCAGTTATGTTGTTTGGGCTTTATATGTGGTTTTGACCACTTATATAGTTATATACACACATGTGTTTTATTAAAAACTATAGTTCCAAGCTCCAGATGTATAGTCTGTATAGATAATGGTAAGTTCAAGCTTTATGCTTGTCACTGAAGAACGGTTGGAAGCAAGAGATAGAGCGCTTCCAGGGCATTTAACAGCATCTAAGCACATGCTAACCCAGGTCCGGTGCAGTCACTTTAATATCACATTTCAGGGCATTTTTCTGGTTGCCGTTTCCATGCCTTAAAAACAATGACACTGCACAACACACAAAAGAAGAACATTAAAAATAGCACATTGGAGCAAGAGCGCTAATTTAAACCTCGGAATGAGTCTCCCCTCAGATCTGTTAACCATGCGTGAGATGAGGTGTTAGAATATGAGGTCCCTGGGAGGTCTTTCCGGTGACGGAGCAGATAGGTATGTGCGGTCTACTCCCCCCCCTATTTCACACCATGGCCTCAACTCTGAACCCCAAAAAGCAATGGAGAGCTGAAAACAGCATGACACTGGTGAAATATTTCCTTTCTAATGATGCGCTGTCTATTATGGCTGTCCATTTTACTATAATATAAATTGTTCTATATATAATGTTCTTTGTTTCATTAACATAAAACGGATTATAAACGGGCCTCTGTGCCATCTTGGTGATACCGCATTTTTGTATTTCTGAGAGTAACATGGATGATCTCCACTGCTTTATCTTGCTCTGAGTTAGAGTCTGCTAAGTGATTGTAATGTAATGCAATGTATGGGTGTGCACGTGTGTGTGTGTGCGCACCTGTTTTAAATGTATAATGTGGATATTATTGCAGTGGAGACACCAACTATGCAGTAGCTACATGCCAAAAAACTTGAAATTATATGATGAAATAATAAAATATATTTAAAAACTGAATGAAGAATCTTATCATTTCCGACCCTGAGCACTTTGGCTGAGCACTATTGGCTGAGTCTAATCTATGCTGAAACCTGATGTTTGACGATAAGCCCACGGACAGCTCTACATCTTGCTATACCACGGTTTCCGGCAAAATATAGATCAAAAAGATTAACTTCTCCCAGCAAGGAGGGTTCATTTGTGAGTGCTGTAATGAAAAGCCAAAGTATTTATACCTATTTTCTTTAGATTTTTTAATGTAGTTTAATTGATATTTCAGTGTAGATATATTTCAAAATCGTTTCTGTTTGTGTAAGTATTTATGTATGCATTTACAGGATAAAATATACATGATACATACATGCATACTTGAGTTTGGTGTGGGTCACAGTATCACTGTGAGTTGTCAAAAGTGTCTCTGTATTCTTAATTTAGATAATTTCAGTTAAACAGAGAGGAACTAAAAGCCAAATAAATTAAAAAAGAAGATTTTGATTTGTTTCTCATAAATGCAAAATCAATCATCAGTGATTTTGTATTCTTCAGGTGATGCTATGATGTTATGAATTATTGTTAGTGGGAGAAAATAAAGCAGTTTAAAGTAAATAATATATATTTTTTAACTTACCCTAAATTATTTACCAAAGTACGTGGTGCTGATAACATACATTTGCACCTGTGGCAGGAGCTTGCAGGTTTCCGCCCTGACAAACCACACAGCTGCCTTCTACGTGCTGTGTGAGAGAGATAGAGAGATGGATGTGGGTGGAGGCTGGGAGGGGGGTTACAGTTTACTCGGAGTATGAAGTATGACAAATGTGTCGCTGTTGATTTTGTGTTACTTGACTGTTCAAGGAATGTAGGTGTGTTTGATGTTGTACTATGCTAGCGCTATTAGCTTTGCAGGTGTGCGTACCATGTTGGCTGTATTAGCCCTGGCCTACTGCTGATTGAGAAAGAGAGGAAGGGATTACCGCACGCTCAAATAAAAGAGATTGAGACTCTGTGAGACTTGTCCAATTTTTGAAAGATAAAAAAAAATAATAATAATTTTCTCATAAATGATGCATGTCTTCCTGATACCCAATCCACGTCAACCTTTTATCCTTTCAAATGGGGTAATCCATTTTATTTCACATAATTCAAAATACTGTCCGTTTTTTTTTAACATTGAGGGGGAGAGGGGCCTGGAAGGCCAGACCAGACCATGTAATAGGATCTGAAACAAACTGTGAAGTCGTAGTTATTCATCATCTAAATGAAATGCAGCAGCAAGCGTCTCTTTGATTCATCACGCAAAGTTTAGCGCAGCTCACGAGGCAAAGTATGAGTATTTGTGAGGTGGCAGAATCCAAAGGTATTAGTCAAACTAACTTTGTAATTGGTTTATAATCCCACCAATAGGAATCCAGTCTGGTGTACAATGACTCCCGAGGATGAGCCTCTGCAGTAGAATAAGAATTGAGGCACCGTGCCTAAATAATAATATGTCCTGTCCTTAGACTGACACTGAACAAGGTTAGTTTAACGTGTGCCCAAGCATTATTTAAGCCTGCAAAAGCAACGGAAGCAGTAATAGCCATTACGTGACAAGTGGCTGTTTGTGCAGAATGCCACAGTATTAAAATGAGTATCATTTGAGTATAATACTCTGGAGTATGGCTTTATTTGATTGGCTGCTACTTCAGTTCCACTACACTATTTGGTGACATTAGAGCAGTGGAGAATTCCCAAATCACAAAATAATTGGTAAAACTCTGGTTTTAGTATGCATTTTACAAACCATTGACTAGTTTTGGTTTTGTAAACTACTATGGTATCTTGATTTATTACAGATGTATAGCTATGAAATCCACTTGAACAAATTGGGTGTTGCTTTTTAAAATGCACTTAGTAACAGGCTACTGATTAAGATTATTTGTTGCACATGTATTAGTTTGATGTTGATTTGGCCAAACTGTGTTTCATATTCAGTTTTAAATGCATAAGCACTGGGGAGGAAAAATGCCATATCCCTGTTCCTAACATGGTTATGAATAGACTAATGGTCCGGCGGGAATATTGCATTGTTACACATTTATGAAGATGTTATTGATTACGGCGCACACGGGCCGGCTCTGCTGGGCGTCCCAGGGCAGTAAGCGCAGGATAGTGTCTGCAGCGACTCTTAAATCCCGCTTGGCAGACAGCCTGGCCAGATCTCACACTGGCACTTTTCTCTGCGGTATTACCCTGGAGGGGGACAGTAACGTATCGATCCAGGGAGATTAAACCCGAGTCTTTAGTTTACAGCAGCAACGGACCGTGACAGTAGCTATGTTTCCATCAACCTAATTTTATGCGCATTTTCAAGTATCGCATCAGAAAAGGTTGATGGAAACGGCAAAATTCGAAAAAACTTACTCTAATTCGCAAAAAAGTTTATACGCTCGCTTGAGGTGGATTTTGTCTTTTGCGAAAAAGAGTTAATGCGCAAAACGGTAGATGGAAACACATTTGCCGAATAAGTTCTGACGTAGCGAACATTGAACTCACGTGACTGATCAGCCGTTTCCGCTGTCGGCGTCTTTCCGGATATCAATTCGGGCGCGACAACACAACATGGCCAATATTAGTTGAATTGAAAGGACAATTACAACTTGCCCAGCTGAAACTAATTCCTGCAGACCTCTTTCCATTTTATTGCCAAGCGTTATGTTCTCCACGTGGGTATGTTACCAAGGCAACTGGTTTTGTTTACGATATGCAACCTCTACTTCTTCGCTCCAACTCAGTTGGTGGAAACGCACCTAATTCGCATTTTCTTTTTGCGAACTTTCCAAAAGTTCGCTTAAAATTCGAATGACATTTAGATGGAAACATAGCTAGTGGCTGCGATGGTGTGGGTTCTGCTGGATCTCCACCTCATATAGGGTTCCACCTAGTATACAAAACCCTGCCAAATCCAGGCGTATCGCGCGTTCCTGCACAGCATACATTTCCATTGCTAAATCAACTCGAATAGGGTTTATATTAAAATATAGGCATATGCAACAAAACAGTTTGTTAGGTTAATATTACACATGGTGATTGTAAATGGGGCTCTGGATAAGACCGCCTGATCGACTTGAGTGCGGAGGAAGGTGATAATAATTCTTGGGGCCCAAAGTTTAGAGCTATTAATGTAATTGATTCATTACTGAGTGCAGTTATCCAGCAAACTCCGTAAGGCTGCTTTCTGGAACAGGCACCTGGCTACTTGGGTCTGAATTGCGTGCTGATTTTGAGGTGAAAACAAGAAGCCGCACATCTTGTGGCTCTCCAGGACCAGCATTGCAGGACCCCGCTTTAGGCAATGCCCGCAGAAAGACTAACAGGTTTTGTAATCGGTGCATTACCAATACAAAACAAAACAACAAAGACGTTCCCGACTTGCAGCTCTTGTCGTTTGTCAATCCGCAGAGGAGATGCAAATCAATAAATATGTCACAAAGATAAAAAACGGCGATAATATAAAATAAGATACGCATTGTGCACATTAGAGTGAGCGTGCAAGGTTCATGAACCGCCATCACCTTCTAATTTATTCCTGCGCAGATCGATAAGGCTTAAACGGTCTTTTCTTTTCTCGTCGTCGCTGCTTCGCTACGTTGATCTCGCTCGCAGTCGCTGCTCAGCTGTGGCTCTGCCAGTCCTATCGATCCTCGCGTTTGATTAACTGCATTTGAAGGAGCGAAGGTTTTGGGGAGTGGGGGGGTTGTCATACCGTTATAGTTACGTAAATGACCCTGCTGAAAATTCCAACTAAGACCAGCTGGGATTCTAAACTGGTTTTAGCTGGTTTTTGTCTGGTCAAAGCTTGTTGAAGCTGATTAAATTGGTAGTTGGCTCGAGATCGAGTGCTTCCAGGGCGTTCGGCTCTTTTTTCTGAGTCGGCTCTATTCGTACCATTCAGTTTGAAGAGTCGGATCGGAGTCGGAGTCGGAGTCGCCATTTTGGTACTTCCGGTTCCGGTTAATACAGAAGAGCCGTTTCCGTTTGAGCCGCATCTTTTTCTTTCAGCGGCGCTACTGCTACTCGCGAGCTGGAATTAGAAGCTGTTTCAGACAGCAGACCCTAGCTGGTAACAAAGTAGACAAAATAAGTTTGTAAACTAGCCTTGATATTTTATTCAGACCCAAATCATCTGAATGATACTCATTGCTAATATTCTCAATTTACAGTAGCCTACTGTCTCAAGCTAGTTTGCAATCGCAGGTTACGTTTATTTACGACTTTCCCATCTCCGTTTTTTCGATCATAGATTGTAACATTAGATCTTACAGGTAATAATAGACATTGAATGGTTATATTTGTATAGAGCTATTTAATCTATGCTAATATTAATCTTATATTTTTTATCAGATCCCAGAATCCAGTAGTCTAGGTCTACTGAAAATTAGGTGGATGGAAGACTGTATAAGAGAGATAGCCAGCCAAATTGGACAAACAAGCCAGATATTTATTGTGTGTGTCAGTGTGTACATATGATGTACAGGAGCCTGTGTCGTTTATTTATTTGGACACCATAAGGTTATTTAAATGTGTTTATTTTAACTGTACTTTATTTATTATATCATACGCAATTGTAGGCTATTTATTCTGTTCACTGTTGTTGTTGTTGGTCAAGAGTTCTAAAATAAAAATGCCACCACTTTAAATAAGTCTTTTCTGTCATTTTTTTGTAGCCTAATCTAGCTGAACACAATCGCAATATCGCAAATTTGGCCTAATTGTTTCATCGTTGACTGGAATTCGGTTGCAATTCTCGCAAAAAGTTTAATAATTTCGTAATATACAGTCGGCGTCTCGGAATATCATTAGATATAGGCTAACATAATTCCTTTGTCAATAGGGTTTCCGTTTGAATCACGCTGAGTAGTAAACCCGATTAATAGCTTAATGGTGTACTTCATTTTGCCCTTTATTAAAACCACAGAACTCTATAAGAACAGTTATGTGGTTAAAACTCGAAAATTACTTCGGTTTGTGTCACGGCTCTGTCTGGAGCCGTGGAATATTGCTACGGCTCATGGCTCTTAAATTGAGTCGAGTTGATTTCGTGCTGATCAGTTGGGTAGTATAGCTACTGTAGCAACGTATCTTTCTTTTAACCATTAGTAGTCATAATAACTTTGGAATGAGCTGGGGCGATTATTAACTTCACAAAAGTGTGTGCAATATTGTTAGATCAAATTAAAAATATATATATTCTTACGTAGGTTCTAATTTAGCAATCAGAAACTGCACGCCGCGCATTAACCAGTGCTGAGTGTCTCGGGAGAGTGTCTCCCGGCTGTAGTAGAAAGCAGGCAGAGTCAGAGCCAGAGCCGAGAGCCGAGAGCCGTGAGAGCCGAGAGCCGTGAGAGCCGAGAGCCGTGAGAGCCGAGAGCCGAGAGCCGTGAGAGCCGTGAGAGCCGAGAGCCGAGAGAGCCGTGAGAGCCGTGAGAGCCGAGAGCCGTGAGAGCCGTGAGAGCCGAGAGCCGTGAGAGCCGTGAGAGCCGAGAGCCGAGAGAGCCGTGAGAGCCGAGAGCCGTGAGAGCCGAGAGAGCCGAGAGAGCCGAGAGCCGCATCTTTTTCTTTCAGCGGCGCTACTCGCGAGCTGGAATTAGAAGCTGTTTCAGACAGCAGACCCTAGCTGGTAACAAAGTAGACAAAATAAGTTTGTAAACTAGCCTTGATATTTTATTCAGACCCAAATCATCTGAATGATACTCATTGCTAATATTCTCAATTTACAGTAGCCTACTGTCTCAAGCTAGTTTGCAATCGCAGGTTACGTTTATTTACGACTTTCCCATCTCCGTTTTTTCGATCAGATTGTAACATTAGATCTTACAGGTAATAATAGACATTGAATGGTTATATTTGTATAGAGCTATTTAATCTATGCTAACCATAGGGTTATTTAAATGTGTTTATTTTAACTGTACTTTATTTATTATATCATACACAATTGTAGGCTATTTATTCTGTTCACTGTTGTTGTTGGTCAATAGTTCTAAAATAAAAATGCCACCACTTTAAATATATTTGCTGTCATTTTTAGTAGCCTAACCTGTCATTTTGAAGTATTTGCTGTCATTTTTAGTAGCCTAACTTAGCTGAACACAATCGCATATTAATTCTGTTTTATAGCCTACTGCAATTTCCTCGCAAACAGCCAAATGTATTAATATAATAATAAACAGTTGGCTATTAAAGTGTCGACGTCTCGGAATATAATTAGATAGCCTATTAGGTACAGAATTCCTTTGCATATATGGTTTCTGGTTGATACACGCTGAGTAGGCTAAACTCGATTATTAATGCTGTCGCCTACAGCATTTATTTTCCTCTCCGTTAAAACTTGAAAGGGCTTTGTTTGTTTCACGGCTCTGAGTCGAGGTGATTTCGTGCTGAACGGAGTTAGGTCCGACTACTAGCCTACTATTGCTACCTATCCTTTAACCGTTAGTAGTAGCCTAGTCAAAATTACTTTGAATGAGCTGGGGCGATTATCTCATTCACAAAATTGTGTGCAATATTGTTTAGATCAACTTTAAATGTATTCATAAAGCATTATAAAGAAGATATTCGTGTGACCTATTTTGTTGGGCGCATCAATCGCTGCTCGACTTCAACGCCGCGCATTAACCACTGCTGAGTGTCTCGGGGGAGTGTCTCCCGGCTGTAGTAGAAAGCACAGCTGGTGCTGAATGGGCGCAGTCAAACTCGCCGCAGACCCACAGGAGAATACCGCCGGACAGCGGTACCAGACCACCCACAACCAGCAAGTGCCCTTACCAAGCCCTTCGACCCAGAAGAACTTGAAGCAGCACTGTGCTTGCTGAAACCCGGGAAAGCAGCAGGAATCGATGATGTATTGGCGGAAATGATACAGCACCTGGGACCTAAAGCAAAGACCTGGCTCCTAGAAATGCTGAACTCATGCATGGCAAAGAAAGCCATCCCACCCGTATGGAGAAAAGCCAAGACTGTCGCTATCCCCAAACCCGGAAAGGACCCATCATCACCAAAGAGCTACAGACCGATTTCCCTCCTCTGCATAATCTACAAGCTCTATGAGAGGCTATTACTCCAACGCCTAACACCACTTATCGACTCCAAGCTCACTAAAGATCAAGCCGGTTTCCGTCCTGGCCGCTCCTGTGCTGGACAGCTACTGAACCTCACCCAACACATTGAGGATGGTTTTGAGTGCAAACTCATCACTGGAGCAGCTTTCATAGACCTTACCGCTGCCTATGACACTGTCCAGCACCGCGCCATGATCAGGAAACTTTTGGACATGACTGGCGACCTCAACCTTTGCCAAGTCATAAAAAGTCTCCTCAACAACCGGCGCTTCTTCGTTCAACTAAACGACAAGAAGAGCAAATGGAAAGCCCAAAAGAACGGCCTACCACAAGGCAGTGTACTGGCCCCTCTCCTCTTCAACATCTATACTAACGACCAACCACTCCCCCCACAATGTCGCCGCTTCATCTATGCTGATGACCTCTGCATCACCACCCAACAAGAGAGCTTCCATAAAATCGAACCCGTCCTGGAAAGTGCCCTCCAAGAGATGTCCACCTACTACAATAACAACCACTTGAAACCCAACCCATCAAAAACCCAGCTATGCAGTTTCCATCTGAAAAACCGAGACGCAGGAAAAGAACTGAACATCTTATGGGATGGCCACAAACTCTTGAACCATCCCCATCCTGTGTACCTTGGAGTTACACTCGACAGGACACTCTCCTTCAAAACCCACCTTCAGAACACCAAAGCCAAGGTCAACACCCGCAATAACATCCTGCGCAAACTGGTCAACTCAAAGTGGGGCGCCGATCCACCAACCATCCGTGCAACGGCCCTAGCCCTGTGCTTCTCCACAGCTGAGTATGCCTGCTCAAGCTGGAGCCGCTCCCACCACACCAAACTGGTAGACACGGCCCTCAACGACACCTGCCGCATCATCACGGGCTGCATAAAGACAACGCCAGTCCCGTGCCTCTATGCACTAGCCGGCATTGCCCCTCCTCACACCAGACGTTCCATCGTCGCCCAAGATGAGCGGAGAGCACAGGAGTCTGACATGAGGCACCCCCTGTACGGACATACAGCACCCCCATCCAGACTGAAATCCAGAGCCAGTTTCCTGCACACAGTCCCCCCTCTCCAGTCCACCAAAGAAACGGCACGGACCAACATCTGGAGGGTTGAATGGCACCAACTAAACACCCGAGCCCAAGAATGGATGGAGAGAGGCATAACACCAACTGAATGCCTCGCCAGCGGACACGACCTCCCATGGCCGACCTGGAAGACCCTCAACAGACTGCGGGTGGAGCAGGGGAGGTGCAAAGCACTGTTGAAGACATGGAACTACCACACAGAGGACACGTGTGGCTGCGGAGCAGTACAGACAATGTCCCACCTGCTGGAATGTGACGACGCCCCCCAGTGCAGCCCCCAGGACCTGGCTGAACCGACTCCATCAGCTGTGTCCTGCGCCAGACACTGGCAGAATGACATCTAAGATTGCAAAGGACTCGAAGAAGAAGAAGTAGAAAGCAGGCAGAGTCAGAGCCGGAGCTAAGAGCCGAGAGCCGAGAGCCGAGAGCCGAGAGCCAGAGCCGAGAGCCAGAGCCGAGAGTCGAGAGCCGTGGGTTAGCACGATTCCCTCGAACTGGCGAGTCGACTCAGACGACTCAGCATAAAGAGTCGACTCAAAATACCGATTCGTTCGCGAACTGCACATCACTACTTTTAACAGCATGTAAGCACATGCTAACCCAGGTCCAGTGCAGTCACTTTAATATCACATTTAAAGGCATTTTTCTGGTTGCCGTTTCTATGCTTTAAAAACAATGACACTGCACAACACACAAAAAAACAAACATTAAAAATAAAAAAAATTGGAGCAAGAGCGCTAATTAAAATTTCACGGTTGCCGGAATGAATGAGTCTCCCCTCAGATCTGTTAACCATGCGTGAGATGAGGTGTTAGAATATGAGGTCCCTGGGAGGTCTTCCTTGTGACGGAGCAGATAGGAAGCCATCACCCCCCGTTTCACACCATGGTCTCAACTCTGAAGCCCAAAAAGCAGAATGTCAAAAACACAACTTAAAGCATCTTGCAGCTTAGGATGGAATTTTCAGCAGGAGAGTTGGTTATTAGAGATGGGGCTGGGGTTTCCACTGAGAGGTGCTGATTGGCTACGGTGTAGTGGAGGGAGATTTCTGGTGGTGAACTCCCCCGCAGACGGGTTATTGACAGGTAAAAAGATGATAAATGTGATGTGCAACATTGTTCCCGGTTTGAGGGAAATTGGGGGAACAAACATCCATTTATGGCGAGAGCTAAACAACGGCACTTGTGAATTAAGCAGCGGGGGGCCTCCTCTACTTAACAGGGTCATAAGGTGCGTGCGTATGTGTGCGCTTGTGTGTGTGCGTGTGCACGTGTGTGTATGTGCGTGTGTGTGTGTGTGCGCGCGTGCACGCATATGTATGAGTGTGTGCATGCGTGCATGTGTATGAGTGCATGCATGTGTGTGTGCGTGCGTGTGTGTGTGCATGTGTATGAGTGCATGCATGTGTATGAGTGCGTGTGTGTGTGTGCATGCGTGTGTGTGTGTGCGCGTGTGTGTGTGTGCATGAGTGTGTGTGTGTGCATGCGTGTGTGTGTGTGTGTGCATGTAAATATGACAGTGCAGCTGGGCGTTTGTGCTGACGGCAGAGACTTTGCTGTGCTAAAGTGAATCCGGAGCGTTGGCTGGGGAGCTGAGCAGATGGCCAGGAAGAACAGACTGCTGGAGAGAGCAAGCCCTGCCAGAGAGAGAGAGAGAGAGATTTGTGAGCCAACAACACTTCACTCATCCAACACAACTGTACATGTATGTTATTTTATATTATCATATAAAACATATAAACAATAGTACAGTAACAAGACTCATAATTATACAACATTAATAATGTCAAATATAGTATTCTCTAATAATAGTAATTGATATATGGCATACATTTACAAGATATAAAATATTGCATTATATTATCATTATAATTAGATCATTGAACAATAGTTTAATTTCCAATACAGTATTTTCCAACACAGTTATAAGGTATTGTTGCACAGCTGCAATATTTATAATGTCTCACTGAATGTATTCATAAACATAGTTTGCAAGGTCATGCTTGAGATATTGCTCTGTGTTCATTTGATTGCTGGTTTACTGATCTGTTAGAACAGCAGCAAATATCATCCCATTGACAAACAAGTTCTGACAGACCTCTGGCTCTTATTAGTGTGTAATTATGATGTATAAGTGCATCACTGATAAACAACAATCAATAATAGCAAGATCACCTCGCTCATTTTGATGTACTCAACAATAATCTGGAAGGGTTTCATCATTAACATAATTGGATTTCACTTAATCAGCCTGACCTGTGATTGGAGGCTGTGTGCCAGAGGACGTTTGGACTCTGTAACCGAAGCTAGCCAAAATAATGTTTTAAAATATATTGTGATGCAGGGCACCTGGGTCTCTAAAGCCTGCGATTCCCCACCAATATGATGTAGGGCTGGGGAGTTCCACTGTTTCATGTGGGTTGAACAGACAGAAAAACAAACAAAAGGATAATTAAATGCAGCTTTTTATTCAACGAAAACCGCTCACCAAAACAAAGAGGAAAAACAGAGCCAAAATCCGTACAGCAGCCAGTCTAAAAAGTTCCAAATGAAAACTTGTCCACTGGGCCTTTTTGAAATGCAAACTAATACGGCCCAATGCTGAGCACTTGGGCTAATTACGATGAGCCACAGCTGGTTCCCCTGCCTGGGTGTCATGGTGGTGCGGTCCAGTAGAGGGCGCCACCCCAACTTCTGGCATCACAATATATATTTCTTTACGCTAAGAGAATTCATGACATGGTTGCTGTAAAGCTGTAACATTGGAAAGTCAACGTTATTGTAACATTGCTCCTCACCAAAACCTTACTGCAACTTTGAAAAAATGTTTTGTTACAGCTGATATACCTGATCAAGTATTTTCAGTCAGTATAGGAAGATGGTGAGTGACATAAATGTTTTTTTTAAAGAAAACTTGTTCTCCTTTTTTAAGATAGCATGTGTGTGTGTGGGGGGTATTATTAGTATTATTTGACTAATACAATTGCACTCCATCTGGTTTGGGGTTAGGAAAGGTTTACTGGAAGATACAGAGGAAGTGTTTAATTCTGACTGAGGCTAAGCCTGTCGATGCATTAAAGTGTCAGCAGTTGATTGGGAGAGAGCTTGGAGTCAGTTACCATCACTAACCCACATACATACATATGCACGCACACAAACACACACACACACACACACACACACACACACACACACACACACATAGAGACGCACGCTGACACACACAAATTCAAACTCAGAATGCTTTATTGGCAAAAAATACACTTGTAAATTTTTCCAAAGCGTACATACAGAAATACACTATACACTACAACATGCAGATTAATTGCTGTGGTGACAGTAACAACCATCACTACAGTATACACACACACAAACAAACAGACACACACACGCAGACACACAAACACACTGAGTGATTGCTGTCTTGGCAGGCGGTCACCCGGTCTGTCCAGTGAGTAGAAGTGTAACACATGCCCCCCCCCCAACCCCCACGGTCTCTTCATGTTTCTGAGCCTGTGAAAGTCGGTGTAAAGTCTCAGTAAGGGCTGTTTTTCAACCGTTTCTCTAAATGTGTTTTTAATGGTTTTTAATGAGGCTCACTGGACTGACGCCCGGTCCTTTACCGTACGTCACAAGAGTTTTTGCGCTACAGGACTTGATTAGTTGGGCTGCCTGTGTTTTGGTCCACGGGCCCCTCATTAGAAACGTTTCCGTGGCAACTCGTCTGAATGATCGATCCCAGAATGCCGTGCACGCGCGGCTGTTGTCGCTAATCAGGCCCGGCGACTTTCTAATTGCGTTAGTGATGGGGTTAAATGTACTGGAACCACAAGGAGATTGGGGCTCTCACGCCAGCAAGGGTCAGTCGCTCCTGTTATGTTGAATGATTTAATATTGAGTGCAGACCGTCGATGCCGCCTGGACGCTCTGTGCTGAAGGAGAAGAGCGAGGGGGAGAGAAAAACCACTCTTCTGTCTCTCTCTACCTCTTCTTCCTCTCTTTCTGTATCCCCTCATTTTCTAAGGCGTCTATAATACTGAGCCCAACTGACAGAAGGGGTACTCACAAATTTCACCTTTCAGTGTCTCTCTCTCTCTCTGTGTGCGATGCGTTTCCATGGAGAACAGAGGATTCCTGCTGGAGTCTCTCCCACCGTATTGATACAGTGCAATAAATAACTCCCGTGTTTATTAGTCGGCATGCTGGTTCTTCCTCGAGAAGTGGAAATATGCGTTTGCTCTTCTTTCAGGACACCAGAAAAGAGCTCACTCATTAGCTCCTTCTTGGCACATGAAAGAAGTTGGCAAGGCCAGTTGAAATATGGTTTAGGTCCCTATTTTGTTTTTATGAATGGGTTAAACATTGCGGCATTACACACTAAGCCATTGCACTGTGTTTCAAAGAAACTGCTTCAGCTTCGTTGGAATGTCTTTTAATGCAAAATATAGGATTTAGCGCATTATTGATTCATTAATCATATTCAGCTGCTGTGTTTGTATTGTATTGGATTATCTCAAATTATTGCAGAAAAAGAGATTATTTTAAAAACTGTGCATCCCCATGGGGCTGTTATACCCAGAAGAAGACTTTTCACTTTTACAATCAACTACTTTCATACTCTTCCCTTTCAAACCGCACACAAATAGGTCATAAAACACGATGGTGTCTATTGCAGGTATGTCTAATAGAGGTGCACAGACATGGTAACAAAAAAAGGGGGAAGTTCAGTTAGTTTTTCTGAAAAGGGAAGAAGGGAAGTTCAATTAGTTTCACTACACATCATTTGGGGAAATATCAACCACACAATCGTAATCCCAGTGTTGTTCTCTGGTAATTGTTTGATAATCTCAGCTGCCAGTAAAATTATCTTGAAGTTATATTTGTTACTGTTCACTTATGATAATGTACCTTCTTTTGACAGTGAGTCACTCTATATAAGAGACCAACTTATATAATTACATTATTAATAATAATAAATAATAATGCAAAAACTATATTAATAGTAATAACTATTTGTATTGTTAAAGCACCTTTTATCAATAATAATAATAATACTAGTCATAATGATGATAATAATTAAATACCAGAAATAATACCAATAATGCTTATTATTATTATTATTATTAGTATTTATTTGTTAATTGAATGAGAATAAGGCCAGGACAGTGGGTAGGACAGCACCTGATTGGGGGGCGTCAGATCCCTGGACATATTTGTCCGTTAATAAAGGTTTGGACGTGTTTCACCCACAGCAGACGGGCCAGACAGGTGCTGGGCGCTTGTGTTTGCCCAGAATTTGGAACGGGGCACAGCTGGACCCGACCAGTAGAGCAGTAGATTTGAACCTGAACCACGTTCCACAGCCATCCTAATCCTTTGCTCAGTGTGAGCTGTCTCTTTGTAGCTGCTTGTAAATCCTTTTCTTTACATCTGGATTGCAGATAGATCAGATGGGGATACGGTTAGATGAAAAATAAGGGTTTCTGGTGCCTCACTGAACTGTCAAGGTGCATGGAGTGGGAAGCAAGAGCAGAAAGAAGAAAAAAAACGTGTCATTTTCCAAAAGTCCTGATCACTAGCTATAGATCATGAATGGTGCACTATAGTTAGCTGGCACTTGCAGAATCTGCCCCTTGCTGAGGTTCACACCTTGAGAGTCTGTTCATATTGTGTGAGCTTAAATTTACCTGCCTGCAATGTTTGAACAATTTTTTGTCCCTTTTCCAATGGCTCTTGAAAACTGAAATGCATTAAACTACCAACAGGGGTCAGTGTGGAACTACGGTCTGGGACCGGCGTTTTTATTTTATGATTTTATTTTTTTGTGTTTTCAATTATGAAGGGAAATGCATGTGCTGGAAAGCAGGAAGGGGGGAGGGGCATGCGGTGACATCAGCATTGCTCTGATATTCCGCCCTAAGGCTTAAAAACAAACTGAAACATTGACCAGAAGGGTGAGAATCAGAGTTGTTAATACACAATAAAAGACCAAGCTGAGATTGGAAACACTGTGAGCGTGAAAAAGGCACAAATCAAAAGGAGGAGCCGGAGAACACACGGAAAGGTTGCAGTCAGAGATCTTTTTAAAACTGGGGTCCTTGAGCGGAAGGGAGAAAACTCTTCCACAGACAGGTAGCGCCTCAGATCCTCTGCTTACATGTAATTACTGACAAATAGACCCATCCGGCTGGGGGTGGGGGTGGGGGGTGCACTGTGCAGCCCCTGACATTTTTTAGAATGTGCATGCTCTCTATTTCTCTCTCTCTCTCTATCTCTCTCTTTCTCTCTCTCTCTATCTCTCTCTTTCTCTCTCTCTCTCTCTCTCTCTCTATTTCTCTCTCTCTCTTTCTCTCTCTCTCTTTCTCTCTCTCTATTTCTCTCTCTCTCTCTCTCTCTCTCTCTCTCTCTCACACACACAGACACTCTCTCTCTCTCTCTTTCTCTCTCTCTCTGAATACAGAAATAACTCACCTATACTTATGAAACTGAGTGTATAATCTCCCAGTGCCTCTTAAAGGAGTCTGTGGACAGGTAGAGAGGACCTGTTGTGGCCCCACACTGTGGGGGCTGCGGTGTTTAGCCATGGAGACGCGATCGCTGTGCTGTACACTGTGTACTGACGGCGCTGGCAATCAGGGCTCTTGGTTCAGTACTTTCACATTTGAATCTGTCACTTTGATAAATTAGAGATGAAGGCGGGAGAGAGAATGAGAGGGAGAGGGAAGAGAGAAAGAGAGCTGGAGAGAAAGAAACGAAAGAGACCGGAGACAGAGAGAGAATCCCCCCCCTCTCCCCCGCTGTAGGTAAAGCACAAAGGGGAGGGTGAGGCAGATTGTGCATAAAGAGCCATTCATCAGGGTGGTGAGAGAGCGATGTAATGCCCTGTCACCGCTTCGCCTGATGAACGACAAGGATCTCCCTCTCCATCAGCCTCCGACGTTCGCATCGACTGGCATGTGTCAGCCGTCACCCACCGCCCGGCCCAAACCAACATGATGCAGCCAAGCAGCGGCCTCACGCCCAGACCGCAGTTACTCACACACCCACTGGGCGTTTATTACTGTGGGCGGCGCAGTAGTTCACAAAAAACCTGTGGGCATACATGTCACGGTGCCAGAGCTGGGCGTCTGGTGGGCATATCCATTCAGGAAATTAATTTAAATGGAATTAATTAATTGAAATTTAACATAACGCTCTACGAGGAATTAACTGCTAATTAATTGGAAGTTCTGCAGCATGCTAGCCTCGGTTAGCGTTGGACGCTGATACGTGACGAGGGGATTTTCACGTTCAGAGCTCCGCTGGACACAGGGAAGTCTCCGCCGAACTCCGCCTCGTGCCCCGGGGACCAGATGGCGTCTCGGCGGGATGCTATCGCGGCGCAGCCTCCGCGTCCGCGCACAGCGACTCCGTTTCCCGCTCTTGCTGCTGCGTCGGCAGTCGGCGCCGTTCCGTCTGTCCGGCGCCAGGAACGGCTGACGCTGTCCAAGGGCTTCTCGGGCGACACGGAGGAGAGGGGTCGCCGGGGGTCAATGAAAACGCGCAGGCTGTCGGTTCTGTACTGACCACGGTGAACCGATTCCTGAGGGGTGGAGCGGTTGAGAGAGGCACGAGGCAGAGGAGAAGGTGTTGAAGAATATAAATAAGTAAATTACATTGTCGAAGCATATGTTGATGTGATAAACATAACAAATCTGCAGCATGAAATTTAACTATAATACATATATGTATTTGAGCTTTTAAATATATAATAAAATTAAGTTACATAATTGAACATCTATCGTAAAGAAAGAAACCTCTACAACTAAAAGACGGCAGTATATGCAATATTATCTGTGGGGCATAAATGATCTTTCCATCTGTTCTGATTGCACCTCTTTATTTATCCTTTTTTTATTCCTGAACTTCATTTTATGGTAGCAATGTTACAGGTATAGCTGTGTAATCGTGAGATTGTTTGGCTAATGTTACACTTATTATCATTCTGCGCCTTCTTATATTGCGCTGATATTGTACTGTGCTGATATTGTACTTTTGTATTCCTGAGACTATCTCTGATGTTTTCCAATCCTCCAAATCACTCTGGGTAAGATTGTAACGTAATGTCTTCATTATCTTTTCGTATTGCTCGTTTCCTGCGAGTGCCAATCCTGCTACAAAAGCCTCGCGTTCTCACATTTCAAATTCTCTCCCAAGAGGAACTGCAGCCTCTCCCTTCGCGGGGCTTTCAGGCCAGATCTCTTACACGTCAAAGGAAGTGTAGCGTTCGTCCCGGTGCGCCCTGTGCTTTTCCCATTTCATTCTCAGGAATGGCTGCTCCTTCTTCTCCCGCTTCTCAAATATGACTGAGTCGGAACAAGCAGTTTTGTCTACCTACGAGTCTCAATGGCCGAGCTATTCCCTCTGATTCGCTTAACTGCTGACTTCGGGAATGGGGGGGCGGGGGGGTGCTCCCCCAGGATAATGACAGCGCCTCTGTTTTTCCGCTAAATGGCAGAGGTACTAGTAAGGGAATTAAGCAAATTAGTCGCAGCCTCTCAACTGCATTCTCTTTTTGTTTCATGCCCTCTATTCATCAAACAATGAAGCTTATTACAATTTTGCACAAAAACACATTCTTCTAATGCTCGAAACCCCAACAGTGCACGAACAGCTCTTAAATCACAATAAGAAAAGCTATGCAGCATTCATGCAGGTAGGATAAATTGATACTTGTGGTTTACGGGTGAGGGCACTATCCCCCCCAATTACCAGTACAGTGAAAAGACTGCCTTTTGTGGCAGAACGGAACGGCGAGATCTCGGGGAACAGCGGGAAACTGGATCGACGGAGCTTCTTCACCGAGGCCAATTAGCCAGGCTCAGTCATGCTTTCTATCCGTCTGGGCTCCGGTCCGTCCCCACCCACCGGTGTGTGAAGCTGCTCAATACCTGAGACGACAGGAACTGTAGTGAGAGAGAAAATATGGCATATGGCGTGAGCCAAAATCCAGCGCATGGTAGGTGCTGGCCTCAGACAGTGGGACTCTGGCCAGCCGACTGCAGCACTGTGGCCATAAAGCCTCCAGTGCTGTGTCCATCTGGGCTCACATTTACAAAGTGTCTCAGAGTCAGAATGCTGATATATTTAAAACATTTGTTTCAGATTTGTAAAAGTTTTTTCCTAATTTGGTAGCCAATTGTACCCTATGTTATTCAATTCCCCGTGTTGTAACTGTTTGAGAATTTGCCGCTACACAACCCCATCGGTAGTAGGAAGGAAGGCGTCAAGTCTTCTTCAGGGTGCGACTCCTCGAGCTCCTGACCGCGATTCCGAATCACCTGGGGCCGCTTGTGCGCGACGATTTTCCTCCGCCGAGTCCCTCCCCCCACCCCGAGAGCGGCCGCCAATTGCTGCTCCCTCAAGGCACCGGCCATACTCGGATCTGGCAGGACCGGGGCTCGAACCCCTGATCCTCGGTGTGCAGCTGCACCGACTGAAACGGACTGCACCGGCCGCCGGGAGCGCTGATATAGGATGAGTTTCACTCTCTGCTCATAGTGGATAGTGCTCCGAATACGGAAAAATAAATCCCAATCCTGCCACTCCTGCTCTGCGATTCCAAACACAATTCCTAATACAAACTCAGGTTGGCTTTATAGCAAATTCCTGGCAATCTCTCAGATTGAGGCCACGTTTGCTTTAGCATGTTTGCTGCTCCATACTTACTGATAAAATGCAATAAATTATGCCCTCTAATATTCCTGGGCAATGGTGGCATAGGTGGTCCTGGATTTACTTAAAATTTTTCATTTCATTATATTTTATATTTCATAAATATGACACAATCAGCAAGGGATTATTGATTTCATCCATAACAGCTGCAAGGCTTCATGATAGCAGAGCGATAAAGCAAACCAAATTATGCTATAACTCCTTATAATTTTGCTTATAAGTGATATTGCCATGGTTATAAAGGAGCTATATTTATGAAGTAAAGGCATTGTGAAGTTGCCTATAGCATAAAGGTGTGAATTGCTTTTGCTGTTGAGACTCAGTAGACCTTCATGCAGAATCTGTTTCATGCTCTGTTAATTCCTCTTCTGTTTAATAAGGAGCTTTGTACAGTTTTGCAGAGCTCCTCTCACTTACCAAATATACAGCAAAACAGCTTTTTAGTATTTTTATTGTTTTTAATTTGTTGCGGTTACAGAAGTGGCCAGGCTATGTTTTATTTCCTGCTAAAGACGTCTCTCTTGCTTTACAGTCACTCTGCCTGCACAGTATTCGAAGGCAAGAAGCTATCGCGGCATGGCTAATTCGAAAGTTAGCGTAAAAAGTGAGTGTTAAGGTGCCTTTGTTAGGACAGTTCTGAACACAGCATCGGATGTATCCTTTTCCGGGAACGATATTCCATCATTCTGTGCAAACATCTCAGAAATTAACTGTCAAAATGGAAGCCAGCCAGCGTGGCGAGTTTGTGTACAAATGTGTAAAAAAAGTGATGGGCTATTATTTAGTATTTTGTCAGTTAAAATTCGGAAGCTAAATGATTCAGAGGTTGTTCCGAGTAAATTTGACTTGAATAAATTAGTCAATCTTTTTTCAACTTAGTCTAGCTAACTTGGACAACTGAAAGCTAGTCTACATACGTTAGGCCTAGCGTACATTGTTACATTATGTTTTATTAAACCATTGTAACAACATTTCAACACAAAGATTAAAATCAAAGTAAAAATGTCCTATGTATGCACTTCCATTAAAATGTAATTTAAATGTATGTTTAATCCAGTGAGATGAATGATAGGTTACTACGTATATTTTGGTAAAATCTCCAGTTTTAATTCAACTCTAACAGAGTACATATGAGTCCAATAGGGACCATATTTACTCTGTAAGAGTTTATTTAACATTGAACATTTTACTGTGTACTAAGGGACACGCACATCAACAGTTAACTGTCATTACAGATTTAGGTCACATTTTTGTGAAATAAAGAATTTGTGAATTTCCTGCATCACAACCTAGACAGTGAGCTTTTCAGAGTGTGTCATTCCGGCCCATGCCTAGACACTTCATATCCAAACGGATCGGTCTGTGGCTGCGGTTGTTTGTGAGGCTTGAATGCCCGCTTCAGGCTTTATCAGCAGTGTCTTCGCTTGAAAAAAAAGAAAAACAGCTCATACACAACGACTCCTCTCAGTGGCGATGGCTCCAGAGCGCAAATCACTTCAGACTCTCGTCCCAGAGGACTGCCTTGCACACAGCGCTTTGGGTCCGAGTCCCGTCGAGAAACGAGGAGAAACGAGTAAATAAAAATGAGAAAAAATGGTAAGAAGCCGCAGAAGCACAGAGTCGCGCGTCCGTTTGTGGAGTTTCTGTGCGGTGCACCGCAGGTACAGGTATGTTAATCTCCGCAGAGCCGGGTCTGTCCGCAGCTGCCTGAGAGCTCCCGCCGAGACGAGACCCCGGCGATAAATCTCCAGAGGCTATATCGATTGGGAGCCGCCTGGACATCCAAAGTCTCGCATAGCGTTAAAGCAGCTACGGCTGCTGTGGCACAGAGTCTATTTAGACCAAAGGAAGAAGTCCTCCCGAACTGATGAACAAGCTCCTCAGTTCATCAGATTAACAAGCAGGAAACCTCACAGGCTGGTTTATTCTACATTTGTCTGTAGTAATTGTGAGGGGAAAAAAGGACTCAATATTGTCGTTGCCATGGTGATAATAGGCATAATTATTAGATGACTTTGCATGGCATGACCGAACTACACGTGTGGCTCCGTGTACATTTACTTGTATAAGATATTGTGACTCGTGATCAATCTCTCACAAGCCTTTCACACCTACTTCTCAAGTACACGTGAACCCCCCCCCCCCACACCTACCCGTTACAGACACCCGTGTTTTCTCTGGGAAAATGACAAACGTGCGGACCGCCCCCCAACTCTTTCAGCTGATTTAATGGGGTTGGGTGGGTGTTTATTAGAGGCAGGGTTGCCGGAGGGAGGGGGGGTTCTGGGGCAGCTAGGGGGGTGGGGGGCAGAGGGGTTTTGGGGGCTTTCGGTGTCTGGCGTTAGCACTAATAAATATTCAGCTTATGTAATTCAGTGAATAAACAAAATGCGCTGTCGAAAAAGAGATGACAAGCGAGTGAGACGGGGAAGGGGGGGGTCGAGGGGAAGAGAAACGCCTGCGTGATCCACAAACGCCCGCGTGTTAATAATGATGGAGGCGAGGCGGAGAAGTATGACGGAGGGAGCACAAAGATGAGAGGAGTGCAGGAATATGTGGAAGGGTGAGGGGAAGAGTGTGTGTGTGTGAATGTAGAATAGGCAGCGGTGTCTGTAGTCAAGATAAACTGTAGCCCTCCGTGGAGGATAAGTTTATCTCTGTGTTGGAGCTGAGATGAAGACCGAGAGCTTTATTACTTTGGGTAGTAGGGCTACAGAGGATGGGGGTGGGGTTAGAGCACTAGTGGTGGCATACTGTGTACTGTTTTTGATTGGTAGACCCAAAACTTTGAGAGTCCTCTCACCACACACACACAAACAAAAACAATTAGCTCTATGTAGTTAAGTTATTTTTTAACCAGGTAGCGAGGTAGCGCGGACAAAAACATAGGCATATATACAGTAGGTCCGTACAACTGTCTCGACTTCACACGCGGAACATTATATGTGGTCTTTGGCATGAAAGTGAGGTCCAGTTAAAACGCATGCTGTGAGGGTTTTCTGCACGCATTATTTTCCCTCAGCGCTGCAGTAGTAGTGAACGGCCTTTAGACGAAATCACGTCATGGATGAGGGGGCGGAGTCTGCAGTACCATAGCAACAGGTCTTCCTCTCATCGTTTTTTTGGTGCATCCTTCTGATGAAGTTAATCGGCTGCCTAATTAATGCAAGGCACCTTTTGTAAGCTTTGGGGAGCGTCATTCTCAGTGCAGCTTCGGCAAAGCAATGGACTATTAGAGTTTGTGGCTTTGGATTGATGGAATCACAATCAAGTGTCAGAAATGTGTCAGGTTAGCTAATGTTCATTCTTTATTAACTGAATAAAGTACATTCATTATCATTTCTCCCCTAAAATCACCTTGAAAACATTATCTCTAAAAAGTAAAATTCCTGGCTCTTCACTGGCCGGTAAACCACAGTCAGGCCAAGTCGTAGGCGAAAGCATTCATTTTCGACATTTCGTATTCCGCATTCTTACGTGCCACTTGTTTCATCTTTCAATGCCTTTCGTAGGAAAGGTATGGAAAACATGCCGTTCTGTCTTTGACTGCCGGCAATCGGTGCACCCAGAGATGGAACACAACACTTGGGGCCACGTGTGTAAACAGTGCTGAGCAGAAACATGCCCTGAGGAAGCTGCATAAGGGAGTTTCCACACAGAAATTCAGGAAAACCTGTGTACCTCTGCACACGCTGGACACCATGTGTACAACAGTTTTGGAGACGTTTATACGTGTGGCCCCTGGTCTCCCTGCAACCATCACAAATGTTTTCATCGACCACTTGGCCTGTCTGTGGTTTACCGGCCAGTGAATAGAGCCAGGGAAGGTGGAATTCCAAATATGGGCATAAATGTCACAGCCATAGTAATGCTACCCCCCTGCACGTTTGGTGGCTAAAGAGTGATGTAGGGAGAGAAAATCGCTATGAAAGTAAATATAGGTGATTTACGATAGCATAGGACTATATTTTATGATGTAAAAAACATTTTCCAGCAAAAGCTCAAACAAGCATAAATTTTATCTTATAGTCGCGATGTTTCAACTCTTGAGATTCTCCATTCATTTCAACCAGTCGATCTAGGGGCCGTGGCAAAGCATGCACATCAGGTACGTCACAGCCCAACCGCTCAAGGAGCCTGCCTGCTCTGTTCTCAGACACAAAGAAGAGTAAGAATGTGTTCTATGGACCTTAAAACAACCAGGGGGGTATAGTTTTGACCATTTAAACACTGAACATGGGTGGTATTCCTCTTTAACTGTAACAACATGCTGTTTGTATAAGGCTAAATGACATATTGATGAAACATTAAACCAAGGTCCTGACTCACTGTAGTCATTAAAGATCCCGTGGCAGTTTTCGAAAAAGTTGGGTTGTTAAGCTCACTGTTCCTGGCAATGTTCCCACAAAATGGTGGCCACCTAATTACCCCCTATATCTGATTGGCCAAACAATCTTTTTCATTGCTTCTCACTTTGATTCCACAGGTTTTCACTGCAAAAAAGACTTGAGTTCTCAGTTGACCGACCTGTTTGAATAAAGCTTAAATGGCAAGACGTGTGGTGCAGTGCATAGGGCAGCTGACTCTCGGCCCACATACAAATCCCTCTATGTTGGCTGAGAGTCAGCTGCCATGGGTGGAGGTTTGACCAGGGGTCTCAAACTCCAGTCCTAGATGGCTGCAGTCTCTGCTGGTTTTTGTGATTTCTTTTCAATCAGCAGCCAATTTAGGCCTTGGAAACACGGTGTGCAGACTCTTTAGCCAATCAATGACTTAAATTAAGCACTTAAGTTATATCAAAAACCAGCAGACACAACGGCTCTCCAGGATTTGAGTTTGCGTTCCCTGTTCTAAGCAGGTTCCCTTCTCTACCTGTAGCCCTCTCTGCATTCTCCCTGTCTGAACGAAACGAAAAATATGAAAGGGGGGCAGAACTGCATGCTCTCCACTTAATAAATAAATAAAGGTTAAATAAATATGAATAAAGCTACGGGCTTTCATGAATAAAACAGGAAGGAAGAGAAACTCAAGGACCGGAGGCTGCAGTACGGAAGGCGGGGTACGCGCCAACAAGGTGAAAAATAAACAAGTAAAGAACAAGGAAGGGTTGTGGACGTTGTACTTTTACAACAAAACACATTTCACCAACTTGTGAGGAGCATGAACCCTCAATAGACCTTTAGCAAACCTTTAAGCATTTAGCAGCCGTAGCATTTAGCAGCCGTAGAGAGAAACATTAGTAAAGTTCCAGAGAACCTTACATTGCTTTCTAGTCATGATATTGAAGCAATTTGGGTTGGCCCCCCACAGTTTAAGGGCAGCGGTTTATAACTTATAACCTCTGAGTGTCCAGCCCGGTTTCAGAACCCGTATGCTACAGTTAGCTTATTATGCTTCATGATAATCACCCTTCTTCATACTTTGGTTCTTGGTTTGTTCCCCCCTTTGGTTAATGCCCAGGTGTCAGAAAGCCACTCCTGGGAGGCCACAGTCTCTGCTGGTTTGTGTGACACAGCACCAGTGATTTATTTCAGTCGCCAACACTTAAATTAATTCACCCACCTTGTTCTCAAGGCCTTAAGTGACATTGCATTACTGCCATTTAGCAAACACTCTTATCCAGAGCGGTTTTACACACACTTCTTAGAATTCTTTTTTTTACATTCATCCATTTATACATTTTCTGTATAACATTTATACAGCTGGATATATACTGAAGCAATTCAGGTTAAGTACCGTGCTCAAGGGTACAACGGCAGTGTCCTACCTGGGTATCGAACCTGCAACCCTCCAGGATGTGAGTACAGTTCAGTTAATGCTGCCAGTGTCTCCTCAAGGCCCTTGAAGGTACCCAGTGGGAGAGGTGTTTTGTAAGCTGCCCTACCACTGAGAGTACATGTGCACGTTGAGCAGACAGATTGCATGCACTGCCAGTATAAAGCTGGATATTCATATTCATGTTTCTGAGCCCATATTTAAGAAAACAAAACAAAACAAAAAGCTATAATTTCCATCATTTGATTTGGCTAATAGATTTACAGAAATGTTGCACAGAGTGATACAAATATCCTCTGCAGTCACACGTCAATCAAAGAGCTGTGAATTATGCAGTTCTATGATTAGCCACATGTCATGTTATTCCCATTTGTTCCCATCAGTTCTTTAATATTTTAGACTGACACAGTATCGAACACAATGCGAATCCTTTTTACCCATCACCTTTTTTCCCCTAGTATTTCAAAGTAGAGACAATGTGATGATTTTTTAACCAGCAGGCAGAAATGACATTGATCTAATGCTGAGAAAGCCAAATTTGCCTACATCCAGACTCTGAAAAAACACTTTGTTCTTTGTCCTTCATTGTAAATCACAAATTAATGCTGGTGTTACAAGCCATTACATCATGTTCTCAGTGGTCACTGAATTTTATTTTAAAAGGTTGTTTATGAAAAAAAGAAGTAAATTAGCATAAGTTAAATTTGTTGCTCAAAGTTAAAGGCACTGAATACAGACTTACACTCGAGATTTAGCCAAAAATGTATTGTTGACGGCTTTTCTGAGAATCCATGTTAACTTTATGTTTAAGCGACGGGGCTATTTTAACGTTTTTACCGGCTGTTGGAAGCGGATTGCGTTTCCCGTTTGTCAGAGGGGGCTACGGGGTGAACGGTTATCTCAGAGAGGCTCTATCATCAATCATTCATCTGTTCCAGACCTCAGCGGTGGCGGGAGGACTGCCGGCCAACGACTGTACGCATCGACTTTGCATCGACCTTCTGCCATGGGAATGGATCTGGGCCGCCAGCATTGATTTCTCTCGTTATTTCGTCCCATTATAACTACTCAGAGTCACTTATAATTAATCAGATTGATGGATCCGGACCCTTTAAGTCGCACTCATTCAAGGCTTGATGACACTGTGGATGGTGCTGCCGTGAGAAAACACACAAGTGGCTTTAACCACTCCAGACACACACACACACACACATACTCACAGGGACATGTAAGGGGGAAACACGCTGGCCCAAGGCCCTGTGACATGCACACTGGTGACATCACTTCACATGCCCGTTTCCATGGCGAGCCTTGAGCCACTTCCTCCTGGAACAGCACAGCATTCCTTGTTTTCAGCCTCGGCACTGGGGCATGGCCTGAGAGGGTCTGTCTTTCGCTGTTAGTTTCTCTCCCTCCATCCCTGACACTCCTAATTTCTCTCCACTCCATCCATTCCTTCCTCCCACGAGTCCCCTCCTTTCCTCTATCTTTACATCTCTATCCACCTCCATTTTCTGTCCTTCTAACCCTTTCTCTCCTCCATGTTCTCTTCAAGGGATTTGAGAAAGGCATCGGACACACACACACACACACACACACACACACACAGGTCATGGAGGGAAGATAATTGACTCAGACAGGCAGCAAAGTAAAAAAGGAGTGAAGCCCAGGAGACACTTTAGAGTGAAGGATGTCTTACACTAAGAAAGACACTGAGCATTTTAATCAATATTTACTAAATCTGAATAATTCACCACTGATCCCAGCTTTTCAATCCTCCCTTACTCTCCACCTCTCTCCTCTCTCTTCTCCCTTTCTTTCTCACACAAGCTCTCACAGAAACACAAATACATTCACACAAACACACTGTGAAATACTACAGTCATATATTAATTTCAGTCTGAATTTCCAGGACTGGTTTCCCCTGTTTTTTAAAACATGTAAGCGGCTATCTCAGAGAGGACACACTGAAAGCGCAACAATGACTAAGAGCGTTAGTTCTCCAGCAGCATCAGGGCCTACAGTTTCAAACTTGTGTGTATCGCACGTACACAGGCAAAAAAGTCCAACCTGAACTGATGCCTTTCCAAAGCTGACAAAAGGTTTTTCCACTTCAAAGTTTCATGAATGTAGATACAGTATATTGGAATTCGGTAAGAAGTGAATGTCACATCATCATAATTGCTGTAGCAGTTTAACCTTTAAAACGATGATATTCCCTTGTCTTGCTGTTATTTATCCGAGCTGCTGGTTGCGCTTGTAAATGAGTTGACATTTCTGTGGCCTCCTGGCTTGCCCTTGCAGGGACCCTCATTCAGAGTCATTTGTCTCTGTCTGATGCTACCAGAACGGCGACTAAGATCTGTTCTGGTTCATTAAAACAGATGGACATGGCGGTCTGACCACATAGGGTGTCCACCTGGAGGTAAATGTGCTGCCTATGGCTCACTGGAGAAACTCGGGCGAAACGTCTTGATTAAGGGGGAAGAAGCGACGGCATAATTGGGAGACGGCAGGCGAGCGTGCTTCTCCTCTGAAGCAGGTGAAATCGCCGCTGCTTGTTGTCACAATGGCAAGTCAAGCTGACACAGACACGAGTCGGAGGAATACGGTTCATGAGCAGCTTGACGTGTAGACTTGTGTATCGACAAGCCGGGGTTGCTGGTGGATGATGAGGCGCTCTCATCCTGTCCAATAGAAAGCCTGCTTGGGTGATGCTGGAGCCGATCGTGCATCTCCGCCACGGAGCTTCCGGTCACGATCGGTGCTGGCACGACCGTGGGGCCCATCCCGTGCCTTTACACGATAACCCCCCAGTGGGCCTGACGCCCCCGTTTTATATGATCAGTTATAAGCACCACGTCTTGCTTAAAGTAATTCATTTACAATCACACCCAACCATGCTGTTCCTAATCTAACAGCACAAAGCCAGTGCAGCACAGGCTATATGGTTACGTTCTACATTACAGTTTTTCTGTATCATCTACTGTGATTGCCGGGGCTACGAGTGCCAGCAGCATTGGGAGCAGAACACAGTACGCGGTTCAATAAAAGTGTAGCTTCATGCTATACCTTAAAAAAAAAGGTGTGTAGGGATGTTAATAAAGGTCTCGTCTCAGTCCTCTCCATAGAACCGTGTTGAGTTTTAATGACAAGCAGGGAACTGAATGATGAGCTGTTACTGCAGCTGCTGTACAGTGCAGTCTGGTGCAGTCTGGTGCAGTCTGGTGCAGTCCGGTGCAGTCAGGTGCAGTCAGGTGCTGTCCGGTGCAGTCCGGTGCAGTCCGGTGCAGTCTGAGCACTCTGCACCGCTCATAATTCCCTGGGAGCATCGGAGGGCCTCGCTCAGGCGAGACAGATGACGGTGTGCGAGTTACGCGGGGCACCGCCGCCATAGTGGCCCGGCGATGCAGTTTTGTGGCGGTGTTGAGAAAACATGGGATAGGGTGGGAGCCTAATGATGGCATTACAGGTGGGGACAACGAGCAGTTCGTTTCTTGGGTGCGGGGCCCTGTTATGGGGGTCCCATCAAAAAAATGGAGATTGAAATTTCGGACGGAGGGGGCGGGGTTTGTGGATTGCAATCGTGGACAGAGGATGGAGGTGAAACTGCTGTGATTGTGGACTAAAAATTATTCTTAACTCGTCTTAAAAAGATCTTACTGTGTTATAGACATGGCAACCGCATGTGCACGCCATGGTGAAAGCAAACATATTTACTTACATTAAATTGTACTGGCATATTTTAAGTCGTTATTTAGAGGCAGTCTAATGTTTTTGTATTTCTATGTTATATTTTAAATTAGATATGAAATTCCAGATCATGATTGGTGGAGGGAAAGCGCCCCCCCCCTCACGTCAATGACCACACGCCCCTGATTGGGTGGAAGATGAAGCTCCAGGGTGGGTAATAATGCTCCCGGAGGGCCATGGCTGCCACCGCGCTTTCCTGCTTAATTGAAGCGGTTATTTGCAAAGGAAATCAACCTCCCCGGGTTGCCAGGTGTCAATCAATAAATTGCCGATTGAATGATGCCTGTAATAACCGTGAGCATTCCCACCTGCCTGGCCTTGCAAACAGGATTTTTAGTATGTCATTTAGAGGCGAGGAGGGTGCTTTCAGCTTACGTTTTTTTAGAAATGGGGACTACGACGTCCGGCCCCTAAAATAGAGCATTACGGAGCACGTGCGACAACACTGGGGGGGGGGGACGTCGTCATGGCAGCAGGCAGGTTGTCCGGTGCGCTGACCTGAACTGAAACCATCTGAGCTGCTCGAGGGGGAGTGGCAGTTCCGTACGGCATTTCCACAAATGCTCATCCCCCCCTCTTTTCTGGTATATACAATGATATTGATCATTAGCACTATTGATTTGGGAGAGCAGAGACAAGGCTCTGCTCTGCTCTGCTCTGAAGCAATGTAGCATTATCATGCGCCGCTTCTTACTGCTTCAACAGATGTAAGTCAGAGGGAAGACACTTTGCATACGTACAGCTCAACAGGAAGGCCGCAGGGGCCTGACCGGCCAGTGGGGGGCTCTAGTGATCGATGAGACGCTGTCATCTTGCCTGACGAAAACCCTCCGAGGCTAGTGCCGATTGCGTGTCGCCCGGATACCCTGTCGTGGGGCCCATCCGCACACTATAACACTGCCTTAAGAGGATGAGCCATCCAGCAGCCCTGTTTGTGAGGTAGGGCTGAATGTTACCCATATGGCCTAGCAGAGGAAGTCAGAGCGTAGCCTGTGTTTCCCCAATACTTCCTGTAATGCGATTCACACAGTGCAGCCGACCACATCCAATCAAGAGAATTAGAGGTGGGGAAAATGGCCGCCATCAAATAGTTTCTTTTTTTACTTTAAATGCAAAGGGTGTGTGAGAGAGAGAGGGAGTGAAAATCCCTGAGACCCCACAGTTAACAGTGATCGTTATAACCACTGACACTGCTGTTATCGTAAATGTATTTCCACATTACTTTCAGTAAAAAATAAGAATTTATTTTTAATAATTAATAATTGTATTTTATATGCTTATATAAGGATCTCAATGCTGGAATATTTATGAAATGCATGGGACCAAAGTGCAGGTACGTAATGTGCCATCGATTGCGGGGGCAGCAATAAATAATAAGTGAAACTAGCTTCGCTAACTGAAGTTGTGATCTGTGAAATAATTACACAGTGTTCACAGGGAGTGTTGTTATACTGTATGTTACTCCAGTGTATTGGATATGTTCTTCTGTTTGGGAGACTGGACTCACTGTCAGGGTTGTTGCAAAGTCAATTTCAAATCAGAAAATGTATTTAAATTAAATTAATTCCTGGGGAAAAGCTCAGAGAACATTACAAAAATACACTTGAATTGAACTTGGAAATGAATTGAGCCTAACCCTGGTGACTGCAAAGTTACTCAGGAAGTAGCTGGTGGTGAGCAGTCTACTATGGGGCAAAGTACACAGGAAGTAGCTGGTGGTGAGCAGTCTACTATGGGGCAAAGTACACAGGAAGTAGCTGGTGGTGAGCAGTCTACTATGGGGAAAAGTACACAAGAAGTAGCTGGTGGTGAGCAGTCTACTATGGGGAAAAGTACACAGGAAGTAGCTGGTGGTGAGCAGTCTACTATGGGGCAAAGTACACAGGAAGTAGCTGGTGGTGAGCAGTTTACTATGGGGCAAAGTACACAAGAAGTAGCTGGTGGTGAGCAGTCTACTATGGGGCAAAGTACACAGGAAGTAGCTGGTGGTGAGCAGTCTACTATGGAGCAAAGTACACAGGAAGTAGCTGGTGGTGAGCAGTCTACTATGGGGCAAAGTACACAGGAAGTAGTTGGTGGTGAGCAGTTTACTATGGGGCAAAGTACACAGTAAGGCAGTATTATAGAACAAATTTAAACAAGAATTACTGATTTTTAAACATCCATTGACAGTGAAATCCAAATTGTACTGTAACATTTATAATGACTTTTGGTGCAGTCATTTTAATTGGTTGGTGCCCAAATACATGTAAACAGTTGTTCCTTTGTTTCAGCTCATGTCTCTTATGATTATGCAGAGAGGATTATATTTATTTTGCTTGATTATTTTGTTGTTGGTGTTCATAATTATACATTCTGCCAGTCTCATTTATGGCTTGATAATTATCCAAATGTCTTTTTCACATAACTCTATTTTATTTAAGTTTTTTCATAACGTATTTTTCTAAGTTATATTTCTCTTTTTAATATATTGAGATTTTTAAATTGCAAAAGAGGTCCGTGCTAAATTGAGTTTCATTCATTTTGTGATTAATTCTGCGGCTCATTTAAAAATGTGGGTTCATCCTGGACGCGCTGCAGCAAAATACCACCGACAGCCACGTTCCGCCCAGGACTCAAACCCGCAGCGCTTGGGTGTGAGCGAGCATGAGCACAAGCGCGAGCACGAGAACATGGCGCCTGATCCAATGCAACAGAAACACGCGCGCGGAAAGCACGGCAGTACCCAGGTCGTTACCGAGCACTGCCTTTTCACAGAGTTGAAGAGGCAAAGGCCTGGCCTGTGCAAATGAGTGCATTTATCGCCACGATGAAGCGTGTCTGGCGTGTGTGTATGTATATACATAAGTATATCTGCGTGTATGTATACATGTACGTGTGCCTGCATATGTGTGCACACATTTATATGGGGCGGCGGGTCTCTGAGTGGAAACTCTATTGCAGGACACGTCGTCCATTCAAGAGAAGAGAGCTGGCTGCACTTGACGTGAGGGAGAGATCTGTGAGAGTGACGTGTGGCTAATTGCAATGGGAATGCGGTCCGTATAAAGCCGCTTCTCCGCTGATAGGCCTGTAGCGAGTGTTCAATCAGCCGCATGCTTCACAGCTCATTCAACCGCTGCCTTACCGCTGTCCCACATGTCCTCTCGTGTCCTTCCTATTTCACCTTATTTCTTTGCCTTTGCGGCTGATTGTTACCATTTCAATCAGGAAAGGCACGGACAAATATACCACGAGATATTATTGTTAAACATGGAATAGTTCACCCTGCTATTTTAATACAGAGAACAGTAGTGAAACCGCGCTAAAATATATGTGCTCAGGTGGTGTTCACCAAGTATACAGCCTTAACAAATCTAATTCGTAGGTGTTTTACAGATCCAACTAAACATTTTACCAGTGTAAATTAGTTCAGAGAACAAGGTGTCCTCTACGTTTGCCAAGAATGAGGTATACACTGGACTACATCCTTCCACATACATCAGTTATGGAACTCTTTAGCACAGTACAATCCTTGTGTTAAATCTCAAATTAAGACTTTGCTTACTACGGCTTTTACATATTCTTAGTCTCTCACATGCACTTGATATGATATCTCCTATGTGTAAAAGGTATACAAGTAAAATTATTACTACAAATAAAGTTATAATTACATGTATTATTATTACAACAACTAAGTTATTGTTATTGTCATACTCTGGATGCTTCTTTCCCTCAAAAACTGATCCAGGATCAGCTTTCCCACGAGTAATCCAGACCCTTGTCTTTGTTTGTAAAGAGTGGGAACTGATTCAGGATATGCTTTGGAGTGGAATATATCATCTAGCACACAGGCAAGATCCGATGCCTCGATTTCGTGCTGTCTGAACTGTGCCCGTTTCCTCGCGACTAAAGCACGCGTAATCCCAGCGGCGGCCTCCTTAACACGCTATTTATTCCTTATTTTGTGTGTGCTTCGAAGAACGGGAAGACCGATTGCAGGACTATGAACTCATTTATCGAAGTGAATGATGAACAGGCATGTCTGAGCTCCTCCCTTGTCTATCTATCACAGGCAGCAGTTACGGAATTACCCAGACGAAAAGAGGTGGTGGGGTCGGTTGAAAATGATTGAAAAACTGCGATGGGAACGTGGCGAGCTCTCAAGATAGCAAACGCACGCAGGGGCGCAAGGCCTTCGCAGCTATTTATTCACGCGCAGATTTGGGCTGGCGCGTTCGGCCAATTGTGCGTTTTTTCAAAGTTGCTTTAGAAAACATGTTTGACGTTTCCCTGGAGAAACCTGCATATAAAAGACACCCGTCTTGGCTGTTATTTTCTCCATACACAATAATGGCTGGTTAACTGCAAGTGAGCACTCGCTATTAAAAAGCAGTAGGTAGCCTATAGCTCCACTAAGGAATTTATTAAAGTTAGATTACTAGATCTATTTTAGCCTAAGTAGATAAACTATACCATAAATACGTTCAATAATAACTACAGCTCTTACAAAATAATTACATATGCTGCCATACTGTGTATAAATAAACATTTATGCGTGCTGGGGAACTGACCTTTATCATATGAGGAAATATGTAGCCTACAGAATAAACATAGCTGAACACTAGCAATATTTTGACACTCCCATTAAAAAAAACACCGCTCTATGCTGATGGAAAGTGGGATTTTGTTCTTTCGAAATTATTGCCTGCGTCACCCAGTGGAGTAGGAAAATATGGCAGCGTTTCCGTTTTAGATGAGAAAGAAAATTATTACCAGATGGTGCAGTGAAGTGGGGGAAATAAAGAATTTAATGCACCTCTGCACATCTGAGGTTTTATCTCTTTATGATTGCACTGAACTGGAGGCATTTTGTAACGTGTGCCATGTACTTATTGCGTCCCATTTTCATCCCATTTTCTTGTTAAGCTCATAGACGCAGAAATGCATGTTCCCATGACATTTATATCGTTTATACAAACGTGGATTTTGGTGCCTCATACATATACATATACAATGGGGGAAATAAGTATTGGACACGTCAACAATTTTATTATCAAACATATTTCCAATGTAGCTATTCACATGAGATTTTGACCAGACATTGGTATTAACTCAATAAAACTACACAGCTAAAGAAATTGTAACGTTCCAATTCTTAAAAAAAGTTATGTGCAATAAAGTGAAATGACACAGGAAAAAAGTATTGAACACGCTAGATTAAATGTATTTAATACTTGGTAGAAAAGCCATATTTTTTACATTTGGTTGCATATCCTTTGCATGCCATGACTTTATGATGTCTGTGACCCAACAACATCAAAAGGCTCTTGATATCTTATTTGCTGGTACTCTTAGAAGCGATACTATAACAGCTCTGTATTTGAATGGATCTCTATGGGAATTGGGGGGTGAGACAAGATTTAGCTGGAAATGACACTGGAACAGTATAGAACCCATGGTTGGCTAAGTGGCTCTAAGTCATCAAGGGTCTGATGTATTAAACAAGCCTTAAACCATCACTTTGCTGCCAGAAATACAGTAGATATGGATGGATAACTTGAAGGGTTTCTTCTCCTGACTTATTTTTCCATAGAGTTCAATAGGAAAATCTGTCAGGAGAAACAACCCTTAAAGTGATCCTTCCATATCTACTGTATTTCTGGCAGCAGAGTGATGGTTAAAGGCTTGTTTAATACATCAGACCCTTGATCAATCTGTGGAGAAATGTGATATGGTCAGATTAATTGCCCTTCACCATGACCAGATCAATGCTAAGCACTTAATGAATCTGAGTGATTACCTTCATCGTATGCAGGGTGTCAGGGTGGGAGCAGCGTTTATTTCCTGTGTGATGGGTGTGTCTTCTAGGATGGCAATGGATGACCACGGGGCATGTGAGATCCCCCAATGGATTGATGAGAATGGCAAAGACGTTACCCACACACCATGGCCTTCTCAGTCAAATCATTATTGGCACCCTTCATGAAAATGAGCAAAAATGATTGTATAAAATAAACAATACACTCAAAATTTCTGCTCAAACATTCACTGTAATAAAATTATTTTTATAAAAACATTTTTTTATTTTTTTTGTAATAGCAGTTTTCCCAAAAACACTGGGGTAAAATAAATGATAGGCACTCCTACACAATATTTAAAATAAAACCAAACAAAGTGACATCTGTGATAAAATTCTGTTTTTTGTTTTTTTATTGATCTCACTTTCCAGAAACTGTATTGCTGCTTTTCACCATTTTGCTGTTTCACTGGGGTATAAACATGAATTATTTTAATAATATAATACACAATTACCAAAAAGCTTATTGTAATAATAATCATTTAAATAATATAACAAATGATTAAAAGGTTTCTGAAGTCTGGAACAGTTGCACATTTGCCAAGAAGAGGACACGTTGCAGCGAGGAAGATGGTGAAGGAGACCAAAGAGAACCAGGATCGGCTTCAGATGGAATCAGGAACAGCTTTGCGGAATCTTGGGGTTATCAATGTTTCAAAATCAACTGTTAGATGCCACCTCCATGCCAACAAGCTCTTTGTACGGGTTGCATAGAAGCCCTTATTGAGAGTAACCCATAAATTGAAGTGACTGAACTTTGTCAAGCATCATTGGAATTGTGTGTTGTGGTCAAATGAGACCAAAATTGAACTTTTTGGCTGTGCACACCTGACGGCATGTTTGGTGACAAAAGACAAGGACGGGGCGGCTGTGGCTCAGGAGGTAGAGCGGGTCGTCCGCTGATCGCAGGGTTGGCGGTTCGATCCCCGGCTCCCCCTGTCCACATGTCGAAGTGTCCCTGATACTGAACCCCAAATTGCTCCCAATGAGCAGGCTAGCACCTTGCATGGTGGCTGCCGCCATTGGTGTGTGAATGTGTGTGTGAACGGGTGAGTGAGAGGCCATTGTAAAGCGCTTTGGATAAAGGCGCTATATAAGTGCAGTCCATTTACAAGGATACAAGAAAAAACACCTGATAGCCACATAAAATAAGGTGTTGGATCATTGAAGATTTGGTGCTGTTTTTCTGCTAGTGGTCCAGGGGCTCTTATTGGCATGGCATACTAAATTCTACCAAGTACCAGGATATTTCAGCCGAAAACCTGGTTGCCCCTGCCAGGAGGTTGAGACTTAGCTGTAGATGGACCTTTCAACAAGACACTCAACCCAAACATACATCAAAATTACTAAAGAAGTGGTCGTGGGAACACAAAATCAATGTTTTGCAATCGTCATCTTAGTCTGTGGACTTTTAAAAACACCTTTGTGGTGAACAAATGAACAGTGAATTGAAAGAGGTAGCTCACAAGCGCAAACCTAAGACTATCGAGGATCTTGAAACTTTCGGCATGTAGGAGAGGTCCAAGATCCCTTCAAAAGTGTTCTCTAACCTTGTCAGACATTACAAGAAGAGGCTCAGTACTATTATCCTCTCCAGGGGAGGCTTCACCAAACATTAATCTTAGGGATGGCAATAATAGAAAAAATGTTTTTTTACTGCTCAATAAAAGCTTTTGCGTTTGAAAAATTATTGTGTAAAAATAAAAGTCTATGGCTCTCTCATATGTTGAGCCCAAAATATGACTCAATCTTTGCTCATTTTAATGAAGGGTGCTGATAATTTTTGAATTCTCACTGCTGTGTGGAATATTCTGGAATGATGGCTGAGACAGTGACACACACACACACATGTAACATACAAGAAATAGTGGTATGCTACAAAAAGCAGCCATTCAAGGTTTGTGCAGCGGACCAGGATGCATCTGCTCAGGCCGAAACTTCAGACTGGCACCCAATTACAACGAGGAAACACAAAGCAATTAGAAAAGGAGAGATTGATTTTTCATGGATCTCAATTCGGTCCTCTGGGCCGAATCAATACCAAGACCCTCATTTCCTTTCCTGAGCCAGAGGGGGCAGCCCCCCTCCCCTCTGACTAATAAAGAAACATGGAAAAAGCATAATTGTGTCATTTTTAAACTGTAAATGTAAAAAAAACTGCAGGGTGTCCAGGCTTGCTTTAAGACCAAGAACAATACAAAAACGTATTCGAGATAAATCAGTTGTAGAAAAGTCCGCTGTTGATGGCAAGAAAGACATGTGACAACTGTTTATTTTTTTTGTCATAAATAGTCTTCGATATCTTTAAATTTTATTTCATACAATACATTTTACAATGAAATCTATACCAGGTACCATGGTGAATGTACACAGTGTGGGAAGGGAAAAAAGAAAACTCAATTCTTTATTTCTATTTTGAAATAATCTATTTGGAAGTCACTATTTCTTTATTGCCTGCAGGCTCAATATGTACAGTTAAATTACAGGTTGAATTTTTTTCTTCGTTATTTTTCATTATTGCACAATTTCAGTTTGGTTGAACAGAACATAATCAGTAAAATAAAGCAATCAATCAGTGTTGACAATATTGTACAAAGAAAAAAATATGCTATGTGTACAGGTTTATATATATTAAATATATATGTATATTCATAGACCCTTTGAATAGAAACATCTTTTGTTTAAAAGTCTCCAGGACACACAGAACAACAGAGAAAAGAGAGGAAAGGATAGGATGGCTTTGTGATTGGATAGTCGGACCTTGAAATGGCAAGTCGACCAATGGGAGGTGTAGAGCACACCCACCGTGACCCTACCACGACCTCTTCAAAGTTTTCATCTCAGAACTCGTGACTGACAACGTTCCACGCTCTGCTGTCTGTCGCTAAAATCCCAAAGCCTACTGCACACTCCCATCATGAAATATGGCTTCCAAAAAAAATTTACTGGCCTGAACAGGCTGGATTTGATGAAGAGGGCCTTTATGAATATTTCCTTTTCACAGCCCCCCCGAGACTGTTGAAAATGCGGCTGTACTTGTGTGTGTGCACTGCGACAAAGCCTAACTACGTGTGAGTGACCTGGGTTGACCTTTGCCTGGTCATCGTTTCGTAAAAGAGTAGTGGGTCTACTTCAGCATCAACACAGGAGACGTCCTCATTCGTTCCGCCGGAATGTGCGTTTAGCGCGACGGTACAGAATAGTCAAGAGAAAACACAACGGAGCACCTCCTTCACTTGCTGGAATTATATCGAGCAAATTTAGCGGATTGCATTAACCTGATCAGTGAAGCAGATTTTTTATTTTTGTGCCATCTCCTCTCATTTATCATATTCTCCCCAGGGTTACATAAGATCCATATTTACTCAAGTGAACAGCCAGTTGAATGTTTGCTGGAAAGTAACGTAGCAACCACTCCGTGCAGTAAAGAGATGAACAAGAGAAGGAAAGGCTATTGTTATTATATGTCCCCTCTCAAATCCTTTAAGCCTCCTGCTCCTCGACTCCTTCAACTGCTGAAGCATGACATTAGTAACACATGACAAAGTATCAAACAATCAGGTGACATTTGGTTTTGATATGACGATGTGACACGTTCACTAAACGTAAATGACCCGTTTGCACTTTAGTTTATTTATTTTCTGTTAATGAAGCATCATTAAGCAAATGCTGTCAGTGACAAGTGGAGATTTACAAATGCATTGCTTTGTTTTTGCCCGAATGGGAAGAGGCAGCATATTCCCGGAACATTCAGAATCAACAGTGCAACTGGACTGCATGTTGTGAAACAATACCATGAAATTAGGAAGCCTAGGGGAGAAATAATAAATGAAAAAAATAAGAAAGGACACATCCTGTCTGTGAAATCCTCTCTGCAAGAGGAGATAAAAAACAAACAAAACAAAAAAAACTTGGCCAGCGCTTTCTCCATGGCGACTCACCAGCTGATGTGTCTGTGCCATTGTCTTTCCTCAGTTGCTATGGAACATTTCCCATAATTGAAGAGGGATGGGAACTGGCAACCCAGACAAATTAGGCTGGCTGTGCCCTGTCTGCTGCCTGCACCCTGCGGAGACGTGCCCCCCCAACGCCCTCCACCTTGCGGACACACGCCTACCCTGACGCCCCGCGCCCTGCACCCTGCGGACAAGCGCCTACCCCGACGCTCCGCGCCCTGCACCCTGCACCCTGCGGACACACGCCTACCCCGATGCATTTATTTAAGAATAAATAAATGCATTTTGCCTTTGACGTTCATGCACTCTTCATGCCGAAGAAGAGACCGTGTTTTAAATTCAATAGCATGAACCAGAACAACACGATTCCTCCATTTTCAGTCAGTACTCAAACATGCATCCAGTACATTTCTACAACTTCCAATGCAGTGACCCCCCCCATGACACAGGAAAGAACCGCAGTAAACCCTGTTAATCGTGAAAGATGTGTTCTAAAAACCAGCACATATTTGATTTATACTAATGCAAAAATAAACATACTTTTCCTTTAAAAAGGCCATAACAAAGTATTCCGGTACTGTCGATAATACAGCAGGCTCTGCATGTGGAGCAACGGTCTTACAGAAGATTCAGGTAGTAACGTTACACACCTCAATGCTCAATTTTCTGACGGTACATTTTACACAAAGAGCGAACTGCATCCTGTTTTGTACTCAGATTAAACACCCTTAGAGCCGAGGGAACTTTTTACTGTATAATATGACGCAGGCTTCACGTTACTCTATGTTGAACTCTGGTTGGGACTAGGAAAGGAGGTGCTTTGAGGTGTGAATACTCAAGGCCCAAAACCCCAAGGGAGTAGTGTACTACTGTATGCTTCTTACAGCCTTCATCCCTGGCAACACAGACGCTGAAAACGCTTGAATCTGATCACTCTGCTCTTTCATTTGAACCTCTCTAGAACACAGAAGCTCAGCGGAGAGAACGGTCTTTAAAACTTCAATAGAAGCCTGTGAGTTTATCTTTCCTTACATCTGTGTAGAGGTTAAGAAAGGTAAACTGACCACCCAAACTGCTGTCCATTTACAAAAAAAACTAAAATATTGTAGCAGCTTGTTTTACTGACTTATTTTTTATTTTTGTAAAGCACCTTGAATTGCCTTTGTGTATGAAAAGTGCTATATAAATAAATTTGACTTGACTTGACTTGACTAAAATGGCTGCATTTTTTCTCGTATACTTTTTTGGTTGTATAACCCTTGTAACCAACAACGTGTTATCAGAATATCAAATGTCACTGAAAATCTTTTAATTATCTGCTTGTTATGACTCACACTTGCTCTGCCAAATGCCACCCCCCGCTTCCTGTTTGTAGTCCTCCACTTCTTGTGTCAAACCACTTCAAAGCAGACCCTGTCAGAGGGCATGGGCAAGATTGATTCTAATGCACTTGCCTATGCATGTATTTACCATATTGCCTATGCATGTATTTAGTCTGTGCGGCGTGCAAACAGCCTCCGCTGAATTTGGATCGGCCCATCTCCATAAGCCCGCAACTCTCTGCGGATACGGCCTGCGCAATGAAGGAGGCCTAATCAATCTCCATGACAGGCACATCCTGACGTTTCTATATTCTGGCGTGCAGTTCCTCTAAAGCAAAGATGACAGAAAAACAGTTTGAACCACAAGATATGTTTATATCCGTATATATCACCGTGCTAATCTGTGCGCTGACAAATCTACTGGTGGAGCGGGGAGATGAATTGTTTGTAGGGGTGTGTTTGAGAGAAAAACACTGCTCTGTGTGAAAGATATGACAATGGAGTCTTCTGGGATTCACCAAGGATTTAATTCCCCTTTACCAGCATAGAGCTGGAACCAGGCCAACGCTGGCTGATCCCAGTTCAGCGCTAATTGTGCCGTGCATTACAAGAGCCAGAGCCGCAGCTGAAAATCTGCTCTGAATAAATCGTTCCCCACAATACCTACATGAGCTACTCATACCCCCACATTACCTACATGTGCTACTCATACCCCCACATTACCTACATGAGCTACTCATACCCCCACATTACCTACATGAGCTACTCATACCCCCACATTACCTACATGAGCTACTCATACCCCACATTACCTACATGTGCTACTCATACCCCCACATTACCTACATGAGCTACTCATACCCCCACATTACCTACATGTGCTACTCATACCCCCACATTACCTACATGTGCTACTCATGCCCCCACATTACCTACATGAGCTACTCATACCCCCACATTACCTACATGTGCTACTCATACCCCCACATTACCTACATGAGCTACTCATACCCCATATTACCTACATGTGCTACTCATACCCCCACATTACCTACATGAGCTACTCATACACCCACATTACCTACATGAGCTACTCATACCCCCACATTACCTACATGTGCTACTCATGCCCCCACATTACCTACATGTGCTACTCATGCCCCCACATTACCTACATGAGCTACTCATACCCCCACATTACCTACATGAGCTACTCATACCCCCACATTACCTACATGTGCTACTCATACCCGCACAGTACCTGACCAGCAGTCTAAACCTGCTTCCTCCTCCTCCTGCTTAAGCACGAAGCTCACCAACTTGCGCAATTATGCAATGACTGTGGAGCTCAGCAGACAGCCTTTGGATGGAAAATAAACAGCGAGAGTGTGCGCTTGTGAGCACCATGCAAAGCTCTGCAGTTAAATGCAGGAGGATCAAAGTGTGGTGGACAGATTGTGTGGAAAAGACACCAGGGTATTAGGGTGGCCATGCCACGTCCCTTAGCCTGACAGACAGCCTTTTTAATATCCAAGTTGTTTAAGCTCCTCCCCCATAACGGTTCTATTGTGATGTTACAGTGAGGTGTCATACGATATATAATGGGCGGCGCAACCATATGCTATCAGTGAAATGCTGGTTTGAACCAATCAGTGTGCTTTGTTGTGGTGAGTCTTTGCTTTTCAATTGTTCAAAAGTCAGTGATTGACGACTCATTGTTGCTCCACCCATTATGGAGTTCATGAAACCTCACTCTCCCATCAATAATGTCCAACCTATTGTACTTTGCTGCTGAGCCACATATTTTTTTTAAATCAAAAACAAAAGGTCAGAAAAATGAATAGAATATAAAAGAGCTTTTTAAAAATCATACTTGGTTTCTTTAAATACAGGATTTAGACTCACAGGGGAGCCAACATCCCAGTTCATGGCCACTTACATTTAAAAAAATAATTAGGTTTTTATGAGAAGTTATGTCAGCCACAGTGTAAAAACGAAACTGAGAAGAGAATGGAGGGGATTTACATTCTCCAGTTAGGTTAGTTAAGTGATTAATGTATTGAATGTAAGTTTTTATTCTGCTATAGGAATATAAAAATGTTACATAAAATGCGTTATTGAATTTACCATTTAAAAAATTATATATGACTAGAAATAAAGATTTTAAGTATGAGTCTATTCAAACCTCTTCACTGTTGGGAACGGATGTAGCTTACTACAGAGACTGTTATGAAGTAGCTGATAAAAAGGGCTTCTGTAAGGGCAAGGAAAGATCAATAGATTATGCTTCAAATGAACCTTGAGGGTCATTGCTGCTCTCCAAAAAAAACTGGTTGAGTAAATTTTACTGACTGTTCATCAATACTGAAAACACAATCCCCCATTCACTAGCCCTTGTAGCTTTAACCTTTAAATTGGCCTGATAAATATGCAACGGCGCCAAACGAGGGTTTTACCTCAGGTTATTCTGCACTGACGAAACGGTTTCTTGATCCTGGCTCAGAATCATGATTTTTTTCATTTCGCTTTAACGTGTGATGGATGTGTGCACTGGCTCAAAGAAATACACCACGGCAGCTCAGTCACGTTTCTCCAAATAACGAGCTCTACCTTCAGGGTAATTACAACAGGCTGCACGCTCGGAAAATGAATTAAAACTGCCCCGAATCTAGATGGACACATTTGAGCTGATGTCATCCCTACCGCAGCCACTCTGAGCTAATTCCCTTTCAGCGTTAGCACTTTGCATTATAATTGAAATACAGATGGGATTTTTATTAAGGTGATGGACTCGGCAACTGCAGACAACTGGCTGGTTATTTGCGACGGTATGCAAATCAACAAGGATAAAAAATGTCACAGCTGGTCCCAAAACCCAACCACTAGTGCGCAGCTACAGCAGGCGTTTTGCACCAGAATAGTAACCACACGTAAAAACATCAGTCACATCCGCACACACGGACACCTCAGTTCCCGTTCCGCTCAGGTGATATTTTCTCCACGGAGAACGCGCGTCTATAGTTGATTCCGATGAATGTTAGAGGGGCGAGGGTTTTCTTTCTGTCTTGACCACTTTTATAAGATCTTTTTACGGTTATAAAAGCCCAGATTAGATTCGCAGTCAGGCGCTGCGATTGTACCGGGGTTTATGGTGAGGATTAGGAGGAGGCCACTGTCAGGTTTTACACAGAATCAATATCGACGAACAAGAAGCAGAATTAATGTGCAGGTTTAGTATGAATGCAGTGCAGTCGCAGTCCGTTGGTTTGACATCAGATCAATGATGGATCATAGTGAGAGCACACATGGTTAAAAAAAATGCCGCAGTGCAAAAACAACTGAATACATTTTACATAACATTACTAATATTAAAGAGCAATTCCTTATTCGTTATGTCTTATCTAGCATGCCATGGTCACATTCTGCACAACTCAATGTACAAATTGGAATCTGAAAAAGACGGATCGTGTCTAATTCGTCTTTCATTTTAATATAATACACACAAAGCTCAAACGTTCAGATTTAATTATTTATCACACTAAAAAATGTGGCATTCACATTACACATGCTGTGAAACAACCCAACCATGCAAATGAATGTTACGCTTAGCTATTGCTTTGAAGTGTGATGCTATTTTAAATTGAGATTGCTTGGAAAGAGTGTTGTGTTTTCAGTTCACGCTGGTATTTTGTTGAATAAAACACATTGGATGTGTATTTTCACCAGGGACAAACGGCTTCTTGTGTCCCACTTTACATACAGAATTACATTAGCTTTGAGTCAAAGGAGAGACCTGAAGACGATTTTAGAATGACCTTTAAATGTTAATTGTAACAGATTGGTTAATTAATTAATTAATTAACTTTTCAGCATGTATGCTTCCAGTAGGGGGCAGGGCAGGGGGCTTGTTATACACACATACCTTGCCAATAGTATTGCCCTCTCTTGGGCCCCTATCCAGTGAAAAGGCCCCTGAAAGCTTTCCGACCCCTCTCTGTGTGGCCCTGCCCAGGGGCAAAAAATAAATGCGCATAATATAGACTGTTTAATATAGACTTGCCTTCTCTTTCCTGTGAAACACATTTTTAATGATCCGCTAACCTGAAAAGTTCTCAGCACCTCAGTAATTTCATCTCGAGCCTCTGTATAGACCTGTACGAGAGCCTCTGTATAGACCTGTACGAGAGCCTCTGTATAGACCTGTACGAGAGCCTCTGTATAGACCTGTACGAGAGCCTCTGTATAGACCTGTACGAGAGCCTCTGTATAGACCTGTACGAGAGCCTCTGTATAGACCTGTACGAGAGCCTCTGTGTAGACCTGTACGAGAGCCTCTGTGTAGACCTGTACGAGAGCCTCTGTATAGACCTGTACGAGAGGCCTATCACTTTGAGAAAGCAGGCAAGTCCAGACAACAAACACATTACCCAGTTTCCATGGAACTTAATTTTTTTTTAACGAATAAATATGGTAAGGAGCCTCATCGGAACAAGCTTATGCTAATCAGATGGTGCATGAATTTTATTTTATTATTCAAATCGGAATATGCCTTAGGTGGAATTCATGTTGATTAGATTTTTTATTTTTTAAAGGACCTGTGGAGACAGCAGGAAACAAGCAGGACAATGCAAGCAAAGGCAAGGCGGGTAAACTGTGAAAAAACAGGGGAACAGATTTAGGGATTTTATTATTAGCTCTGTGATTATAAAAACAGAAGAAGAATACATACACCCCCATATGTCCTGGGGATACCTCAGCTCTGGTTTGGATGTGGTAATTACAGACATAAGGGTAAAAGGGAAATTTAAAACGTCACATTTCCTCCTCTCCAGCAACTTTAACTTTAATTCCAAGTATGTATGTTAAAGTAAAAAAAAAATGTTTTAGGATATAAAGGCCTGAAATCACTTAATTGTTTCCTTAACTTTAACTTACATGTAACTACAAGCGTTCAATGCAAATATATTTTTAATTAATATTGCAGAGCGCTGTATAACCCAAAGAGCTTCTGAAGGAAATAACTAATGCTAATTTAATTGTGCGGCAAAATGAAGGATACAATTTGACTGGATTCAGATCGAAGCAAATGGAGTTGACTGTAGAATTCTTTTGAATTCCAAATATTCTTTCTGGCTTAAATCTGTGCAAGTCACTATTTCAGTTCTGGGATGTCGGTGATACTGAGAATATGACGCCTATAAATTGCTTCAGTCCACCATGGCCAGATATTGGCAGTTACAAAGCAAATTATACCTAATATGTTTGTGTTATGGCAAATTGTTTATTAAAGTGCCTTAATGACTTTATAATTACGAGTAATAATAGCAATAATTTTGAAGCTTAATTTAAATATCACCCTGGAAAAATAATCCAGCCAGCAGAAAGTATTTGTTTTAAATGGGAGGAAGTGGGGCAGGAACACAACAAGAATATGTGGAACCAAAACTAGCCCAGATAAATGAACATACCCATGCCAACTTAATTAATGAGCTCTATGCTAGTGTGTCCTACTGATACCAAACTTACAAAGGGTTCAGAAAAAAAAATCATTAAGACAACCTGAGAAAGGATGAATTGCAACAGCCAGAAAGGTCATTAATGAGGAGCCAGACGTGAGTCGTGGTGAACGGCTTTCTCAAGTGGTCTTTTCACAATTTTTATCGGAGCCTGTTCAAATCCAGTGATGCCGTTTGTTGCTGCGAATTCAAACAGATACACCGAACAGTGACGTCATGGTAAGGACAGGGGCAGAGCTCTGTGGACAAAAGACGGTAACATGTTCCTCAACTCCAATCTTCTCTCGACCCTCTGTCACACAGTGCGGGTCTACGGACTTCCTCACAGGGGAAACGGAACCAGGTTTCATTCGCCACTAATCCTCCAACAATCTTGTATTACTGAATTCTCGGCACAATCGCATTTTTGACCGGCAAAGCGGTTGATCTTTTCAATCAATTTACTCGCACGCGAGGAAACCTCAGCGGGCGCCCCGGGGCTCAGACATCAAAGAGCCGCCGTCTCTCAACGCACCATTTCCCCGTTCGCGTTGGCGTAGTCATGCAGTAAAACGAATTTTTCAGAAATATAAAAGCAGAACATTTTTAGAATGAAAAGGATCTTGGATTTCTGCACCACATCTGCAGCACTGAAAATATTAACATATTTAAACTGCACGTGCTAATTCATACAAAACGGAGCAGATACAGTTCAGGCTACGTGCTATGATCAAAGGAATATAATAGGCATCTGATTAAGGATATGAGTCTGGAACTTTCTAAGCAGGTCAACCCCCTCCCCCCGCCCCCCCAATAACCTCACTACGCCAGCACCGGCCTTGTTCTTTTTCTTCACTGGCGGCTGTTTTTTTAAGCTTAACTTCAATACAGGAGGATGTCTGAAAATGCTCTGCCTTGGACCAGTCTTGCCTGCTGACAGGAATAACTTTGCATACATTACGCTCTGCATCCAACTGGCCGGTCTAAGCCGGGCTCCAGGTGCAAAGTGCGGGGTTTTACAGCGGATTTGCAGGTGTGATTAACTACCTGACCACCTGGCGGCCTTCAAAGGAAACGGGCCTGGGATTTCAAACACCTTTGTGCCCTCCCCACACACCTGCTTTGAACATGCAGGCTACCGGCTACTGATTAATGGCAAAAAAAAAACAGAGGAATTCATGCGGCGTATTCAATCGAACCCGAGCTTCACAGCAGACGAGGCAGGCGATCAGAGGAGAGGAGGAGAGTGTACAGCGCTATGCTAATTAGGACACCTGCTTTCTGCGAGGTAAATGCTCCCTGGATGAGCCGAGGATCGCAGATGGAAAGGGGGCGGGGTTATGCCCCTATATGACGGTCTTTTTTTTAGCAGTCTTTAGTCGACCCTGCTGTGGCCCACCCTGGGCTCTGCTTTTTAATTAAAAGATTGTTCATCTCTGCAGCAGAAGGACCCAAACTCCCATGTTTTTTTAATTCTTTTTAATTCAGCACATATGAGCGGGCGCCGCCCCAAAATGTCTTAGTATAAGGTGCTGAGGTCAATAAATATTACAAACATTACATTTAGCAGACATATCCAGGGTGACTTACGAAGCTCGGAGGCTGAAAACCTAGTCCCCAAACCATTATGCTACACTACTGCTCCTAAAACTATATTGGACAACAGAAAACAATTATTTTTACACTTTTTTATTTTTTACACAATTAGTTTAATTCTTGTTCTAGCAGGTAGAAATTCAGGGAAGCAGATGTGATTTAGCGAGTACCTTGTTCGAGGGTACAATGGCAGTGCATCACCTGGGGATAGAGCCCACAACCTCGAAGTTACAGAATTGTTTCTCTGTCCTTTATACACGCAAAACATATCTGTAGACTCGCCATTATTCTCAGAAAGAAAACTGATTTTTCAATGCCGCATGTCGGGCCGGGTTAACGATTTTACCACACAGAAGTCTACATCAGAAACAACCTAATGAAGCCAGATGAGGGCTCCCGCAGGATCCAAACAATAAACTGACCAGACAGGTGCTTCAAATAAATGTGTTTTCTATCGGAGCGTTACGGCAATTGTACTTTCTTTCGTATGAATTATGCATTGGTGCTGTAAGGTAAGATGTTCTGGGAGGAGTGTGCGTTTTGCCCTCTCTTTCAGGTAAACCAGGTTTTCTCTGGAGCCTATCGGAAAGAGCATGAGCTTAATTTTGAGCTCTCGCATTACTTAAATGCAGCACGGCCGGGAAAGGGCGTTTTATCAACTGTTTCTCAGATAAAGTGCCATCGGTGCACTGAGTCTCTCGGGAACCAAAGGTTCTAACATGCCGTGGCAAGACGCGCTCAGAACATGGTCTAATGAGGTAAATATGATCCCATCGATTTTCGATGGCAGCCCCTTCCAGCAGCACTGCATGTACCCGTGCTCCCAATTCCTCCTTTGCTCCCAAACGCCGCGAGGGAACTCTTTGTTCACAACGGATAAACAGTTCCCGAGACAAGACCCTGAATTCAATCACGTTAATCTGGGAGCTCAGACAAGCCGCCTTGATCTCAGTCACGTAGAACAAAGCGGGAAAAACGCACCCCGACTTCAAACGTAAGGAGCCGGGCAGGAGTCATTTTGGTAGTTTTGCGTAACTTGCTGAAGTGAAGTCAGGCGTCTGACTTCTTTTACCATGCAAGGGTTCAGCTATAGGCCTGAGGGCACGTGCACTTATGAACACAAATACGGCTTTGCTTCTAGCCAAAACCTCAGAGGTGAATTACAGAGGTTCATGTCTACTTTCAGATTTCCATTAATGGTAGTGTTGGTTTGTATAAAATATTTATCAGGAATGCGATGGTTTCATTTGTTGACGTGGCAAGGGGAGCCCGTGTAAGATTGGCAAACTGAGACGCAAACAGAACGCCACCACGGCGGCTTTTAAAGACCGCTACCTGATCCAGGATCAGTGCGGTGGCCAAACGATGGTCAGGCCCCAGCTCTGTTTGTTTCCATGGGTGAACAACTGGGTGACCTTGGCATCCGACCGATACGGGGCCAGGTCTGGGAACAGAATACAGCGACACTTTGAATGGGTCCGATTTGCAGGGTTCACATAACATGTTTTCCCGCCCCAACTGGGCTACTTTGAAGATGAACCCAAAGAAAAAAGAAAAAAAGCGGTGGGTCACCGTTTTTTGGAGTGACTTTTAAAATGCATTAAACACAAGTCTATGGCCCAAGAAATCATGGATCGTGAAAAGCATATCAGACCATTGGGCAGGACATATTTTTATTACCTGGCAACACTGCTGATTGGGGTGGAAGTGGAATGGGTGGAAGTGTGGGAGCACAGCACTGAGCTAACTGGTAAAGGAAAATTTATTTGTGCATTAGGTATTACCCGGTTGATCAGGGAGGGTAGAGAGCAGCAAGGCTGTGGGATTTTAATAGAGCTGAATACACAGAGGGCTTTTTTTAAAGTTTTCTAATACCAGTATAAAAGTACCACTGACTACTGTACCACTCTTATTGACACTGTCCACAGTACCTTATTCTTATTCTAATCTTGTTACCATCCCAGATATTTTCTGGTCAAACTTTATCTGATATTGGTACTGTGCATTCTGTACATACACAAGTACTTATTTCATAAATGCATGGAACAAAATTCCACAGTAGAATAATAATGTGTGTGTGCGCATGTGTGCGTGCGTGTGTGCGTGCGCGTGCGAGTTTGAGGTCAGTGGTTTATTAAGATGATCAAAGACTCAAATTCCACATTAGTTTAATTATATAGACTTCCTGTATTAATGTTTGTGAGTGTGTGCATTTCAGTTGATTAATAGTCCAATTGGAATCACCAATTCAGTTCTTAATCCAGTCTTAATACTAAGTGCTACCGAGGAGTTTTTTCCGCTATCAGGCTCGTATCAGACTCAGCCCCAGGTCAGTAATTGAGTCTCCACCACGTCTCTGTGCTTGTTTTTGTGTTTTGATGAATTTGGGAAGCGGTTTGGGGGCAGTCCTATCGTGCACACATGCTTCAAGTCAACACTGCCCCTCTCTGATAGCAGCAAACACAAGGAAGACTCTTAGGCCAGGAAAAAAAATTGAAATAAAATAAACACCATTCTAAGGGGTTTTAACCGCAGCAGAACGATTAGAAAAAAAATCTCTGTTTAGACCCTTCCGTTTAAAAACAAAATGCATGTCAGTAGCATCAAGGAACACAGCAAACATGCAATTCAGTGTAGAAGATACATACAGGTCAGGATCACACACTATAGCACAGAGATGGGGTTATATCTCAAAACCAATCATCCAAACATCTCTGCAGGTTACAGTTCAAAATTCTACTTTAAAAATATCTGAAATATATAAAGGCGTACAATTCAGGAGATCCTCGGTTCCAGTCCTGAAGAAACAGAACCACATGTGACTTGTATCCCATGGCCCTGAGTTCTAACAGAGATATCTCGTTTGTATCGCATGGACCACTGACAGCCCTGTTTTTGATCCATTTCATAGGGTGAGTTATTTTACTTTCAGGTCTGGAGACCAGGAAGAATCTACTCAAATATTATGAAGAAGGGTGTTTCAAAATGAGGGATTTTGACATAATGTTCACAGGGTACAAAAAACATACACACGGGTTCTTCTTAGCTGCCCATTTTAAATCATGTCCATTAACAATGGATTTTCTGTCTAACATTTTTCTCCCCCAAATTAAAAACAGATCCGTTCAGATCATCTTTTAACTTATAGAGGCCAAACCTTTTTTTAAATTCTATTTCTCTAAACACCACGATCAGGACAAGAAGACAGCTATTACTTCAATTAATAGACTATATGTTCTGGAGGGCTCAGTTTTAATGACATGTAGAATTTCATATTACCATTCAATGATTCCCACCAGTTTCTGAAGATAAACCCATTTCAACTGGCTGCATTATTAATGCAGTTTGTGAACAGATTGACCTTAATTTTGTGCATCATCTGAATTTTAAACAATTACACTCTAATCTACCGAAAAATAACATTCAAAAATAAATTGCTTTTGGTTTGAGTGGCATACCCAGCGGTCCAACATATGCTCAGTTAGAACAATAATAAAATAATTTTTAACCTGTAATTATGGGTTAGTACATGGTAATGGGAAATTAGTACTAAGAAAAAAAAAATAATAATAATAGATGTAAATAAAACGACATGTCAACATCCATGCTACAGAACACCAATGAATTGGTAATCGTTGGTTGCTTAAGGAATATCCAAAAAGTGCCAATTTGCTGTATGACACTCACATGAAAGCTTCTTTCATAAAGAGTCATCATCAAACTTAGTTTAGCACAGGCTATAATGCAAAAGACAAAACAAAAACCTTAATTTTCCACAGCCTAGAAAAGTCTGAGATATGAATGCCTTCTTGTGCTGAATTGCTTTGGCTGTTTCCTGTTCCTTGTTCACTTCCTTTTGATTTAAAACTCCGGGGGGAACCTTAATCTGCAGTGGCAGGTACTCAGGGAAGCCACTTCTTGTTGCACCAACAATTCCTTTCTTTTCGTTTCTTTTATTTTAATTTTTTGCTTGATTGATCCCGCGTCACCCCGCCTTACAAAAATGTTTTCACGCTATAAAACTGGAAGCCACTTGCAAAAAAATAAGTTAGTAAACCACACACAGATGATGTCCTTTCCCCCTGTTTCCACATTTCCACTTTTAAAAACAATTTACAAAAACACTTAATCCACCGCTGGCATCCGTACACCTCCGTTCCCTTTTTAATTCCCACATACAAGGCCTGCTTTGAAAGAAAAAAAAAGCAACTTTCTGTGCCTTGAAATCCCTCTCCAACGCAAACTGTGTGGTGATTCTGATGAGGGGGAATGCCCGTTCTTGTAAAACGTGTTGAGCACTATGTTACTATTGCAGCTGGTGTGTAAACAGCCCCCTCCCCTCCCGCATCTTCCAAAAGGAAGGTCCACCTCACACTGGGATTGGATTGAATCTGGAGCTCAGCTCAGCTCCTCCCTCTCTGGGCTAAGCCCCGCCCTCTCCTGGCTAAGCTCCAGCCTCTCTGGGATCATTCTCTTCCTGCTCCAGATCTGACCGGGGTCTCAGTTACTGGCACTCCTCAGAGAAAAGGCCATGCTCCATACACCATTGCATGCGGTGCATTGTCATGACGTTCGTACCGTTTCTCTCTCGCACGCGCGGTGAACACTGCCAGCATTGTACCACGTTCAGCTCGAGTTCCCCTCGTTCTCTCCTTTTCCTCATGAGGAAGGAGGGTAGGAAAGTGGGCGGGTTACGTTTTTCAGCTGAAAAAGTGCATTTCTTTTTGCTACCATAAGCATAGTTTCACAGAAGTCTATCCGCCGAACAGAGAGTCTCTCTCCCACAGCCGACCCTAACGGGCCTCGCTATTGCCGCCTGCAGTTCTCTGCTGGTCGTCTGTCCGTTCACAGTCTCTTTGGGAAAAAGGTGTCTGCTCCTGTATTAAGTAGATCCCTGAACCACTGCCATTATACACAGGCTCTGTTAATTAATTGCTGTTCATTTGTTGACTTTTAAAATGTAAATGTCTGTTATGTGTTTTTTTATTTTTTTTGCTTTATGAACCATCGTCAATCAAAACCACTGACAAAGATCACCGTGTCCTCATGTGCATTCACGTTCCTCCACTGGTTTTCCAGTTCTGTCCTCTTCGTTTAAATTTGCGCTGGTCTGTTTTAGCGGCACCCTCACAACCATATGCACGCGCACATCCAAATCTCACGGGCGTGGCAATAGCCTATCCACCTCTGCTGTTTCCTCCCTTTTTACAGTTCATTGTAATCCCCTTCGAAAAATGAAGATCTCCCAGCCTTCCTTCACCTGGGGGAAATGCAAATTAGGAATGCGTCACAAACAAAAGAGAGGGGAGTTTACGGAACGTCGTGGGTCAGGCGGCTCTCCGATCCAGGAGAGGGAAGAAGAGGGGGGCCTTTGGAGAGCGGCGGTAATGGCGGGTGGGAACGTTTCATCTGTTTTTCCTCACGGCCGCCACCGTCGTCTGGCTCGTACTTCTCACTTGTAATTCAGTCATCCCTGTGCCCCCTCCTCTGTTCCCCTTCTCCTCCATCCAAGGGTTCAAGAGGTAGCCCTGGGGTTCCGTGCCACAGATCTGACCAACTTCCCTCCCCCTCGCCGTCAAGCTTGCTTGATCTAGGCTACCGGTGCTGTTGCATTTTTTCACCAGTGGGGGCGCCAGAGAGCTGGGAGAAAGTAGCGACGTCAACGATAGGCTACTCAAGGTCTCCGACAAATGTTCGCTGTTGCCCGCTTGGCTGGATCCGCATCCCCCCACCCCGATGCCCAGATCCTCGTCGGACGGATCCATAGAGTCTTGTCTGTTGCAGCCGGGGCTCATGCTGCCGCCGCAGCTGCTCTGGCTCCTTTGGTGCCCCCTCGTGGCTTGGAGGTTGAAGACAGCCGGGCGGTTGGCTAAGGGGTGCACGAGGAGCCCGAGCTTCTGCTCCTCCGGGAGGGAGCAGATCAGAGGGAGGGGTAGGTCGGTGTCTCGGGGCGGGGACACGCTGAAGCTCATGCCCTCCTCCAGCGTGGTCTGCAGGCTACCCTCCGAGCTCCCTGTAGCCAGAGACGAGTCGCTGTGCGATGGATACTGAGGGGAGACGAAGAGGGGAGAGGCGAATTATCCCCCCAAAGAGGCGAAAGATAACGATGGCCCTGACAGATCTCAAGTTCCTATACACAGCAGACCCTGAAGTCAAGTTTTACAGTTACAGCCACAGTTAGAGTAATGTTACTATCTTTCTTTTGACTTAATCTAATCCTGTTTTTGGTGTAATATTGATCAGAACTAAAGAACTTTGTGTGAAGTGTCTGTGCCCTTAATATCTCTTATCTCTTATGTGCTAGCTGAGCTAGATTAGCTTTACACCGTGCTTTTGTCTACTCTGGTGCTGCTAGATATTCACATTTGGTGGCATTCGTTATAATGGCCTTGGAAGTAGCTTTTGGACCTTTTGCGAAATGATGAATGCATGTTTTCTATTGTCATTATTGTCATTATCTATTGTCAGAGCAGACAGTCCATCCTTCTTATATATATATATATATATATATATATATATATTTTTAATGTTTTTATTTTTTTTAAATTTAATAGAATTTTGTTACATTATTTGGACATGGAAAGCAGAGGAGGTTACAGATAGAGATGGCGTCATGGTACAGAAAGTGTCACGGTGGGGAATAAAAGCCCCGAGCTCACAGGAGGAATCTTTTACAGGTTGAGGATCAGCTGCCCTACGTACTCATTCATCTCACTCAGAATGGATGAATGTAATTAACTGGGAATAGTTAACTTTCAGCGTTTTTTTGATCTCAGCATTTCTAGTGTATTACTTACTGCCGGCTTTGCAATTTCTGGTATCGGGGTAATCTGGGCGTTTGTGGTTTAAAGCAAGACACACTTCAATTAAAACGGCTTGTACAGCAATGTTATGCCTTCAGAGTTTGAATGCGCATATGTATTACCCGATTATTCCTCAGAAATTACACTTAATTTTATTATTTCCGTTGGCACATGGAACCTGAGACTGCTGCACACTTGTAATGAAGTACCTGCACTTATATAAAAACTGATATTTACATTTATAATTGTGAATAGAAACAATAAAATGAATGTGTGTATACACCCTGGAAAAACTGTACAATTCAATTAAATTCAATAAACTTTAATTATCCCAGAGGGGCAAGCTATTTTGGAATTACTCTGGAAGTGCATTCTCTTGATTTACACTACAAACCTTTCTACTGCCCCTATACCAGCCATTGAATCGCTCACAGGTCATCAGAAACTTCTAGAAATAGTCTAAAATATCCTTCTTTGTTCATAAAAATTGCCTGGTTCAGTACGTGAGTTGAAAGCACACTAAAACTGAAGTAATATACCTTGAAAACCCTGAGCTATTTCATGGGAAAGACCCTCACCTGCGTGCCGAGCGCCCTGCTGTTGGCCCCAGGGGACCGGAGGGAAGCCCAGGAAGCAGGCGAGGGGAGCCGGGAGCCTCGGACCCTGGAGGAACCTGCCCTCCTGGGGGCGGCGAGCGGGGCCACGACAGCAGGGTGGAAGAACTCCGCGGGAAGGTGGAAAAGAGGCGACGACCCATCCGCGTCTCCACTTGCGCCGCCATTACCGCCATGGAGAGCATCACCTACAGGCGGAGACGGGAATGGTCACCCTGCTCAGTGTCATTCAAACAGCCAATCATCAGCTTCGTCAGGGATTGTACCAATCATGCTTCATGCTCATTAGTTGTAGTCTACAGTGCTTTTAAAAATTTTTTAAACAGTGCATATTTTTACAAAATTTATTGTAATTTCCGCATGTTAATGGCAGACATAGTTTAAATTAAAAGTGTGTCGTGCGTTTTAATGGCTGATATAGCTGGGAATAAGCATTTGTTTGTATCAGTATGTCATCTTTTAATCCTCTCTTTCTCTCATTTTCCTATCACACCATTTGAATTTTTCATTACACTTTTATATCCCGTATTAAACTTTAAACTGCTTAATTTCCTCCCAAAATGAGTTGTTTTGTTTTGGGTGGAGGGGGGGGGGGGACCTGTGCAGTGGGTGGGGTGCTCTGGCTGCGGGGTCTGGTTTCGGGGAAGTCCATCGGACCCAGGGCTGTGGGGATGGCTTCCCTCCGTCTCCTCCAAGCTGTGGGAGTCACTGCTTTCTCTCTCGTCCTGTAGAAACATGGCACACCGTGGGGTCGGCCAATCACTACAGAGGGGCGGGCCTCAGGAAAAGGCGACAGAAGTGAGTGTTCTTTTCACACGTTTCTTACTAGAAAAACGATTCAACATGCGTATTTTACATCCCAGGCATTTGTATAATCCGTTCATCTCTTTACCTCTTGATTTTACAAATGAAACCATTTGTTTTTACCAAATCACGCACGTCTATTACCAAAGTAATTACGGGTGTTTATGTATGTCCTACACTGTAGAACAGTCCTGCCTGGCTTCACACAAAATAGAACCACAGCTTAAGAAAAACATACTGCAGTCCAGGTATGCTTTAATTCTAAGGTCCTGCAAGCCAGAGTTATCGAAACTGCAGGCTGACCACGTGACCGGGACATGCTCTGGATTTAGCTCTGCATTAATTTAGACTTGTTTCCGGGAGTTATTCAGGCTGCGCCAGAGAGCAATTAAGCACACAGAGTAAGTGAATTAAGTGATTAATGAGAGAGGTAGGGATCAGCCGGGAGATTAAGGGGGGCCCTGTGACCCCCAGGCAGCCAACCTTTTCCTCCCGCATCAACAGCTGGTAAACACTGTGATCGTCCAGGCTGAGGTCATCAGGAAGCGCCGGAGACGACGACTTGTCCGAGAGCTGTTCGGACCTCAGGGACGTCTGCTCCACCTCAGCCAATCGGATCTGCGTGAAGGAGAGAGAGAGAGAGAGAGAGAGAGAGAGAGGGAGCAAGAGAGAGAAGGTATGAGAGAGGTAGAGAGAGAGGGAGAGAGAGAGAGAAGGTACGAAAGAGGTAGAAAGAGAGAGAGAGAAGGTACGAGAGAGGTAGAGAGAGAGAGAGAGAGAGAGAGAGAGAGAAAGAGAGAGGGAGAGAGGGGGGGGAGAGAGAGAAGGTGCGAGAAAGGTAGAGAGAGAGAGAGAGAAAGAGAAAGAGAGGGAGAGAGAGACGGTACGAGAGAGGTAGAGAGAGAGATGAATATGTCACTGGAGGCTGTCTGGCTGCTGCAGCAGGGGCATCACAATGAACACACTGTGTTTGTGATTAAAGGAGAGGAGCCGCTCAGTCTCGTGTGTAAAGCACAGAAAAAGTCCGGCACATTAGTGCCCTATTAGGATGGGGAGAAAGTGCGGTTCTGGGACCAAATCACAACGGAACACTGAACGCAAGGTGGCCTGTTTTCAATCAAAAGTGTATTTAAGCATCAAAGCTATCAAGACTTTCTTCACAAATTCAGTTTGGTGAGTTAGTATTTACCGGTGGCTGTACCCTTCAAATTGTATTTACGAAGACAAAAAATTTATTGTTAATTAAAATGTTTACTGAATCCTACCGTGAGAAACAGAAAGAGGGAGCAAAGGTTAAAGAAATGAGAGATGGATTGATGGGTTGTAATTGATGGGTTGACAGTGTCTGTTGACAGGTGGAGATGTAGTCTGACGGGTGAGGAGGTTAATAGCGGTATTATTAGCGGGACGCATGGATGCATTGCCTGTTCCACTCCATCACAGTGATGGACAGAGCCCCTTGGGACAGCAAGAGCATCTGTGTAAGCGTTTGTGCGATGGTGAGCATATATGTGTGTTTTTGTGTGTGTGGTGTGTGTGTGTGTGCGCGCATGTGTCTATGTGTGTGTGTGTGTGTGTGTGTGTTTGTGTGTATATGTGTGCATGTATGTGCGCACGCATGTGTCTATGTGTATGTGTGCATGCATGTGTCTATGTGTATGTGTGCAGGTGTGCATGCATTCCCACTGGAATTGTGATATAGTGAATTAAAAGTCAAATAATCTGTCTGTAAACAATTGTTGTAAAGATTACTTGTGTCATGCACAACTGACTTGCCAACACTATAGTTTGCTAACATAAAATCTGTGAGTGGTTAAAAATGAGTTTTAATGACTTCAACCTAAGTGTATGTAAACTTCAACTTCAACTGTATGTATATATGTTTGACATGCATGTCTATTTACTGTATATATTATTATTATCATTATTATTATTATTTAAAGGGGAAGGCATTACATAAATGCACCCATACGTGCACGCGGACAGCTGTTGGTGCATGAGGTCAGTGCCGATGAGACCCACCTCCTGCGGGTGCCGCTTGCAGTCCTTGCAGAAGGGCGGAGAGGAGTAGTGGTGGAAGACAGATCCCGAGAGGTTGTCGATCATCAGCAGCTCCCCCTCGAACGAGTCCTTGATGAGGAGGGAGACGCTGTCCAGCCACAGGTTCTCCTGGAAACAGGAGGCACATGGACCCCTCAGACCGTGATGTCATCAGCACTCATTTATATTGTGCGTTTACAAGAGCAAAGATCAGAGAACTTGGGGGTGGATCATTTTAATGAATGATCTTTGGCTGGGGTTAAGTCAGCATTTGTAATAATCAATGACTAACAATTATATATATATATATATAATTTTTATTTTTTATTTTTTTCTTCACAAACATGTTCAGCAATCACTCAAAGTAACCCATCAAGTGGGTTTGTGAAGAAACATTTACTAGTAAAGCTTGCATTTACTTTTATGTCAAAGTTAAGGACAAATGTTGATTGAATACAGGCCTAAGTTAAGGTTGATGTTAATCCATCTCTCAACAGTTTTTTTTGGCAATGTGAGGTCGCTTTAATTGCAAATAAAATAAGAAAAAGGAGCTGGATAATTGACTATGGATTGTTATTAAATATTCACCGCTCCATTTAAAGTGCAGCGGCGTAGCAGTGAGATAGTGCTCTGCCGCTCAGCTTATATCTCCATCTCTCAGACCAGCTTCTATTCTTTTTCATCGTTTTAATTCAATTACTTGACTGTTACCGTTTATACTGGTTCAGTCAGAATTAGCTAAAACATAAAATATACTGCTGAGCAGCCTGTAAGATTAAGCTGCTCTGCTTCATGTGAGATTAAGCTGCTCTGCTTCATGTAAGATTAAGCTGCTCTGCTTCATGTGAAATTAAGCTGCTCTGCTTCATGTGAGATTAAGCTGCTCTGCTTCATGTGAGGTTAAGCTGCTCTGCTTCATGTAAGGTTAAGCTGCTCTGCTTCATGTGAGGTTAAGCTGCTCTGCTTCATGTGAGGTTAAGCTGCTCTGCTTCATGTAAGATTAAGCTGCTCTGCTTCATGTAAGGTTAAGCTGCTCTGCTTCATGTGAGGTTAAGCTGCTCTGCTTCATGTGAGGTTAAGCTGCTCTGCTTCATGTGAGGTTAAGCTGCTCTGCTTCATATGAAGTTAAGCTGCTCTGCTTCATGTGAGGTTAAGCTGCTCTGCTTCATGTGAGATTAAGCTGCTCTGCTTCATGTGAGATTAAACTGCTCTGCTTCATGTAAGATTAAGCTGCTCTGCTTCATGTGAGGTTAAGCTGCTCTGCTTCATATGAAGTTAAGCTGCTCTGCTTCATGTGAGGTTAAGCTGCTCTGCTTCATGTGAGATTAAGCTGCTCTGCTTCATGTAAGATTAAGCTGCTCTGCTTCATGTAAGGTTAAGCTGCTCTGCTTCATGTAAGATTAAGCTGCTCTGCTTCATGTAAGATTAAGCTGCTCTGCTTCATGTGAGGTTAAGATGCTCTGCTTCATGTGAGGTTAAGCTGCTCTGCTTCATGTGAGG